>OX465295.1:172908056-173426701 GCA_949987735.1 Leucophora obtusa | reverse complement strand
GCAGCGTATAAACAATATAATTTTGGTAGGACCCTTATATGGGCACTAGGTCCAAACATGGACCGATGTTCACCAAAATCAATAGGCTGCGTTATTGGCCCAATATAGGTCGGTGTACCAAATTTCATCAAAATATCTTAATATTTGCGACCTGCAGCGTATAAACAGTATAATTTTGGTAGGACCCTTATATGGGCACTAGGTCTAAACATAGAGATGTTCACCAAAATCAATAGGCTGCGTTATTGCGCCAATATAGATCTGTGTACCAAATTTCATCAAAATATCTTAATATTTGCGACCTGCAGCGTATAAACAGTATAATTTTGGTAGGACCCTTATATGGGCACTAGGTCTAAACATAGAGATGTTCACCAAAATCTATAGGCTGCGTTATTGGGCCAATATAGATCTGTGTACCAAATTTCATCAAAATATCTTAATATTTGCGACCTGCAGCGTATAAACAGTATAATTTTGGTAGGACCCTTATATGGGCACTAGGTCTAAACATGGACCGATGTTCACCAAAATCAATAGGCTGTGTTATTGGGCTAACATAGGTCTGTATACCAAGTTTCATCAAAATATCTTAATATTTACGACCTGCAGCGTATAAACAATATAATTTTGGTAGGACCCTTATATGGGCACTAGGTCCAAACATGAACCGATGTTCACCAAAATCAATAGGCTACGTTATTGGGCCAATATAGGTCTGTGTACCAAATTTCATCAAAATATCTTAATATTTGCGACCTGCAGCGTATAAACAGTATAATTTTGGTAGGACCCTTATATGGGCACTAGTTCTAAACATGGACCGATGTTCACCAAAATCAATAGGCTGCGTTATTGGGCCAATATAGGTCTGTGTACCAAATTTCATCAAAATATCTTAATATTTGCGACCTGCAGCGTATAAACAGTATAATTTTGGTAGGGCCCTTATATGGGCACTAGGTCTAAACATAGAGATGTTCACGAAAATCTATAGGCTGCGTTATTGGGCCAATATAGGTCTGTGTACCAAATTTCATCAAAATATCTTAATATTTACGACCTGCAGCGTATAAACAGTATAATTTTGGTTGGACCCTTATATGGGCACTAGGTCTAAACATAGAGATGTTCACCAAAATCAATAGGCTGCGTTATTGGGCCAATATAGATCTGTGTACCAAATTTCAAAATATCTTAATATTAACGACCTGTAGCGTATAAACAATATAATTTTGGTAGGACCCTTATATGGGCACTAGGTCCAAACATGGACCGATTTTAAAATCAATAGGCGTCGTCCTTGGGCCGACATAAGTCGGTATACCAAGTTTCATCAAAATAAATTAATATTTGCGACCTGTAGAGTGCGCACAAGAATGCATGGACAGACAGACGGACGGACGGACAGACGGACATCGTTAAATCGAAATAAAAAAAAATTCTAAGCCGATCGGTATTTTTTGGTGTTACAAACATCAGCACAAACTTATAATACCCTGAACACATAGTGGTGTAGGGTATAATGACCACATAGTGGTGTAGGGTATAATTCGCACACGTTTTAGTAAAAATTTATAACAAAATAACTTATTCTGAAACATTTTATTTTATATTTTAATATTTCTTGAATTTTTATAAATGTCAATCTCTATGTATTTTCATTAGTATTACAAGTTAGTAAATTTACGAAATTTGTGCGTAAGATTTAAATTTATCAACAAAATAAAAAAATGTACGCACAACATGTTTAATTTTAAACATGTAATGCCTACAATTACATTATGTGTGTATTATTGCATATAAAAGTGCGTACAAAATAGTTTTGTGCATTTTTTGTTTATATTAACTCAGTATGCGTTATATTAAACAAAAATTTACTCATTTTATAGTAGTGAATTTACAAGCATTTTTTAGAGTGTAGGCTATGCACATGATGATTGGTCTTATAACCCATAAAACTGTTAATATTTTTCCAGATACTTTCTATTGAGGATGTTGGGTTGATTCTGAGGGTAAATTCTTCTATTAATTTCCTTTCGGCTATTTTTATTTCTCGTCTAAATAAAGCGCTTGATTTTTTGAAATTAATTAGATTATGGTTATTGATGTTTCGTTTAAATAGATTCCACGCTTTGTTTTTCTGTTCTTTTAGATTTGTTAGGTTTTTATTCCACCATGGAACCCGTTTTTGTGAGATATTTGTGGATGTTTGTGGTATTGAAAGATTAGCGGACTGAACTTGCGGACTGAATTTTGCGGATATTTGATGTTTCTTTATTGATGTTTTTATACCCTACACCACTAGGTGGTCAGCGTATTATAAGTTTGTGCTGATGTTTGTAACACCAAAAAATATTGGTCGTAGACCCACCTTATAGTATACCGATCGGCTCAGAATTTTTTTTTATTTCGATTTAACGATGTCCGTCTGTCCGTCCGTCTGTCCATGCAATCTTGTGCGCACTCTACAGGTCGCAAATATTAAGATATTTTGATGAAATTTGGTACGCAGGCCTATGCTGGCCCAAGGACGAACAAGTTTGATTTTGGTGAACATCGGTCCATGTTTAGACCTAGTGCACATATAAGGGTCCTACCAAAATTATATTTTTTATACGCTGCAGGTCGTAAATATTAAGATATTTTGACGAAATTTGGTACACAGACCTATGTTAGCCCAGTAACGTAGCCTCTTGATTTTGGTGAATATCGGTCCATGTTTAGACCTAGTGCCCATATAAGGGCCCTACCAAAATTATACTGTTTATACGCTGCAGGTCGTAAATATTAAGATATTTTGATGAAATTTGGTACACAGACCTATATTGGCCCAATAACGCAGCCTATTGATTTTGGTGAACATCGGTCTATGTTTAGACCTAGTGCCCATATAAGGGTCCAACCAAAATTATACTGTTTATACGCTGCAGGTCGTAAATATTAAGATATTTTGATGAAATTTGGTACACAGATGAATATTGGCCCAATAACGCAGCCTATTGATTTTGGTGAACATCGGTAAATGTTTAGACCTAGTGCCCATATAAGGGTCCTACTAAAATTATATGGTTTATACACTGCAGGTCGCAAATATTAAGATATTTTGATGAAATTTGGTACACAGACCTATGTTGGCCCAATAACGCAGCCTATTGATTTTGGTGAGCATCGGTCCATGTTTAGACCTAGTGCCCATATAAGGGTCCCACCAAAATTATATTGTTTATACGCTGCAGTTCGCAAATATTAAGATATTTTGATGAAATTTGGTACATAGACCTATGTTGGCCCAAGGACGAAGCCTATTGATTTTGGTGAACATCGGTCCATGTTTAGAACTAGTGCCCATATAAGAGTCCCCCCAAAATTGGCTTGGTTACAAACTGCAGGTCGCAAATATTAAGATATTTTAATGAAAATTGGTGCGCTGACTCACATTATAGAAAATTTTGACACAAGCCCCATTTTAACCCATTCGAATTTCGGATCCAAACAATACACCAGACTGGTGTAGGGTATTGTATAGTCGGCATGCCCGACTTTAACCTTTTTACTCGTTTGTTATAGGTCTTTTTGTATTTAGTGTTGTACAGGTTTTTTGAAATTTTGACCAATCAGCTTTATCTGTTTTAAATTTTAGTGTGTATTGCAAACCCGCCAACCAACAAAACCAATATCCTAACCGACCATGGGCGGTATAACGCTATTGGCGCTTGGATAGAATTCTTGCGCAAACATTACAGACCTGGAGGCAATGTTGGCAGCCCCAACACCAGGATCGGATGCTTTGGTCCAATCAGCCATTCATCTTAAACAATACCTGATTACTGAAACCGTAACATGTTGCGGCCCTATGCTCCTTGCAGGAGTAAAAGGAACATATATATATATATATTAGGGTGGGTCGATTTAGCAATCGATATTGCGTACTCGATTTTTCGAAAGCTTTTAGCATGGGGAAAAAAAAGTTCCACTACGACATATCAAAAAAATCATTTTCGAGGCTACCAAATTTAAATTTTTTGCAATTTTCTAATAAATGCTAGATTAGCGCCATCTTGAGGTGGCTTTTTGAAACAACTAATAAGTCGTCAATGGCAGCATTGTTCAATTGAACAACTTTGTAACACTGAATAATGACGTTACAAAATAATGACGTTTACCAACACTAAACGTTGCCAAGCTTGCTTTTCCTTCTTTCTTAATCGTTCATCGTGCAATGCGCACGCAGTTTGCCAAAATACTTAAATAAAAACTCGGTTATCACAATACCAATATTTTTTTTTAATTTTTAAATTTAGTGTGACACAATCAAAGAGTGCAGTGATAATATAAAAGTTATTATGGATAATCAAGAACCATCAACATCGTCTGCGTTATCTTCGCAAGTGGAAGCAACAAAATCAACAAGTTTTGACTCTAGATTGACTAACATGCCTCAGCAAGATATTGTTGTTTTTGGTTTATCAAGTGATTTAAATGATCTTACTTTGCCTACTAAATGTGACATTTTAAAATATTATTTTTTTTTAAGTGATCGTGCTAAATGTGAAAACAAAATGTTCTCGTGTAAAACTTTTACTCCTAACGTAACAGATAAATTGATCCAAATTTGGTGTAAATTAAATATTGGAATCATTAATAGAAAGAGTGTTTTCAAAAAATTAACTGGTTTGCTTGATAAATACCAGAAACATGTACAACATAGAAACAAAAGAGATGAATTTAAAGCATTTGTTGATTCAATAAACGAATTATTTTATATTGGCAAATGTAATTGCAAATTAAAAACAACAGAATGCTCGTGTGGATTGATTCCAGAACATCTAAAAGAATTTATGATGGACCAGCATAATAATAGAAAATTCACAATACCTGAATATGGGTGAGTTCCTAAACGTCAAAACACATTGCAGTGTTTGCGGTTTTACTACTGTTTCGATACAAAGCAAACAAGTGTGTTGCTTACTTTGTAATAAAAACATGTCAACAAAGCATCAACAACATTTGTGATGCACAGTTTGCTTTTTATATGCGCATCAATTGCGTTTACGAATGCATGACTTTGTTCAGTTGCATTGCAAATGACGTTTTGGAACTCAGCCTATATATGAAGACGTTGAAGAAGTACCCAGTTGGCTCTGTCTTGAAGATATCCTCGACGCTGGGTGCACGACCATAGAAATTCGTAAACGACATATTAGTGACAGTCCATACAAATCGTTGACGACGTTTTCAAACGATTGTCCGCAAAATCGTACACGACCACCTGAGCGACATTTTCGCTGAGATTGTCCTTGAATTATATTTGACCATTTGGGCGACAATTTGCCCCACTTTGTCGTTGTCGCCGAAATAGATGACATTGTTCACAATGCTAACGTAGACGACCTTGCTGGTGACAGCTTCACCTAGATGATCACTGACAACACTGATTTATTTATTATTTTTTCAAACAAATTTAAACTAAAAATTTCTCATCTAGTTAATATTTTTATTTACTTAAATGTGAAACAAACGGCGCAAAAAAAAACGGTTTTTAATTTTTTTGCATATGTAAAAATATTTTTTTTATAATTCAAATTATATTTATTATTTGCTGTTAATTTGAATTTTTATTTAAACAATTTAACTCATTTAAATAAACAACATTTCATTTCAAAAATTGCTTTATTAATTTAAAAATAAAGCGCTTGTATTAAGTAATGTTAATACTAAAATTTAATATCAAAGTTTTATATTTAAGCAATAAAATGATGAACTAAATGAGAATTTCTAAAAATAAGACATCTAAAGACAATGTCGCTCATCTTGTCGTCAACGGAGTCGTAAGACGACTATAATAATATTTTGTCGCTCACCATTTCGTCAACATAGTGTGTTATACAACAAATACATTATAATGTCGCTGAACTTGTCACGAACAGAATGTTATACACGATCAGCTAATATTTTGTTAATGCAGCTAATCGTTAAAGATGATTTCCTTTACATAGTCTTTCAAGACAATTTCAGCGACAAATGTCGTTAGCGAAAAATTCCAAAATGTCTTAAAGAAATCGTTGAAGACAATTTCATCGTTGATGTTTGGCCAACTGGGTAGCTACAACAATACCAACACTTACAACTGGTACCGATGATCCAACATACGAACCACCTGAATTACACATGGATGAAGATGAAAATGAAGCAACAACAGAAGTTCCAGAAGCAACTGTTCAAATGAGACGAGGTCGTTATACTCAAAGATACGATGCCTTAAATTTTGCTATGATGTGTGATAGATTCGGTGTTTCAGATAGAGTCGCTTCATGTTTAGCAACAGCTTTATTCGAAGATATAAATTTTAGAGATGTTCATGGTAATCTTGTTATTATGGATAAATCAAAAGTGGCTAGAGAAAAAGTTAAATCTACAGATGCAGTGCTTCGTACACGACATACAAATTCTTCCATAACTGCATTCTCTTTCGATGGTAGAAAAGATGACTCATTAACTACAGAGAAAATTAATGACAAATTTCATACCACTATGGTAAAAGAACCGCATTTAGTTGTTCTGAAAGAGCCCTATAATGAGTTACTTGGATATGTAAATTTGGGTAGTCAAGAAGATGCAAAAACCAAACACAGAAAACTGAATAAATTTTTCAACAATAAAACATTAACAGTTGATCAATTAATTGGCATATGCAGTGATAGTGAGCCAGCAAATAGTGGAACAGAAAATGGTGTTTTACTATTATTTAAATAACAATTAAATAGACCAATTCACTGGTTTATATGTCTGCTTCATTTCAATGAACTGCCATTACGTCATTTATATGAAGCATTGGACAAAACAGTCACCAGTGGACCACGAGCAGCAAGTGGAAAGTTATTCAAAGCTATTCAAAAAAGTGAGAAATTGCAGGTATGTAACACTTTATTTTATTTAATATCATCATTTATTATCATTATTTATTGTCATTATTTTAGTTTTTCGATTGGAATAAAGTTAAAATAAAATAATTGCATTTTAATTGATCTAAACATTTCATTTTTCAGGTAGTAGCTTATTTTGATCCAATACCACTGGAGAATATGCCTGCAATGATGGATCATGAACATGAGCTCCAACTATCAACAGATGTTAAATATTTATATCAAATAGCTAAAGCAATTTCGAATGGTATTGTTCTCGTTGGTTAACCAAAGCAAGTAGATTACTACGATTATATGTAACAACTAATACACCATCGACCAATTTAAAAACTTTGGCAGTTTATATTATTACAGTTTATGTGCCAATGTACTTCAATGTGAAGTTTTATAACTCTGTTGTGTACGGCAGTGCACTTTTATTAAAATCTATACGTTGGACACGATACTTACAACCAAACTTACGTAATATTGTAGATGGTGTAATTCAAAACAACTCATATTACGCTCATCCAGAAAATATCTTATTATCAATGTTATTTGATCGTAAAGCAATACGGGATAGAGCTATCAAAAAGATTTTACACTATCGAGAAAAATTGTACGATCCAACTAAACTCAGAGTTTACAAAAAATATATATTAAATTTCGATGCTACCGATTATTTCAATATGGTTGATATGAATAACGACGATATATTATTTGAACCAGCATTTACTCAACAGATTCCGTATGATCACTTGGTAGAATACTTAGATTTCGATGAACCACCACTGGCTGATCCACAAATTCTAATGCACATACAAGGAACAGAAAGATATGTACAATTATTAACGAGTGTTTCAAAACGAGTTATAGAAAAGAATCGTGAAGGAGTTATGGCAGTTACATTAGAAAACTCCTCGAATGGAAAGTAAAAAGGACCCTACGGGAAATTTTAACAAACTGTCACCGAACTGGCCCCTTTATATGAAATAGACTGGTCACTTTTACATGGCGTTGTCATAGGAGGTGGAAATTGACCCCTTGTGACATGTCACAAGACAAATCCTAGGACAGATTACTGAACTCTCAATTTCAGGGACCTGTCCTGGGATTTGCCTTGTGACATGTCACAAGGGGTCAATTTCCACCTCCTATGACAACGCCATGTAAAAGTGACCAGTCTATTTCATATAAAGGGGCCAGTTCGGTGACAGTTTGTTAAAATTTCCCGTAGGGGACCTTAAAAAATAATATTACCACGTTAAAACATTAAATTGTAGGTCGAGAATAATATTTAAAAATAAATTGAATTAAAAATGTTAAAATAATGTTTTTTTGTTGAAACCTTGAAAATGTTGATTTTTTCAGATCGATTTTCCTACAAAAAGGAGTTCGAAAAGAAAAAAATTTATCGTTATAAAAGTTGTTGGAAATTATCTGAACTTTCATAATCAGGAAAAAAAAATCGAAGAAAATTCAGAATTTATTAGTTAAAAGTTCATTTTAGGCAATTTTTCGACAAAAAATTCCTAATATCTCTACTAAAAATAAAATTATTCTATGTATATATGGAAAAATATCTATTTTGAAATTTTGGGGGGCTCCAAATCCGACTTAGAGCTATGGTCTCTTAAGCAAACTTTCTCAGAATCACCTATAGATTACGTTTTTGCTATACGCTTCATCAAAAAAAATTAACCCGCCCTAATATATATATATATATATTGCAAACTTGGTTGGAAGTTTTGATATAAAAATGAGGTGATGATCGGAAAATGGTCTCTGCCGAAGAGGTTTTCGTCAACTTTCTAGTTTACTATTGTAGCTATTGTTGGGGAACAGAAAGTCAGATCAATATGTGTTAAGCTACCGTGAGTACTTAGGTGAGTTGGCGTTCCGTCGTTTAATATTATAAGTGCGTTCCTTTACTTTTTGGATAAAATTCGGTAAAATGAGAGTAAAAATTATTCTCACAAAATGACAAAATTACCCAAAAGTAAAGGAACGCACGAAACCACTTTTCGAGCCCAAAAATGCATTTCAAAGAAAAATGTGAAAATATATATATTCCTTTAACTCCCATTGGAGCATAGGGCGCTAATAACAGCAGATCGCCATCTGACCCGATTTTGAGCGCTAGATCTTAATTCGTTCCAAGATACACCTAGTTGGTTCATTTCGGATTCTGTTGAACGTCTCCATGTTGTAAGTGGCCTACCACTTGCTCTTCCATCTTGATGAAATGGATTCCATCTAAGAGCTTGCTTTGAGACATTATCATCATTGCGACGTAATGTTCGTCCAATACACTGCCACTTTCGTTTACGTATTTTCGTTGCTATCGGCATCTGGTTTGTTTTAGCTAGCAACTCAATATTCGATATTGTTCGGGGCCAAAAGATACGCAATATTCTTCTTAGGCAGCGATTTATAAAAGTTTGAAGGCGTTTTGTTATGTTGTTCGTAACCTTCCAAGTTGTACATCCATATAAGAGCACTGATTTTACATTTGACTCGAAAATACTAAGTTTGGTTCTTTGGCTTATTTTGTTATTTTGCCAGATTGGGGCTAGTATGCCAAAAGATGTCCTAGCCTTGTTTATTCGTGAGTCGACATCAACTTCGGTTCCACCATCTGCTGCAATCTCGCATCCAAGATAACAAAATTGATCTGTAGCATAAAACGTATGATTACCGATGGTTATTGGTTCTGTTGTTGAACCAATACTTAGCGTTTTTGTTTTGCCAGCGTTTATTTTGAGTCCCGTATATTGCAGCTTTTCCTGGAGTTCTTTAGTTGTTTGCCTTAGATCACTAAGCTTGTGTGAAAGCAAACAAATATCGTCAGCATACGCAAGGTGTTCAAATAGTGGTTGTTGTTTTTCCATTGTATCCCTTGTTTTTTATTCTCAATGTTATTGAGGACATCTTCCATAACGATAAGAAACAAGAGTGGCGATAATATACAACCCTGACGAACTCCACTTTCTGCCATAAATGGATCAAAAGTTTTCCCTTATGTAGTACGAAGCATCTAGCATGATTGTAGCTTTCCTTAATCAGTGATATATATTTTTCTGGTATATTTCTCCTTCGCAAGGCTAACCATATACAGTCGAGTACGGGAACGCTTTTTGGTAAGTTTGGGATCCCGCGGGTTCCCGCTGTAACGTAAAGGAACGACCTTATGTATTGTGAGTTTGTTATAAATTTTTCTATAAGTTTCCCCCTTGGATTATTTTTTTGTTATCCCCAGATTTCATGCCAAGCATTAAAGTCTCCTGTTACCAAAGCTGGTGTATTTAAGTTTCCGAAGACGTTTTCTAGGTTTATAGGTTTTAGTTTATATTCTGGTGAAATATAAGTGCTGATAATGTTAAATTTGATTCCTGATTTTACTTCAAGACAAATGGTATCAAAATCTTTTTCAAGTGCAACAATTTTATGTTCCATTGATTTATAAATCAAAATTCCGACATCTCCAAACCTTGTGGTTGAAGAGTTGAATATAAGGAGTAATTAATGGGGATGGGGATATCTATTAGGGAGTGAATGTGGGATTCTTGCATTGTGATAATTTTTGGATAATATTGTTTTATTCAGAGACATATAATATAGAGATGCAATATCGATAATTTTCTAAACAAACTGTAGATGTCGCTAGCATGTGGGAAATTTTGTCAAAGGAGGATTTTATTTTGGGAAATTTTCTCAAGTGAGGATTTTTTTTATGTCAAATGAGGTTTTACAGAGTTGTTAGGTAAGGGGATTTGGGCCCAAATTAGGGATTTAGACTTCGTTTTGGGGACAGATTAAAAAATTTATAAATTTTAAAAGATTTAGTTTTAGGCCCAAAATAAAAAAAATTTTGGTATAAATTATATGCGTATTATTTCAAATTAAAGTCGATCAAATTTGATTTGTTAAAGACTTTAAAAATTTCTACAAAATATTTGAATTATTGAGGAAATGTTCTCCAAATATTTATAAATCTTGAAATAACGAAAAGCAACCAAGCTCAATAACACTGTGAGACAAATGGTAAGGGTCAGTGATCGGGAAGGGTTCAAACTACCGGGGAAAGTTATATCGGTAAAAAAGAAGTTATACGTGTCCCGGCGTTTCGCTGGGTCACCCCTAGGAATCGAGATATATCGATTTGACCTTTGGTGGTATTTTTTTTGACATAACTCGAGAACCACTAGTCCGATTTTGCTCAAACAATTTTAAAAAAATTAAAAATTACAATTCCTTTAATCTGTTCATATAACGTTTTTCTATATACTCAACAGTTTTGCCGGTAAAAATAAATGTATGAAGAAAAAAATATTTTTTGCCTAAAATATTAAAAAAAAAGTAATAAACAAAAGGTTATTGATTTTTACGGTAGCGGTAACAAACATTTATTTTTACCGGCAAAACTGTTGAGTATATAGAAAAACGTTATATGAACAGATTAAAGGAATTGTAATTTTTAATTTTTTTAAAATTGTTTGAGCAAAATCGGACTAGTGGTTCTCGAGTTAAAATTGTGAAACCAAAAACATTTTATTATACGAAAGACAAATCACAATTAAGCTGAAATGTCACCGTTTCAAAATAAAAGTCGTATATAAAATTTTCGAGAGAAAATATTCTACACAATTTTCAAACGAACTTCATTATGGTGAAAAGTATTTTTTTTATAAAATTTGTAAATCTAGTAAGGTATAAGTTCTAGGGCTCGTAAACTCTTTTGAACATTAATGGCGTTTTCTTTTCTGAAAAAAATGTTGCCTTTTTTGCACTTTGCTTTTGAATTGCTTTTTTTTTGTTCTTTTATAAATTAAGGGTAACATTTTAAGAGGGCTAGGTGTTCTTTTCTAAAAATGTTGCCTAAATAATGGGCAAAAGTGCAACATTTTTCGCCCTCAAAAAATTTACGGGGTAGAGTGTTGCCCTGTTTTTTTCTTTATGTCAACGCCATGTGTATATACTCTAATGTTTTTTGCCAGCTAACTCGCAACTTGGTGGCCTAGGGGGTACTATCGTGGCTTCTGATGCAGTAGGTCGCAGGTTCAAACCCCGGTTGGAGCACAATATTTTTTTTTTGTTTTTATAAAATTTTAGTTAGATTTTTATAGTTTTGCTGTTATTTAGTATTTAACAATTTTTTAGGCTAAAAATAAATAAAAAATTATACAATTTGTTTTAAATATGAAAAAAAAAATTTTTAATTGAAAAAAGAAAATAATAAAAAAATTTATTTTTTACTTTGGCTGGAATTTGAACCCGTCCAGCCCATGTCAAAGGCAGGCATCACAACCACTAGGCTACAATTAGTAATAAATTGCGTAAACAATATTGCATACGAGTATACAATACACATACCCAGCAAAAAAACGTGGTATTCATTCTTTGGTTAAAACTTCTTTCATTGCTTCCTTAGTTTCAGTTAGTATGCTTTAAGTGCTTTTTGGAAGTTATTCAAAGGAACTTCCGAAAGTATTCATGCGTTCATATTCCAAATGTAGTGATTTGGATATAAACCTATGATAATCTTAAAAAATCACCCTTTTAATTGCTTCTGAAGCATAAGTTTTTATATTTATATAGTTTTTCAAACCATAGTACAAAATATTTTCTAATCATTCAAATCAAAATTTTTTATAAAAAACTGTTTTAATGAACTTTTATTTTTTATAAAATCTTTTTTTATACTTTTGTGAAAACTTTTATGCGAGATCCACTTATACAGTTTTACAATTTTTTCAGTTTGACAAGTTTCTTTGAAATTTAATTTTGTTTCAAATAATTCTCAAAACCTTTTGACAATTTATATTTAGTTTACATCTTTTGCAACTGTAATTCAGAAAATATCAATTGAAATTAATTTTTTTTTAAATTAACAAAATTAGAATGATATTCAGAATTTGCATTAGAAATTTCGAAAACGTCATTTGAAGTTCAGAAAAACAGCACTTGTAATTCGGAAATATCAATTTATTTTCAGAATACATCAATTGTAATTCAGAAATCATCAGTTAAAATTCAGAGAATATAAAAAATAAAATTTTAAAAATATAAAATCTACTACAATTCATAATTTCTGAATTTGAAATGATAATTTTTTTACTTTCTTAAAATTCAAAACGAAAACATTTTTCTTCTTATTAATAAATCTCAAAATGAATATTTTTTTAGTTTATCTTCATTTCATATTCGTAAAAGCAATGTATGTGTAAAATTCATCAACCGAGCTTATGTATTGAAGTACATTTGTTTGTTTATAATTTAACAATTTACTTCTTGAAAATTTATTTATTTTATTATCTTTTGAAGTGCAATATATTTTTAACTATTTAATTTTTTAAATAAAAAACTAAAAATAACAAAAATAATTTTTTATTAAATCTGTGAGGGGGCAAAAATCGGTATCTTACTACAATGGAGTAACGTTTTTATCATCAATGTGAAAGTGTTTCTTTACACTAATGTAGAAGCATTTATTTGTACTAATAAAGAAGTACTTATACATCATTGCATAAAATTCCTTTTTAAAAAATTATTTTAATGCATACTTATGAATTAAATTTTCATAACATCTTAAATACTACAAAATATATGCATGTTTTTCACGCACACTAGAGAATATCTAAACATAGCATCTGGATTGCTTCTTTAGAATAAAAAGCATGAGTAATGGTAAGTAGCTATATTTGAATGCTTCCGTCCTATGACACGCCAACGTTAAATTCATCGATGAAACCATTAGAAAAGAAGTGATGCCTTTGCCATAGTAGTGATGCTTTTATTGCTTCTTTGGCAGAACTATTTTTGCTGGGTACATATGTTTAGAAAAATGCAGCAGTGATTTTATTGTGTTCTATTCTGATTGGAAAAATGTAACATTTTAATGGGGTGAGGGCAACATTTTTAAAATGTTGCCTTTTAACAAGGCAACATTTTTTTACAGAAAAGAAAACGCCATAAGTTTGCATAAGTCGAGTTTACAAGATTCAGAAGGTACATAAAAGGTTATATGAAAACCCCTGTTAATTTTTGAGCCTACACAAAATTTATTTTTTCTGAGTTCTTTGTATTTAACAATTTCAGTACAGTGAACTCGCGATAATATGAACTAATTAAAAGCAAGCCTGTTCATATTTGCAGTATTGTTCATATTTGCGAATGGTATGAAAAATTAGAAAAAAAAGTCATATACTTGTCACATAAAGTTTCTTTCTATATAAATGAAAGTTTTATTTGTTTTAAAATTAATCTTTATTTTATTAAAAGGAACTTTTTTCATTCATATGTACGAACAAACAAATTAACAAGAATGAATGTAAACCAAAAATATAATGCACATATAAATTCATTTTCTGCCTCAATTTCGAGAAAAAGTTATAACCTCATTAGCGAAGAAATCGATTATCCTCTTTTGCTGTTTCTTTTGCTCAAGTACTCTTAAAATTGCCCTCTTCCGTAACTCCCTCAAAACATTTAAGGCACGTTGTTCAACCTTTTTACTTTCAGCCCACTGCAATTCATTATTAAAGATGTCGACAGCTTCCCTGACTTTAAAAGTCTTTTTTGGTTCCTCCACACAATCATATTCGTCGGACATTTCTTATTCTATTTCATGATCGTTATATTCAATAGAATCCTCCTTTCATTCTTTAAAGTTCAAAGCTGTATATTCAACCTATAGTGAAATACAGAATTACATACATACTCGTACATACATTTTTTAATGTAATTGTTGGCTTTATAAGCATTTTTGATTGACAGCCAAAGACATTTTAAATATGTAATAAATGCAAATTACTCGGGTATTCCCTAAATTACAATACTATGCGGTTGAAATTCGCACACATTTTTCAAAAGATGTTGTTCATATTTTAAAGCGTTTGCACAAAGTTCATATTTTAGAGTATTCAGTGGTAGAGAAAAAGCGTTCATATTTTGGTATGTTCATATATTAGGATGTTCATATTATCGCGAGTGCACTGTATTTGGAAAATAGAAATTTTTTTGATTAATTACACTATGCGACAGTCAAAATCGGGATGGGATGAAACCAACGGGAAATGTTATATCGGTCAAAAACAAGTTATACGTGTCCCGGCGTTTCGCTGGGTCACCCCTAGGAATCGAGATATATCTTTTTTTTGAAGTTCGTTTGAAAATTGTGTAGAATATTTTCTCTCGAAAATTTAATATACGACTTTTATTTTGAAACGGTGACATTTCAGCTTAATTGTGATTTGTCTTTCGTATAATAAAATGTTTTTGGTTTCACAATTTTAACAAAGATTTAAGGCCTTTAAAGTTCGAGTGAAAACGTAAATATTTCTTCGTAAAATATTCAATTTTATTTAATGTGCTCACTCATTTCTTAATAATTTTCTGAACTTAAGAGCGATGCTAACTTAACTCCTTTTTTTAAGTTTTTGTTTAAATTAAAATGAATTGGGTATAACATTGGGGATTTAAATATTTTAAATGGGAATAAGCTAAAACTTTTGGGCAACACTTCTCCCCAATAAAATGAAAAAGTATTGCCAGAAAAACAAAACAGCAGTCAGCGCCATCTGTTTCATTAAAAACCGGTGTTGCCATTCATCAGGACCATGGGAGACCCCTGGTTTTATTAATATCAACAATTCATTGTAATTGTTAACGTAACCATTTATATTCCATTGAACTACCCAGTGTAGAAAATCATTACGAGATATGTGGTTATGTAACTACATACTTGGTAATGGTAACTAGTTACTTTTGTTATTACATTTCTTACTATGTATTGATAATTAGTTTAGTGTTTCTGGTACAAGTTGATATTGTTATTCTTTCTAATAGATAGTGTGTAAATGAATAAAGAGAAAATGAGCGTAATATATTTGTTTTTCTATGGTATGCTCAAACAAATAAAGCAGATAATGAAGATTGTAAAATTGATACACTCTAATAAATTTTTATTTAAATTTACCCTATTTATAGTTGGTAACTTTCTATCTACAATAATATCGGTAAAATTACTCTATGGTTGTAAATTTAAAATGATACACACATTGTGTGTAATATCCGTAAATACAATGTGTGTAAATTTATATTAAATGTGTGTATTCAGATATTAGTTACGGATACGAATTTACCTGTTTATGTGCCTAAGGAAACATTTTAAAGTAGTAAATTAATATATCGTTAGCTGAAATGCAAAACCACGTAACTAACAAAAAATACAAAATCGGTTTTTTGATCGATTATGATGCATATCAACGAGGTCCACGTCTTCTCCAATTTTTACTGTCATATAATAAAAATTAGACATATTATTAGCGAAAATCGAAAGCACGTAACTACATACTTGTTGCTTGAAAATTGTAACTAGCACATATTTATTTCTATTGAATTTTATTTATTCATAGTAGGATTTGAATTTTTATATTTCACTAGCGGATAGTGCTACTACGATCCCCTCCCCTCGTAGTCCTATTTTCTCATAATTATAGTGATTATAGTTTGAAATTTTTACTTTGTTAATTATAATAATTTTTTTTTTTGGAGATCCCACAGTCAATATGATTCGTGTATTAGCGTATGATCCCTCTGGAGTAATTTATTTTAAATTAAGTGCAACAGATGTGTTTAAGGAATTTCCACAAAGAATTGGAAACAAATTAAAAGCGTTTGAAACTTTGAAGTTGCATTTACAAAGAATAAAAATTTCAAGCAAAAAATGGCAACATCTTCAGGACCTTAAACCATTTCTTCCACCCGATTGTCATTATTATTACAATGAAATTCCATTTGAGAAGTAAAGGTTTAATTTTTTCCTTTATTTGTATTGCAGTTATTGTTGTTAATTATCTTTTGATTTTGTAAATCATTTTTTATTTTCATATTTAAAAAAAAAAAATATATATAAAGCGATATATTAAATAACAAGAGAACAACTTCTTTTATTCTACATTTTATGAATGCAAAACAAAATTTTCTTTGAAACTTAAAAAAACTTCATTGTAGTTACGTGTTTTTGTTTAAGAAAATACGAGTTCAAAAGCGCGTAACTAACTCAACTCTTTGAAACATTAATAAATTATTACTTTTATTCCAGAAATGAATTAATCAGTCTATATTTAGAAAATCTGCGATATTTGAATACCAAAATTCCATTTATTTTTCAATATATAACATTTTTTGTTTCTGCTGTAAAATAGTAAAAATGTTAGTTACGTGGTTTTGCATTTCAGCTAACGATATATAATGCCTAAAAATGCAAAATTCTCCCAAAATTCTTTTTATATAAAATAACTAAAAAAATTAATGCGTTTTACTTAAGCGGTTTTTATTTACAAGCAATTGAAATCAGTATAATTCTCTCTATTTTAGTTTGTTCTATGTTAAAAATCTTGATAGTACTTATGTTGGTATATTTCACGATTTATTATTTTGCATCACACGCATCACTGCCAGCACTTCCTGCTACACTTCCAAATCCACTAATTGTTCTGCACGCTACTGCTGGCATTTATATTACAGTTTTCACTAGCGGCAGGCTGTAGAAAAGAGAAATATAAAAGGCAAATTAGGAAATCGTATATTTTGGAAAACGGAAATTTATCACAAAGGGACTTTTTAAATGCCTATATTTTCATATTTCAACCGTGGAGAAAACAAATGATTCTCGTTATTTAAAAAGTAGACGAAGGAATTTTTACAAGTCAAAAGTAAGAAAAGACTTCATGGGAATATACTTAATCGCAAACTCTTTTGTAAATCAAGGTTTCTCAAAAAAGTAAACGCCCGACCTACCATTGATACTCGACCAGTCATTTGTGATTGAATTTTTTTTGCTGATCACGAAACTACCGTTTAATTAAACCGGGTTTTTTCAGTTCATAAAAACTCTCTTTGATTCTATCGCCGGTTAAGACAATGTCCCGTTAAAATTTAACTTTATATTTAAAATTTATGTGGTAAACAACAAAAATAGCTAACAGGACATAGCTAACAGGACATGGTGTTGATGGTGTTAAATTTTCTATTTGTTTTAAAAAATTCCCTAGAATCAAATGAATTGCCTCGCAGGTGCAGAGGCGATTACTTTTTTCGTCAACGCAGCGTCAAAGTGATATTATAATTGAAGCTTAATGACCATATACTCGGATATACTCCGCTACCATTTCAACTCCCACCATCACGCCTACCTTAAATAAAACTTTCATTTGCAGCCCTGCCCATGATTGGATTTATATCTAACATGGAAAGCTCAACTGCTGACTATTTCCTATATAATTTAGGGAGGAGAAACACATTGCAAATTTAGGCAAATGTATGGTTTTTGTTTTAGAAATATGTAAATATGAAAATATTTGCCATTACGTGTTGATGTCCTAATTGCATTTGCACCTCTTCCAGCTGTGAAGTTCGTGCTACTCCACGTGCAACACCCGAGTAATATAAATTTAATTCGGTAACCAGACAAAACGCACAGTAGAAGATCATCCACGGGAGCCATTATGGGAACGTCGTCCTTTCATATAGAAATAAATTTTTAAACCTCTTTATAAAATTTTAAAATACGCTTACATTTCCTTTTTTAAATAATCTTTATTTGCATACATACCTCTAAATAGACCAATATTGAACATAAGCGCTGATCAGCAGTAATTTGTTTTGATATTCTTTTGTTTTCTTTTTATTAATTTTTGATATTTTTATTTTTTCACAAATAACAAAATGACAAATTTTTTTTACTGTTAAGTGTTTGTACATTTACGCATTTTGTGTCTAATATTTATTTTTAAGCACAAAATATTATTTGTATACACAATATGTGTAATTATAGATAAAAAGTGTCTATTAGCACATTTTATATGTATTTTTGTAGACAAAAAAAGTGTATATACGATTTATACACATTTGGTGTCTAAAGTTAGACATTTTTCGCAATATTACACAAAAATTCACTTACTTTATAGTAGTGAATTTACAATCACTTTTTAGAGTGTACTTAAGGCTCCATTAGTCTTTGCGTTCCGTGACGGTTCTGTAATGTGCCGTGCCGGATGGCTCTTTTGTGTAGTTAGTCTTTTCCATAACAACGTATCAGCTGTTTAATGTTGTTTTCTTAGCAGAGATCGGCGCCAACCAGATTATTCGGTTGCGGTGGCTAATTAAAAAAAATTGCAGCGGCGACTTAAAGCTAGCTGTGATCCAAAAGCTGATCGGCTAGCCAACTTTAAGTTGATACATCCAAAACATCGGCTTAACGGTAAAAAAAAGAAAATTAAAAAAAATATATACTATTTTTAGATTTTTATCGTGTAAAAAAAATTGTCGACGGCGGCTAAGCTTAGCCGGTTTAAGCCACTCATCGCAGATCTCAAAATACCAGCTGTCAACTCGCTGTCACTTAACGGATAACAAAAATTCTGTTTTCAACAGGTTCATCCGGCACGGCACGTTACATTACAGACAAACTAACGACTCAAATGCTTTTTCATAGAACAAAAACAAATCAGCTGATTCGTCACGGCACGTTACGTACAATATATTAATTGTACGCTGCCAATAAATATATTGTGAAAATTTCGAACAAATCAACCCCATGTCTTTCTTCGCCCTCTTTTTTCACTAATTTTATTTAAATTAAATACAATTTTTTATTTTAATTGAATTTTATTAATTTTTAAATACAAATTTCACAATAAATTTAATCTTTAGTCACTTGATTATTTGTTTCCACAACAATTATTTGAAAATAATTGTGGTACAATAAGTATTTGAGAACAAAAAACAAATAAATGCGTCACTCAATGCAAAACAAGAAATAACTGGTTTTGTTTTTATGAATAGAGTGAGTGCGTTTAAACTACAGTTTGCTAAAAACCGAAAAATTTGGAAACTGCGGTTTCGGTTTTTCAAAATTATAAAAACCGCGGTTTCGGTTATTTTTCGGTTTTCTTGTGATATTAATAGAATTGTTTTAAAATAATTAAATATAACAATATTCTAACTAAATACAGTATACGCGCTTAATACGAACTCGGATAAGACGAATTCTCGGCTAATACGAACTAATTTAGAAGTGCCGAAGTTTTTGCAACAATTTCAATATAAAAAACATCGGTTAATACGAACTCGATTAAGACGAACACTCGGTTAAAACGAACTGTTTGTAATGGTCCCACAAACAAATTTCTATATAATTTTCCACTTTCAATACGAACTTTACAAAATTCGACAATTTTTTCTATATTTTTTTTTGTTTTCTGACAAATTTTAAACCGAACACACAGACATTTTTTCTTAAATATATTGCAAACAATATATTTAGGAAACCAAATGAAAAAATTGTAAAATTTTTAAAGTTGTTTCAAGGAAATTTAAATATTATGTGGATAATTAGAACATTTTAAATAAATTTTACCCCGGTTAATACGAACCTCGATTACAACGAACTAATTTATCTAGTCCCCCGAAGTTCGTCTTAAGCGAGTTTTACTGTATATGATAATTAAATATGTATAAAAATTAAATAGTTTAATAGTTCCAAGATATCTTTTAAAATTCGATTGAATTTCTCGCTCGAATATTTAAAGGCAATAACGTTATTTCGAAACCTTTCCGGAAGGAGAAATAAACGCGGTAACCCGTTATAAATTAACGTTTTTTTCTTTTTTCGGCAACTAAAGCTGTATTTTAAAAAGTTTAAATTTAAATTTTAGCAAATTGTTTAAAACAATATAAAGTTAAAATTTTATAAATTTCGCGGAATACGAAATAAGGCTTTTTGAAAAATCGTAACTGAATATGTGAAACTCAATATCTCTTAAACCACTTGACTTTTTGGTGCAATTTATTTTACTAAAATTATAAGCCTCAGTTTATGTTATCCGTAATAACAAAAATAAAAAATTCTTTAAAGCAGTTTTTAATGGAGAAACTTTTCATTACAATTAAATATAAAATTTTGTAAAATAGGAGCTGAGTCTTTTCGAAATTCAAGATTCAATAATATGCAATTTAATTAATTATTTTAATTGGTTAAAGTATTTGTTAAAAACCGACTTATTTTTGTCGGTTTTCGGTTTCGGTTTTGAGGCTTGGAAAACCGCGGTTTCGGTTTCGATTAAAACCGAACAGCAAACTCTAGTTGAAACAAAACGATACAATATCAGTTGCACTTCTTCTCTTATTTATACCAATAGTAACAGATATGTATATTAGAGTGGGGCGATTTGAATGGACAAAAATTTTTTGATATTGTGCCATCGATTTTTCGATAGCTTTTGGCATGAGGAAAAAAAATTCCACTACGACATATCAAAAAAATCATTTTCGAGGTTCCCGAATTTCAATTTTTTGCAATTTTCTAATAAATGCTAGATTAGCGCCATCTTGCGGTGGCTTTTTGAAACAACTAATGAAGTTGTAAACAATATTACATTACAACTTTTCCAGAAAGGTATTACTTATGAAAATCGGATCAAAAATGTGGCAACTAGATGTAAAAGTATATAAGTAAAATTATTTTCTGCTTGTTTTCATCAATATCATCATCATCATTTCATCATCATTATCATCATTTCATCATCAAGCAGAAAATAATTTTACTTATAATATGGGTAAAATCAAAAAATGTGATAAATTTTTGGGCCAAATTTGTGAGAAGCAAAAAGTGTTAATATTTCGGTTTTTTCTTAATGGAATCAGTAAGTTTTGTCATTATAAACCTAATTGCAAAAAATCTCTTCTACAAGTTGTCGCAATAACTTTTTTTGCACAATTTTAATTTTTTTTGTTGTAACGGAGTTTACATTTCTGCAAGCAAAAGATATAACAAAAAAAATTGGGTACTAATTTTCTTCAATTTATTAGTTTTTCGTATTTGGGTTTTCAACTTGCTTTCCAATGATATATAATTTGTGTTTATCAAATTGGCGGTTTCGCGAATAAAAATACAATTCATTCCGCGAAAAAAAATTTTTAATTTTGTATTTTTGGTCCTTTTAAATGCTTTTCAAAAATATAAAATTTTTTTAAAATCCAAACAGCGGTTGCGCAGTTACAAAATAATAAATTAAAAACATAACATTTCACGATCAAAAAATTCTTAAATTGTGTGAAACAAATTTAATTTGTCAAACTAATGTCAGTAATGACTCGAAATATCGATTCAAAACCAATGAAATGCAAAATCAATCGTTTTTCGCTCCAGCAGCTAAGGGTAAAAAACTGATCAATTTTTTTGATTTGACGCAAAATTATTAGTTGAATTGTCTTTTGACGCATAAATATTAGTTGAATCACCTCTGTTTATGGTTATTTTAAAATATTTTAAACATTTATCTACATTTATTTGAATGAAATCTGTTGCAAACAATTGTGGTTACGGAGTTTACAGTTACGGAGTTTACATTTGGTTACTTTTTTCGTTTTCTTTCAGAAACGCTTTGTCAGAATTTTTTTCCGAAACAAAATCGCATGATGCCTACAAGGATAATCCAAATATGACATTGTTTTTCTTACTCGTTAAATAGTTTGGTGTAAAAATTAGGAACGGAGTTTACAACATTTTTTCAAATCTTATTAAAGACATCCTTTTTCATCTCGAGAATGTTACATGCTGCAGAAAAGCTTCAAGTCTGTTATACTGGATGATTACTTACAGTCCAACGATCATTTGAGTATAAATAACATTATACTTTTCGGAATATAAATAATAGATAACTCCAAAATTCTGGTATACGCATTTTTATCAAAAATTATACTAAAAATCGTTACAGAGTTGAAGTCGTGATAGCTAAGATATACGAAAAAGTTTGTAAAATGTATTAATTTTTATTAAAAACGGCACTTTTCCTCTTCATAAAAATTCTTACAGTTAGCTAAAGCTAAACATTATTGCTTATTAAAATATAAGCTATTAAAATTAAAAAACCTTATGAGTTACTTGTTACGGAGTTTACATTTGGCCTATAAAATTGGTCACAAATTTTATGTATTAACCAAAATTGGTCAGATTGTTATAAATTTTGTAAAACAGGTGACAATGCGCTGACATATATCGAAATATATAACTCAAATGTAATCCATGCATTAGAAATTAGGTGGTTACACGGTTTTTTTCACATTTTTTGATATCACCCATATACTTTTACCTCTAGTTGCCACATTTTTTATCCGATTTTCATAAGTAATACCTTTCTGGAAAGGTTGTAATGTTATATTGTTTACAACTTCATTAGTTGTTTCAAAAAGCCACCGCAAGATGGCGCTAATCTAGCATTTATTAGAAAATTGCAAAAAATTGAAATTCGGGAACCTCGAAAATGATTTTTTTGATATGTCATAGTGGACTTTTTTGCTCAGTACAATCCCAATAATCAGAAACGCGAAGCGCCCATTAAGATGTTCAAATCGCCCCCACCCTAATGTATATGGTATAATTGTTTTGTTAATACTTTAAGATATACAAGTGCACGTCTTTGTACACATATTTATAATTTTATAAACGTTTATTCATTACAATTAAACACAATATGCCAAAATTTTTATTTTATGCATAATATGTTTAACTATGCACACTTTGAACAGTAATAGTTAAAATGTCAAAGCAAATAAAAAACAAGCGGGCTAAAGCCCGCTTGCTAGGTTTTTATAAGTCCCCAGGTGACTGGGAACTTATACAAACCAAATATTAAATTCGGCTTTGCCGAGTCTTTAGATACCCTCCAACCTGGTGTTTTTATTCGGGGATTCTCTTAAGTACAAACAAGTATGAATTATTACCCATTTTATATTCGGTAAATCCACTGTGCAACAAATGTGTATGATTTTTTCCACCACTACAAGTAAATAGTTCAGTTTAATCTTGTTTAGTCTCAGTGCTGCCACAAGCAAGATTCAAAATTTCCAAAAGTGTAGACAAAATTACCCAAAAAATATGAAATTATAAATGACTTCAATTAACATATTATTACAATTTGAACTCCGAAAAAAGGTAATAACTTCATCAGTAAACTTAAAAACAAGTGATTTGGCCATTTCAATTGTCCCATCGTTCTGTGCGTTTATTAAAAAGAAAAGTTCCTTAAATATGCAGCATTTATGATGAACTTTTGGGTTTCATATGAATCTTCATAAAATTTAGAGAAAAAATTAACTTTAGAACAAAACACTTAAAAAGCTTATAAATAAGAGTCAGTTATGATCACATGTGAACGATTTAAAAATAATCTTATTTTAGAGTTTTTCAAAAATCAAGTTTGGGAACACTTCAACTAAAATAATGTTTTTGTGGCATATACAATATAATAAATTATTCGATAAAACTTTATTAGTTGAAATTTTCTTAATTACTTGGTAACAATTTTTTTGTGTATGTTAATAGCTTATTTGTATAACGAAAGAATTTCAAAGCATGTATAGATTAATACACTTTCCTGATATCTCGGTTTAATTCGTGGATGACCAGTCGCTGTGAATCAATTCATTAACTCGTATGAATAAAAATTAGATATTGGAATTTTTATTCAAACTTCACAATTTTAGTCAGTTTGCGAGTAGTCTAAAATTTTTATTTTTATTAATATTTCATGCTCTTCTGCAAGTCAACGGATGAATTAAAAGTCAAAAGCAATTACATACATTGAGACAGGGTTGGTAGGTTCTATCGCTAAAATACTGTTATAGATGCAAATATCGATACATTTAAAATACCAGTACCGAAATAATTGAAATACCATTATCCTTACAACACCATTATTTTTTAGTCTAAACTTTTTGTAATTCCACGTCGTAATTGTGAATTTTACATACACTTAGTTAATAAATTTATTTTACTTTGCTTTGTTTTTTCGTAAAAAAAAAATTGCGGAATGCGCCGAAATAACTGAATGCCGGTTATCTAAAAATACCATTATCGAAATAATTGCAATACAGTTAACCATAAAACACCGTTATCGAAATACAATTATCCTTAAAATACTGAAACCTAAATAATCTACAATAGCGTTACTTACCCTCACCGATAATCGCACCGTTTCTGCTACCAACAATGCTTTGAAGTAATTGCTAAGTTGTATTCATAGACCCACTATCTATTGGCTAGTTTATGAATTAAATTCTTTTTTTATGTGTAATATATTTTTTTATTTACAAATTTGATAACTTTCTCAATTCATTCATTTGAATTGAAATTTAAGTGAAAAACTAAACAATTTAATAATTGCTGTCATCCATGCCCTACCCATAAAGTGGCAACACTGCTTATGTTATTCATATAGATGTGTGCAGACCTTTAAAAATATAATTCCTTAATTGGTATTTTAAATCTCAATTTTGCAATAAGTTGATCTCAGTGAATTTTTTTTTTACCCCGATGTAGTCCTTTTCAAGCTGTTAAAAAAAACCGCGGAAAGACCTCTGTAGGGAGTTTATTTCTGTGAAAAGTTAGGAAATGGACTTAGCTACATATATCTGTCATTTATAGTCAGATTGGAACAATATATATATATCATTGAAAGATAATAAAAATATCTTATGGACGACATTTTTTTTGTTTGTTTACCCATTACCGGCGAATGAGATTTATTTTTAAGATTTTTAAAATAAAACTTTTTTATAAAAACCACCGTATGCGACCACATAATTTTTTACTTATTAATATATTCTCAAGATTAAAAAACTTTTGAGATGTAGTTCAAATTTTATCACTTCAAACACCGAAGATATTAGAAGTCAAACCTAATTTTTTTGCAGATGGTACAAAAGATACAACTTTGACTCTAACCAGCAATTATACTGAATTAACACAATTTTTGTTCTTATATAGGTTTTTTATGGAATAAAAACATTAAAAAAACAAAAAAATTAAAATTACTACGCCGAATCATAATGCGTCAACAAAGAAATGCTATTCTAAAGATATTTTTATTACCTCTCCAATGGTGTACATATTGTTCCAACCCTATCCTAAATGAAGAAAATATAGATAAGTTCATTTTTTAACTTTAAACCAAGATTGGTTACCGTTATCGTTATAATACCGTTATCGCTAAAATACCGTTTCAAATTGAATACCGTTACCGTTATCGATACCTCTATAAAAAATTTCAAAAACCGTTATCGTTACCGATACCGTTGTTTTTATGGGTAGTTACCGGTATTTTACCGGTATTTATTATTTTATATAGAAATTACAATTTTTTTATTTTATAATCTTGAGTGTTTTTTTACAAAAAAAATTTATAGATAATAATATTACTTATTAAAACCACCAGTATTGAATTTATAGCTTAAAATCTGTATTTTCAGTACTTAAAATTAAAAATATGTCATGTTTTTACTTGTTTCTATATGTTAACACTAGCGGGCGCAGCCCGCTACGTTGTTAGCGTGCCTTAAAGGTTAAGGGGGGGGGGGCTGCGCCCCCCACAATTTTTATTAAATTCGTTTTTTTATTTAAAGCCTTCACCCAGCCACCACAAATAAATAATTCTGCACAACAATGGGTTTAAAATAAATAAATATTTGATCACTTTTTCTCATGAAAGTGGATTGTTAGTAATGAATCCATAATAATTTGCAACGTTGCAACGTGCCTTAAAGTTTAGGCGCAGCCCCCCCCCGACAATTTTTTTTAAATTCGCTTTTTATTTAAAGTACAGTTTTTATAATAAAAGCCTTCATCCAGCAACCACAAATAAATAATTCTGCACAACAAATAAATAAATATTTGATCACTTTTTCTCATGAAAGTGGATTGTTAGTAATGAATCCATAATAAATTGCAATATTCGTGTGTATGTTAAGATAATTTGGTAATGCGAACTTAGGTAGATAGACCCGTAAGTAGTTCTGTTCATTTGTGTTTTGAATGAAAATAAATAACGTAAAGCAGGGTTGGAAAGCATTTTATAATATTAAAAATAGCGGGCAAAGCCCGCTACGTTGTTAGTGTGTCTTAAAGTTTTTTTTTTTTAATTCCAGTTTATGTAAAGGTAGACCTGGCAATTCAAGTAAATTCACAAATTCAGTTGGAAAATTTACTGCGTCGGTTTCTTCCACCGGTGCTTCGTTACATGAAGTTTAAATATCGGAATATATAAGTTCCATTCCTTTTCTAAGGTTTTTTCTCTTTCAGAAAATTTGTTTAACTTTTTGGAGAGTATGTTTCAATGCTACATAAGTTTCATATTCCGTTGATAGTGTTTGAACAGGTAATTCCCTCTTCCAATCCATTTGCATTGTCTATAATTTCAATTCCACTCGTTCAACGTTTATATCCATTTCATTCCACTTGTGTAGTGTTTCAATCCCACTCGTTTCCTATTTAGTTTCTTAATTTTAGTGTTTCATATACACTTGTTCTTTAAGTTTTAGGTTTCTAGCTAAAGACGCAGACGTTAAGGGGGGGGGGGGCAATTTTCCCCTTTTGAACCACCATTTTTACCACGTTCCTGTCCAAAGTCCTAGAAATGCCTTGTCGATAAGTTAGCCCATACTCCAAGGAAAACATATTATATATTACAGGTTTCTAGCCGAAGGGTTCGGTTAGGCCATCAAGGGGGAGAATTATTCCGTTTTTACCTCTCCCGGTAGAAATTTCCAAAAATTCCGTCTTAGAGGACGTCTGCGTTGGAGGAGGAACCTACTACATACATAATTTTAGGTCTCTATATCCAGCAGTTTGGCCAGGCCGTCAAGGGGGAAGTTTTTTCCCTTTTTACCCCTCCCGGTATGAATTTCCAAAAATACCATCTTAGGGGACGTCAACGTTGGAGAAGGAACCCAATTTAAGATCCCTTGTTCCAGCAGTTTGGCCAGGCCGTTAAGGCGGAGACTTTTCCTGTTTTTGACCCTACCTGTAGAAATTTCCAAAAATCTCATCTTAGCGGATGTCTACAATAGAGGAGGAACTTTAATACCAAATTTCAACTTCCTACCTCCAGCGGTTTGGGCAGGCCTTTAAGCGGCACTTTTCTCTTCATTAATCCCCATTTTTGCATTGTCCCTGTCCAAAAAGCACCTTCTCGGTAAGTGAGCACATACTCCAAGTAACATATGTTTTACATTTCAGGTTTCTAGCCAACTTTTACTATTTGTGCCCCTCTCGGTAGGAATTTCCGAAAATCCATCGACAGGGAATTCCAGCTTCCTAGTCCCAGCAGTTTGAGTAGGCTGAGAGGAACTTAAGTACCGAATTTCAGCTTCCTAGTTCCAGCAGTTTGGACAGGCCGTTAAGGGGCAACTTTCCCTTTTTGAGCCCCCATTTTATAACGACCCTGTCCAAAATTCAAAAAAGTATCTTTCTAATAAGTTAGCCCTCACTCCAGGGACCCACATTTTAAGCTTCAGGTTTCTAGCCGAAGGGGTTTTTACCGGCCCCCAAGGTGAGCCTTTTTTTCTTTTTGCCCCTCCCTTTAGGAATTTACAAAAATTCCATCTTCGCGGCTATCTGCGATGGATGAGGAACATTCATACCAAATTTCAACTGCATTGCCTAAGCGGTTTGGGCAGGCCGTTAGTGGAGACATTTTTCCCTTTCAACCACCATTTTTACTATGTTCCTGTTCCAAAATAGAAAAATTACGTTGCCGGTGAATTAGTCCTACTCCAAGGAATACATATTTAAAATTTTAGGTTGGCCAAAAGGGTTGGGCAAGCCGTCAGGAGGAGACTTTTACCTTATTTCCCCTCCCGATAGGAATTTCAAAAATTCCGTCTAAGCGGACGCCTACACAGAAGGAGGAACTCACATACCGAGTTTCCTTTTGGGATATCCTGTAGGGAATTCCAAAAATACAAACTTAGTCGATGTCTACTACAGTGGAGGAACCTTTATACCAAATTTCAACTTCTTACCTCCAGTGGTTTGGGCAGGCACTTTTCCAATTTGTGAGACTGTTTATGGGGAGACTTTTCCCCTTTTTGCCCGTTCCGGTAGGAATTTCCAAAAATCCCGTCTTAGCGCACGTCTATGCCGAATATCAAGAAACCTTGTTTTAGTGGAGATATCCGTGGGGGGAGGAAAAAAAGTAGTTTTTTTGAAATTATATATTATTTTAAATGGTACTTTTTGGAAAAACGAAATTTTTTGGAAAAAGATACTTTGTTTTTACAAAGTACTTTATTTGTACTTTTTTTGGAAAAGGTATTTTTTTTTAAAAAGGTGTTTTTTTTTGGAAAAATGTATGTTTTTTGGAAAAAGGTACTTTTTTTGGAAAACGCACTTCTTTTGGAAAAGGAAAATTTTTTTAGAAAAAGGTACTTTTTTTTGGGAAAAGGTACTTTTTTTGAAAAAGGTATTTTTTTGAAAAAATGTATGTTTTTTGGGAAAAGGAACATTTTTTTAGAAAAAGGTACTTTTTTTGGGAAAAGGTACTTTTTTTTGGAAAAGGTACTTTTTTGAAAAAGTTATTTTTTTGGAAAAATGTATGTTTTTTGGGAAAAGGTACTTTTTTTTGGAAAAGGTACATTTTTTTAGAAAAAGGTACATTTTTTGGAAAAAGGAATTTTTTTGGAAAAAGGTACTTTTTTTTGAAAAAGGTACTTTTTTTGGAAAAAGGTACTTTTTTTGGAAAAAGGTACTTTTTTCAGGAAAAGGTACTTTTTTTTGGAAAAAGGTACTTTTTTTTGGAAAAACGTACTTTTTTTGAAAAAGGTACTTTTTTTGGAAAAAGGTACTTTTCTTGGAAAAAGGTACTTTTCTTGGAAAAAGGTACTTTTTTTGGAAAAAGGTACTTTTTTTGGAAAAAGGTACTTTTTTTTGGAAAAAGGTACTTTTTTTGGAAAAAGGAATTTTTTTTGGAAAAAGGTACTTTTTTTGGAAAAAGGTACTTTTTTTGGAATAAGGTACTTTTTTTGGAAAAAGGTACTTTTTTTTGGAAAAAGGTACTTTTTTCGGAAAAAGGTACTTTTTTGGAAAAAGGTATTTTTTTTGGAAAAAGGTACTTTTTTTTGGAAAAAGGTACTTTTTTTGGAAAAAGGTACTTTTTTGGGAAAAAGGTACTTTTTTTGGAAAAAGGTACTTTTTTTGGAAAAAGGTACGTTTTTGGGAAAAAGGTACTTTTTTTGGAAAAAGGTACTTTTTTTGGAAAAAGGTACTTTTTTGGAAAAAGGTACTTTTTTGGAAAAAGGTACTTTTTTCGGAAAAAGGTACTTTTTTTGAAAAAAGGTACTTTTTTTGTAAAAAGGTAGTTTTTATGGAAAAAGGTACTTTTTTTGGAAAAAGGTACTTTTTTTGGAAAAAGGTACTTTTTTTGGAAAAAGGTACTTTTTTTGGAAAAAGGTACTTTTTTTGGAAAAAGGTACTTTTTTTGGAAAAAGGTACTTTTTTTGGAAAAAGGAATTTTTTTTGGAAAAAGGTACTTTTTTTTGAAAAAGGTACTTTTTTTGCAAAAAGGTACTTTTTTTGGAAAAAGGTACTTTTTTGGAAAAAGGTACTTTTTTTGGAAAAAGGTACTTTTTTTTGGAAAAAGGTACTTTTTTCGGAAAAAGGTACTTTTTTGGAAAAAGATACTTTTTTGGAAAAAGGTACTTTTTTTGGAAAAAGGTACTTTTTTGGGAAAAAGGTACTTTTTTGGGAAAAGGTACTTTTTTTTGGGAAAAAGGTACTTTTTTGGAAAAAGGTACTTTTTTTGTCCCCTTTTTGCCCCTCCCGATAAGAATTTCCAAAAATGCCGTCTCAACGGACGTCTACACCGGTCGAGGAACCTAATACATACCAAATTTTAACTTCATAGCTCCAGCAGTTTGAGCTGGCCGTCAAGGGGGAGACTTTTACCCCTTTTTGCCCGTCCCTGTAAAAATTTCCAAAACTCCCATCTTGGTGGATGTCTACGATAGTGGAGGAACCTTTATACCAAATTTCAACTTCCTATCTCCAGCGGTTTGGGCAGGCCGTCAAGGGGGGCCTTTTCCCCTTTTTAACCCCCATTTTTACAGCGTCCCTGTCCAAAATTCCAGAAAGTACTTTCCAGAAAAGTTAGCCCATACTCCAAGGAACACATATCTTAAAATTCAGCTTTCTAGCCAAAGGGGTTTTGGCAGGCCGCCAAGGGGGAGACTTTTCCCCTTTTTGCCCGTTCCGGTAGGAATTTCCAAAAATCCCGTCTTAGCGGACGTCTACGCCGAAAGAGGAACCTACATACCAAATTTCAACTTCCTAGCTACAGCGGTTTGAGCTGGGCGATGTTGAGTCAGTCAGTCAGTCACGTTATTCTTTTATATATAGAGATAATTTTTAATACCGGTACGTACCGGTATTGCTGTTACCTTTATCGTTACCTAAACAAACGAAATCCGATACCGTTACCCTTACCTTTATTCGTTTCGGTAACCAACCTTGCTTTAAACCGAAGTAACTCCCAATACAGGCTTTTCGGTGAAAAAAAATTTCTTCGGGCCCCCAAAAGAGAGTTATATCAGTAGTAAAAATTTAGAATCAATCGGTGAGGTGCCTATCAAGCCAACATACGTCCAAATTATTCAATCGAATCAAAATTGAATCAACACAAATAGGAACAAATCTTATCTCACTTTATTCAATGTCCAATCATTGATTTAAAGGCATTATGAATTATTCAGTAATTTATAAAATTAATCCAATTTTATGCATATAAATTTAAAAAAATAATTATCTCTTTCAAGGTCTGGGTGTGTATGTATGTCTTTTTTTCTTATTCAGTAACAACAACAACACACAGTTAATATATTTTTTCATGTTAATATGGAAAATTCTAGAGGTGCTTTTACATTTTCATTCATAACTTTTAAACGTCTGGACCAAATATGCCCATTTCCAATACAAAACTGCTTAAGAAATTGGACAAAAAAATTTTTTGGAAAAAGGTACTTTTCTTGGAAAAAGGTACTTTTTTTGGAAAAAGGTACTTTTTTTTGAAAAAGGTACTTTTTTTTGAAAAAGGTACTTTTTTTGGAAAAAGGTACTTTTTTTAGAAAAAGGTACTTTTTTTGGAAAAAGGTACTTTTTTTGGAAAAAGGTACTTTTTTTGGAAAAAGGTACTTTTTTTGGAAAAAGGTACTTTTTTTGGAAAAAGGAACTTTTTTTGGAAAAAGGAATTTTTTTTGGAAAAAGGTACTTTTTTTGGAAAAAGGTACTTTTTTTGGAAAAAGGTACTTTTTTTGGAAAAAGGTACTTTTTTGGGAAAAAGGTACTTTTTTTGGAAAAAGGTACTTTTTTTGGAAAAAGGTACTTTTTTTGGAAAAAGGTACGTTTTTGGGAAAAAGGTACTTTTTTTGGAAAAAGGTACTTTTTTTTGAAAAAGGTACTTTTTTGGAAAAAGGTACTTTTTTTGGAAAAAGGTACTTTTTTGGCAAAAGGTACTTTTTTTGGAAAAAGGTACTTTTTTCGGAAATAGGTACTTTTTTTGAAAAAAGGTACTTTTTTTGTAAAAAGGTAGTTTTTTTGGAAAAAGGTACTTTTTTTGGAAAAAGGTACTTTTTTTGGAAAAAGGTACTTTTTTTGGAAAAAGGTACTTTTTTTGGAAAAAGGTACTTTTTTTGGAAAAAGGTACTTTTTTTGGAAAAAGGTACTTTTTTTGGAAAAAGGTACTTTTTTTGGAAAAAGGTACTTTTTTTGGAAAAAGGTACTTTTTTTGGAAAAAGGTACTTTTTTTGGAAAAAGGTACTTTTTTTGGAAAAAGGTACTTTTTTTGGAAAAAGGTACTTTTTTTGGAAAAAGGTACTTTTTTGGAAAAAGGTACTTTTTTTTGGAAAAAGGTACTTTTTTTGGAAAAAGGTACTTTTTTCGGAAAAAGGTACTTTTTTTGGAAAAAGGTACTTTTTTTGGAAAAAGGTACTTTTTTGGAAAAAGGTACTTTTTTTGTCCCCTTTTTACCCCTCCCGATAAGAATTTCCAAAAATGCCGTCTCAACGGACGTCTACACCGGTCGAGGAACCTACATACCAAATTTCAACTTCATAGCTGCAGCAGTTTGAGCAGGCCGTCAAGGGGGAGACTTTTACCCCTTTTTGCCCGTCCCTGTAAAAATTTCCAAAACTCCCATCTTGGTGGATGTCTACGATAGTGGAGGAACCTTTATACCAAATTTCAACTTCCTACCTCCAGTGGTTTGGGCAGGCCGTCAAGGGGGGCCTTTTTCCCCTTTTTAACCCCCATTTTTACAGCGTCCCTGTCCAAAATTCCAGAAAGTACTTTCCAGAAAAGTTAGCCCATACTCCAAGGAACACATATCTTAAATTTCAGCTTTCTAGCCAAAGGGGTTTTGGCAGGCCGCCAAGGGGGAGACTTTTCCCCTTTTTGCCCGTTCCGGTAGGAATTTCCAAAAATCCCTTCTTAGCGGACGTCTACGCCGAAATAGGAACCTACATACCAAATTTCAACTTCCTAGCTTCAGCGGTTTCGGCTGGGCGATGTTGAGTCAGTCAGTCAGTCAGTCAGTCAGTCAGTCACGTTATTCTTTTATATATAGAGATAATTTTTAATACCGGTACGTACCGGTATTGCTGTTTCGGTAACGGTTATACCGTTACCGAAAGTCTTAAATACCGTTACCTTTATCGTTACCTAAACAAACGAAATCCGATACCGTTACCCTTACCTTTATTCGTTTCGGTAACCAACCTTGCTTTAAACCGAAGTAACTCCCAATACAGGCTTTTCGGTGAAAAAAAATTTCTTCGGGCCCCCAAAAGAGAGTTATATCAGTAGTAAAAATTCAGAATCAATCGGTGAGGTGCCTCTCAAGCCAACATACGTCCAAATTATTCAATCGAATCAAAATTGAATCAACACAAATAGGAACAAATCTTATCTCACTTTATTCAATGTCCAATCATTGATTTAAAGGCATTATGAATTATTCAGTAATTTATAAAATTAATCCAATTTTATGCATATAAATTTAAAAAAATAATTATCTCTTTCAAGGTCTGGGTGTGTATGTATGTCTTTTTTTCTTATTCAGTAACAACAACAACACACAGTTAATATATTTTTTCATGTTAATATGGAAAATTCTAGAGGTGCTTTTACATTTTCATTCATAACTTTTAAACATCTGGACCAAATATGCCCATTTCCAATACAAAACTGCTTAAGAAATTGGACAAAAATTTTGACTAAAAATTAACATCCTAGCACAACTATTTTGAGCGTGATCATGATTTCAACAGACGGACACGGCTATATCGGTTGCGCTATTGATAACGATCAAGAATATATATATTTTTTTATGTCCCAGATTTTTTTTTCGATGAGTTACAAACCGAATGACAAAATGATATATACCCTCCTGCACAGTGGCATGGAGGTTATAATAATTGAAACATATACATTTGTTCAATAAAGGTGAGTAAATTAAAAGTGTATTCTAATATTATTATCTATAAACTCTTGAATTAAATTACATATATTGAGTGCCAATTACGTAAATTTTTTTTTGGTTTATCGAATGCTGCAAGAAATTTTCAAGACATCGTATACTGAAATGGAAGTGCCGATATTTTTGAAGGACGAAATCGAATCAATAACTTTTTTATAATCAAGTATCATATGTCTTAATAGTTCGTTATGGTAGTAGTTCATAAAAATTTTAGTAAGTACGGAGTTTCTAAACCAGTAGTACACAACATAGGATATCACAAAGTCTTTTGAAATGTTAGTCTTTTTAAGCACTCAGATGTTTTATGGAACAATATCCTTTTGGTAAACAAAACGATTACCTAAAGAAAACTTCTAGCATCGGAGGACTTTTTCTTCCAAAAAAATCAAGTTTGAAGATTTTTCTATTGAAAGATATCTTCAGAATTTGATCATTTTTATATATGAATAAACACCAGAAACTGAGTGTTTTGCTAAAGGAATCTATTTTCAGAATCTAAGAGTTTTTCTATAGAAAAAAATTCCATAGAATCTAAGGGGTTTTCTGTAGTGGAAAATTCTTAGAAACTCAAGGTTTTTCTATAGCAAACATTTCTAATTATGTTCTACTAGCGGGCACAGCCCGCTACGTTGTTAACGTGCCTTAAAGTTTAGCGGGGGGGGGGGGGCTGCGCCCCCTCCCCACAATGTTTTTTAAATTCGTTTTTTTATTTAAAGTACAGTTTTTATAATAAAAGCCTTCACCCTGCCACCACAAATATATAATTCTGCACAACAATGGGTTTAAAATAAATAAATATTTGATCACTTTTTCTCATGAAAGTGGATTGTTAGTAATGAATCCATAATAAATTGCAATATACGTGTGTATTTTAAGATAATTTGGTAAAGTGCGAACTTAGGTAGATAGACCCGTAAGTAGTTTTGTTCATTTGTGTTTTGAATGAAAATAAATAATGAAAGCAGGGTTGGAAAGCATTTTTTAATATTAAAAATAGCGGGCAAAGCCCGCTACGTTGTTAGCGTGCCTTAAAGTTTTTTTTTTTTAATTCCAGTTTATATAAAGGTAGACCTGGCAATTCAAGTAAATTCACAAATTCAGTTGGAAAATTTACTGCGTCGGTTTCTTCCACCGGTGCTTCGTTACCTGCAGTTTAAATATCAGAATATATAAGTTCCATTAATTTTCTAAGGTTTTTTCTCTTTTGAAAATTTGTTTAACTTTTTGGAGAGTATGTTTCAATGCTACATAAGTTTCATATTCCGTGGATAGTGTTTGAACAGGTAATTTAAGGGGGTTCTTCACCCCTTTTTGTTCCTCCCAGTAAAAATCCCAAATATATATAATCTTGCCTCAATCGCATGCGAAATTTCAAGTACCAAACTCCGGCAGTTTGAGTCATTCAAATTCCATTCCATTTTGTTTAACAATTTTAGTGTTCCAATGCAACTCCTTCCAAGATTCCATTTCGTTCACCATTCCATTGCATTTCGTTGCCATTATCTGTTATTCCAACTCCACTCGTTCCCCGTTTCATTCCATTTCGTTCCTACTGTCTTGTGTATCGATATTGATATCAGTCGCTTCGCTCTCCATTCCATTTCTTTGCACTTTCTCCGTTCCATTCCTCTTTTAACTGCAGTGTTTCAATTCCATTCGTTCCCCATTCTATGCCATCTCGCTCCTCATTCCATTTCGTTCTATAGTCCATTCCATTTCGTTCCCTCTTCCAATCCATTTCCATTGTCTATAATTTCGAGTCCACTCGTTCAAAGTTTATATCCATTTCGTTCCACTTGTGTAGTGTTTCAATTCCACTCGTTTCTTATTTAGTTTCTTAATTTTAGTGTTCCCACTTGTTCTTTAAGTTTTAGGTTTCTAGCTAAAGACGCTGACGTTAAGGGGGGGGGGGTGCAATTTTCCCCTTTTGAACCACCATTTTTACCACGTTCCTGTCCAAAGTCCTAAAAATGCCTTGTCGATAAGTTGGCCCATACTCCAAGGAAAACATATTATAGATTACAGGTTTCTAGCCGAAGGGTTCGGTTAGGCCATCAAGGGGGAGAATTATTCCGTTTTTACCCCTCCCGGTAGGAATTTCCAAAAATTCCGTCTTAGAGGACGTCTGCGTTGGAGGAGGAATCTACTACATACATAATTTTAGGTCTCTATACCCAGCAGTTTAGCCAGGCCTTCAAGAGGGAAGTTTTTTCCCTTTTTACCCCTCCCGGTATGAATTTCCGAAAATTCCGTCTTAGAGGACGTCTACGTTGGAGAAAGAACCTAAATACCGAATTTAAGCTCCCTAGTTCCAGCAGTTTGGCCAGGCCGTTAAGGGGGAGACTTTTCCTGTTTTTGACCCTACCTGTGGAAATTTCCAAAAATCTCATCTTAGCGGATGTCTACAATAGAGGAGGAACTTTAGTACCAAATTTCAACTTCCTACCAGCAGTTGGGCAGGCCTTTAAGCGGCACTTTTCGCTTCATTAATCCCCATTTTTGCAATGTCCCTGTCCAAAATTCCACAAAGCACCTTCCCGATAAGTGAGCCCATACTCCAAGGAACATATGTTTTACATTTCAGGATTCTAGCCAACTTTTACTATTTGTGCCCCTCTGGGTAGGAATTTCCGAAAATCCATCGACAGGGAATTTCAGCTTCCTAGTTCCAGCAGTTTGAGCCGGCTGTCAAGTGGAACTCTTTTTCTTTTTTTGTCCCTCCCGGTTGGAATTAGGCTGGAAGAGAAACCTAAGTACCGAATTTCAGCTTCCTAGTTCCAGCAGTTTGGACAGGTCGTTAAGGGGCCACTTTCCCTTTTTGAGCCCCTATTTTATAACGACCCTGTCCAAAATTCAAAATACTATCTTTCTAATAAGTTAGCCAGGGACCCACATTTTAAATTTCAGGTTTCTAGCCGAAGGGGTTTTTACAGGCCATCAAGGGGAGGCTTTCTTCTTTTTGCCCCTCCCTTTAGAAATTTACAAAAATTCGATCTACGCGGCTGTCTGCGATGGATGAGGAACATTCATACCAAATTTCAACTACATTGCCTCTGCGGTTTGGGCAGGCCATTATTGGGGACATTTTTCCCTTTCAACCCACATTTTTACTATGTTCCTGTTCCAAAATAGAAAAATTACATTGCCGGTTAGTTAGTCCTACTCCAGGGAATACATATTTAAAATTTTAGGTTGACCAGAAGGGATTGGGCAGGCCGTCAAGGAGAATACTTTTCCCCTTATCTCCCTCCCGATAGGAATTTTTGAAATTCCGTTTAAGCGGACGCCTACACAGAAGGAGGAACTCACATACCGAATTTCGGCTACATAGTTTCAGCAGTTTGGGCAGGCCGTCAAGGGGAAAACATCCCCCTTTTGGGATATCCTGTAGGGAATTCCAAAAATACAAACTTAGTCGATATCTACTACAGTGGAGGAATCTTTATGCCAAATTTCAACTTCTTATCTCCAGTAGTTTGGGCAGGCAGTTAATGGGGACACTTTTCCAATTTGTGAGACCGTCTATGGGGACGTCTATGCCGAATATATTTGGAAATTCCGGTAGGTATTTCCAAAAATCCCGTCTTAGCGGACGTCTATGCCGAATATCAAGAAACCTTGTTTTAATGGAGTATCCGTGGGGGGAGGAAAAAAAGTACTTTTTGTGAAATTATATTTTTTTAAATGGAATATTTTAGAAAAAGCGAAATTTTTTGGAAAAAGATACTTTATTTTTACAAAGTACTTTATGGAAGAAGGTACTTTTTTTGAAAAAGTTATTTTTAGGAAAAATTTTTTTTTTTGGAAAAAGGTCCTTTTTTGGAAAAGGTATTTTTTTGGGAAAAGGTTTTTTTTTGGAAAAATGTATTTTTTTTGGAAAAAGGTTCTTTTTTTTGGAAAAATGTACTTTTTTTGGAAAAAGGTACTTTTTTTGGAAAAAGGTACTTTTTTTTTGGAAAAAGGTACTTTTTTTGGAAAAACGTACTTTTTGTGGAAAAAGGTACTTTTTGTGGAAAAAGGTACTTTTTGTGGAAAAAGGTACTTTTTGTGGAAAAAGGTACTTTTTGTGGAAAAAGGTACTTTTTTGGAAAAAGATACTTTTTTGGAAAAATGTACTTTTTTGAAAAAGGTACTTTTTTGGAAAAAGGAACTTTTTTTTGGAAAAAGGTCCTTATTTTGTAAAAAGGTACTTTTTTTCGAAAAGGTACTTTATTCAGAAAAGGTACTTTTTTTGGAAAAAGGTACTTTTTTTGGAAAAGGTACTTTTTTTTGGAAAAAGGTACTTTTTTGGAAAAAGGTACTTTTTTTGGAAAAAGGTACTTTTTTTGGAAAAAGGTACTTTTTTTGGAAAAAGGTACTTTTTTTGGAAAAAGGTACTTTTTTTGGAAAAAGGTACTTTTTTTAGAAAAAGGTACTTTTTTGGAAAAAGATACTTTTTTTGAAAAATGTACTTTTTTGAAAAAGGTACTTTTTTGGAAAAAGGAACTTTTTTTTGGGAAAAGGTCCTTTTTTTGTAAAAAGGTACTTTTTTTCGAAAAAGGTACTTTACTCGGAAAAGGTACTTTTTTTGGAAAAAGGTACTTTTTTTTGGAAAAAGGTACTTTTTTTTGGAAAAAGGTACTTTTTTTTGGAAAAAGGTACATTTTTTGGAAAAAGGTACTTTTTTTGGAAAAAGGTACTTTTTTTTGGAAAAAGGTACTTTTTTGGAAAAAGGTACTTTTTTTGTAAAAAGGTCCTTTTTTTCGAAAAGGTGCTTTATTCAGAAAAGGTACTTTTTTTGGAAAAAGGTACTTTTTTTTGGGAAAAGGTACTTTTTTGGAAAAAGGTACTTTTTTTGGAAAAAGGTACTTTGTTTGGAAAAAGGTACTTTTTTTGGAAAAAGGTACTTTTTTTGGAAAAAGGTAATTTTTTTGGAAAAAGGTACTTCTTTGGAAAAAGATACTTTTTTTGAAAAATGTGCTTTTTTGAAAAAGGTACTTTTTTGGAAAAAGGAACTTTTTTTTGGGAAAAGGTCCTTTTTTTGTAAAAAGTACTTTTTTTCGAAAAAGGTACTTTACTCGGAAAAGGTACTTTTTTTGGAAAAAGGTACTTTTTTTTGGAAAAAGTAAATTTTTTGGAAAAAGGTACTTTTTTTGGAAAAAGGTACTTTTTTTTGGAAAAAGGTACTTTTTTTGTCCCCTTTTTGCCCCTCCCGATAAGAATTTCCCAAAATGCCGTCTCAACGGACGTCTACACCGGTCGAGGAACCTACATACCAAATTTCAACTTCATAGCTCCAGCAGTTTGAGCAGGGCGTCAGGGGGAGACTTTTCCCCTTTTTGCCCCTCCCTGTAAAAATTTCAAAAAAATCCCGTGTTGGTGGATGTCTACGATAGTGGAGGAACCTTTATACCAAATTTCAACTTCCTACCTCCAGCGGTTTGGGCAGGCCGTCAGGGGGGCTCTTTTCCCCTTTTTAACCCCCATTTTTACAACGTCCCTGTCCAAAATTCTTAAAAGTACTTTCTAGAAAAGTTAGCCCCTACTCCAAGGAACACATATCTAAAATTTCAGCTTTCTAGCCAAAGGGGTTTTGGCAGGCCGTCAAGGGGGAGACTTTCCCCCTTTTTGCCCGTTCCGGTAGGAATTTCCAAAAATCCCGTCTTAGCGGACGTCTACGCCGAAATAGGAACCTACATACCAAATTTCAGCTTCCTAGCTTCAGCGGTTTGGGCTGGGCGATGTTGAGTCAGTCAGTCAGTCATTCAGTCAGTCAGTCAGTCAGTCACGTTATTCTTTTATATATAGAGATGAGTGTTTTTCTACCGAAAAAGTCCTTAGACTCTGGAACTTCTGGTTTTAGAATCTAACGGATTTTCTTCATTAAAAAGTCGTCAGAACTGGGAGAATAAAAAAATTTAGATTTCGATGATTTTTCCTATTTAGATTCGAAATTTTTCCTATAGAAAAACCATCAGATTTTGATTATTTTCTTTTGTAGAAAATTCCTGAAATCCCTAGTACTTCAAGAAAAATTTCGTCAAAATATTACTGCTTTGTTATTGAAAAATTCTCCAATTCTGACGAATTTTTTCTAAAATAATATTAATAATCATCCTAATTTTTGCATTAAAACTACAAAAATTGTTTTTTTTTTTTTTGGACTTTCTATATTCTCTATATATAAAAGAATAACGTGACTGACTGACTGACTGACTCAACATCGCCCAGCCCAAACCGCGGAAGCTAGGAAGTTGAAATTTGGTATGTAGGTTCCTCTTTCGGCGTAGACGTCCGCTAAGACAGGATTTTTGGAAATTCCTACCGGAAAGGGCAAAAAGGGGGAAAGTCTCCCCCTTGACGGCCTGCCAAAACCCCTTTCGCTAGAAAGCTGAAATTTTAGACATGTGTTCCTTGGAGTAGGGGCTAACTTTTCTGGAAAGTACTTTCAAGAATTTTGGACAGGGACGTTGTAAAAATGGGGGTTAAAAAGGGGAAAAGAGCCCCCCTGACGGCCTGCCCAAACCGCTGGAGGTAGGAAGTTGAAATTTGGTATAAAGGTTCCTCCACTTTCGTAGACATCCACCAACACGCGATTTTTTTGAAATTTTTACAGGGAGGGGCAAAAAGGGGAAAAGTCTCCCCCTTGACGGCCTGCTCAAACTGCTGGAGCTATGAAGTTGAAATTTTGTAGTTAGGTTCCTCGACCGGTGTAGACGTCCGTTGAGACGGCATTCTTATCGCGAGGGGCAAAAAGGGGACAAAAAAAGTACCTTTTTCCAAAAAAGTACCTTTTTCCAAAAAAAGTACCTTTTTCCAAAAAAGTACCTTTTTCAAAAAAAATACCTTTTCCAAAAAAAGTACCTTTTTCCAAAAAAAAAGGACCTTTTTCCAAAAAAAGTACCTTTTTCCAAAAAAAGTACCTTTTTCCAAATAAAGTACCTTTTTCCAAAAAAAGTACCTTTTTCCGAATAAAGTACCTTTTTCCGAAAAAAGTACCTTTTTCGAAAAAAAAGTACCTTTTTACAAAAGAAGTACCTTTTTCCAAAAAAAAATCCTTTTTCCAAAAAAGTACCTTTTTCAAAAAAGTACATTTTTCCAAAAAAGTTTCTTTTTCCAAAAAAAGTACCTTTTTCCACAAAAAGAACCTTTTTCCAAAAAAAGTACCTTGTTCCAAAAAAAGTACCTTTTTCCAAAAAAAGTACCTTTTTCCAAAAAAAGTACCTTTTTCCAAAAAAAGTACCTTTTTCCAAAAAAAGTACCTTTTTCCAAAAAAGTACCTTTTTCCAAAAAAAGTACCTTTTTCCAAAAAAAAGTACCTTTTTCCAAAAAAAGTGCCTTTTTCCAAAAAAAGTACCTTTTTCCAAAAAAAAGTACCTTACCCAAAAAAAGTACCTTTTTCCAAAAAAAAAAAATTTTTCCAAAAAAAAAACCTTTTTCCAAAAAAATACCTTTTCCAAAAAAGGACCCTTTCCCAAAAAAAGGACCTTTTTCAAAAAAAAAAAAAAATTTCCTAAAAATAAGTTTTTCAAAAAAAGTACCTTCTTCCATAAAGTACTTTGTAAAAATAAAGTATCTTTCTCCAAAAAATTTCGCTTTTTCCAAAAAATTCCATTTAAAAAAATATAATTTCACAAAAAGTACTTTTTTTCCTCCCCCACGGATACTCCACTAAAACAAGGTTTCTTGATATTCGGCATAGACGTCCGCTAAGACGGGATTTTTGGAAATACCTACCGGAATTTCCAAATATATTCGGCATAGACGGTCTCACAAATTGGAAAAGTGTCCCCAATAACTGCCTGCCCAAACTACTGGAGATAAGAAGTTGAAATTTGGCATAAAGATTCCTCCACTGTAGTAGATATCGACTAAGTTTGTATTTTTGGAGTTCCCTACAGGATATCCCAAAAGGGGGATGTTTCCTCCTTGACGGCCTGCCCAAACTGCTGAAACTATGTAGCCGAAATTCGGTATGTGAGTTCCTCATTCTGTGTAGGCGTCCGCTTAGACGGAATTTCAAAAATTCCTTTCGGGAGGGAGATAAGGGGAAAAGTATTCTCCTTGAAGGCCTGCCCAATCCCTTCTGGCCAATCTAAAATTTTAAATATGTATTCCTTGGAGTTGGACTAACTCACCGGCAACATAATTTTTCTATTTCGGAACAGGAACATAGTAAAAATGTGGGTTGAAAGGGAAAAATGTCCCCAATAATGGCCTGCCCAAACCGCTGAGGCAATGAAGTTGAAATTTGGTATGAATGTTCCTCATCCATCGCAGACAGCCGCGTAGATCGAATTTTTGTAAATTTCTAAAGGGAGGGGCAAAAAGAAGAAAGCCTCCCCTTGGTGGCCTGTAAAAACCCCTTCGGCTAGAAACCTGAAATTTAAAATGTGGGTCCCTGGCTAACTTATTAGAAAGATAGTATTTTGAATTTTGGACAGGGTCGTTATAAAATAGGGGCTCAAAAAGGGAAAGTGGCCCCTTAACGACCTGTCCAAACTGCTGGAACTAGGAAGCTGAAATTCGGTACTTAGGTTTCTCTTCCAGCCTAATTCCAACCGGGAGGGCCAAAAAAAGAAAAAGAGTCCCACTTGACAGCCGGCTCAAACTGCTGGAACTAGGAAGCTGAAATTCCCTGTCGATGGATTTTCGGAAATTCCTACCCAGAGGGGCACAAATAGTAAAAGTTGGCTAGAATCCTGAAATGTAAAACATATGTTCCTTGGAGTATGGGCTCACTTATCGGGAAGGTGCTTTGTGGAATTTTAGACAGGGACATTGCAAAAATGGGGATTATTGAAGCGAAAAGTGCCGCTTAAAGGCCTGCCCAACTGCTGGAGGTAGGAAGTTGAAATTTGGTACTAAAGTTCCTCCTCTATTGTAGACATCCGCTAAGATGAGATTTTTGGAAATTTCCACAGGTAGGGTCAAAAACAGGAAAAGTCTCCCCCTTAACGGCCTGGCCAAACTGCTGGAACTAGGGAGCTTAAATTCGGTATTTGGTTTCTATATCCAACGTAGACGTCCTCTACGACGGAATTTTCGGAAATTCATACCGAGAGGGGTAAAAAGGGAAAAAACTTCCCTCTTGAAGGCCTGGCTAAACTGCTGGGTATAGAGACCTAAAATTATGTATGTAGTAGATTCCTCCTCCAGCGCAGACGTCCTCTAAGACGGAATTTTTGGAAATTCCTACCGGGAGGGGTAAAAACGGAATAATTCTCCCCCTTGATGGCCTAACCGAATCCTTCGGCTAGAAACCTGTAATCTATAATATGTTTTCCTTGGAGTATGGGCCAACTTATCGACAAGGCATTTTTAGGACTTTGGACAGGAACGTGGTAAAAATGGTGGTTCAAAAGGGGAAAATTGCCCCCCCCCCCCTTAACGTCAGCGTCTTTAGCTAGAAACCTAAAACTTAAAGAACAAGTGGGAACACTGAAATTAAGAAACTAAATAAGAAACGAGTGGAATTGAAACACTACACAAGTGGAACGAAATGGATATAAACTTTGAACGAGTGGACTCCAAATTATAGACAATGGAAATGGATTGGAAGAGGGAACGAAATGGAATGGACTATAGAACGAAATGGAATGAGGAGCGAGTTTGCATAGAATGGGGAACGAATGGAATTGAAACACTGCAGTTAAAAGAGGAATGGAACGGAGAAAGTGCAAAGAAATGGAATGGAGAGCGAAGCGACTGATATCAATATCGATACACAAGACAGTAGGAACGAAATGGAATGAAACGGGGAACGAGTGGAGTTGGAATAACAGATAATGGCAACGAAATGCAATGGAATGGTGAACGAAATGGAATCTTGGAAGGAGTTGCATTGGAACACTAAAATTGTTAAACAAAATGGAATGGAATTTGAATGACTCAAACTGCCGGAGTTTGGTACTTGAAATTTCGCATGCGATTGAGGCAAGATTATATATATTTGGAATTTTTAATGGGAGGAACAAAAAGGGGTGAAGAACCCCTTTAAATTACCTGTTCAAACACTATCCACGGAATATGAAACTTATGTAGCATTGAAACATACTCTCCAAAAAGTTAAACAAATTTTCAAAAGAGAAAAAACCTTAGAAAATTAACGGAACTTATATATTCTGATATTTAAACTGCAGGTAACGAAGCACCGGTGGAAGAAACCGACGCAGTAAATTTTCCAACTGAATTTGTGAATTTACTTGAATTGCCAGGTCTACCTTTATATAAACTGGAATTAAAAAAAAAAAACTTTAAGGCACGCTAACAACGTAGCGGGCTTTGCCCGCTATTTTTAATATTAAAAAATGCTTTCCAACCCTGCTTTCATTATTTATTTTCATTCAAAACACAAATGAACAAAACTACTTACGGGTCTATCTACCTAAGTTCGCACTTTACCAAATTATCTTAACATACACACGTATATTGCAATTTATTATGGATTCATTACTAACAATCCACTTTCATGAGAAAAAGTGATCAAATATTTATTTATTTTAAACCCATTGTTGTGCAGAATTATTTATTTGTGGTGGCTGGGGGAAGGCTTTTATTATAAAAACTGCACTTTAAATAAAAAAACCAATTTAAAAAACTTTAAGGCACGCTAACAACGTTGCGGGCTGCGCCCGCTAGTTTTCATATATTTAGTCAGAATATTCTTCTACCTTTAGTCCAAATTCTAATATGATATTGTCATATTAGATTTTATTTGTTGTTTCAAAAAGGGGGTTGATCATTTTCATGATAGGCAATACAATTATTTTATAGGCATCACCCTACTCTTCAGTTGTCCGTAATAAGAAAATGATAACTTTCTTACTCAAATCAATATTAATAATTTTAAAATCATGTTATTGCAGAAAAGGTTTTAAAGACTTTTCTTTATAAAACCGACCCAATATGTTGACGATTTGCTCCTACAGAAAAACGCCAATATTTCGATAAGTTTTTCTAACAAAAAAAAACTGTAGGGTTCCGAGTACTCTTTTCTACTTTAAACTCTCAGATTCTAAAAAGATTTTTTTTGAAAACCACTTTATTCTGATGAATTTTTCCGATAGAATGATTTTCCTATAGAAAGCGCTTTTTCAATTATTAGATTTGGATGACGTTTTCATAAATAAAAACCCTTAGATTTCAAGGATTTGATAAGGCTTTAGGTCCTGGACACTTTTATCAGTTTTCTGCGCCTAAAAGTACTCCAAATCTCCAAAATCTACGAGTTCTCCTGTAGGAAGTTCTAAAACTATACTTAAGTGTTTTTTATAGAAAAAAGTTCTCAGAACATGTTTTTTTTTATAGGGAAAACCCTTTAGAAAATAAGAGTAAGATAAGCTGCTAGAAATTATAACATTTGTATATGGTTTAATGATTTGAAAATTTTAATATAAATTGTTAAATATTGTTATTATTGAGAAATTTAATTATAATTGTTATGGTTTCTTTTCTTATGCTTTTTTTCGCTAATAAAGCGTTTATTTTTTTAAATAGCATTTCGTTTTATTTACGGGACCAAAAGGTATAAAAACACATTTTCTATGTATATTCACGCATAAGTACGCGTGTTCCTAAACATCATAAGTGTAGGTTTATGCATTTGAAATAGCTTCTTTAGACACCTAAAATTTAAAATTAAACAAAATTCTAATGTTGCTGAACCTTTTTGCTACAATTAGTCCGTTCGATTACTTTTCTCAGTCAAATTCCAGTAAGAATTTCTCAGTACAAACTTACAGAGAGTAAGACAAGATTTACTCTCAAAATAAAATTTTTATAAAAATGTACGCGAACAGAAAATTTGCAACAATTTGCAAGTTTTTAGACACAGCTGATTACAATACCAAATAAACAAATAAATTTGAACTGATCGCTATGGAAGAAGAGAATTTTTGATATTAAATCTTAAGCAGACAATTTTTAGAAGCTGGTCTTATCTTTTCCACAATTTATTTTGAAAGTTTTACTGCTTTGCATTTCCATAAAATAACTTAATTGGAAAATATTTTTTTTTTATTTACAATAAACAAACATGTGTTTTCGAAACATATGTTTTTTTCTGCTTGCAAATTCTTACTGGCAAAAATTTATTCAGTAAAAATTTGCAAGAAAAATAAGAAGACTTAAAAACTCTCATCATAGAACTGTCACTGTGTAAACGAACGCCATCCAGTAAAAATTTGTACAAATTATCCAGTAATCGAATGGACCTAATTAAAAACTTATTTTTAGACACATTGTGTCTATTATTTTTAAACACAATGTGTCTATTTATTTTAATTTTAAGCATTGTGTCTATTTTTGCCCAATTTTTAGTAGGTATCAAGTTACCTCCTTTTAATAGAGTACGTTTCAACAAAAATTTATTAGAGTGTAGAATATATTTATTGCAGCATTAGATCTTGTTTAACACCCATTACTAAGGGAGTAATTCCTTGTGATGTAATGAAGAAATTCATTTAGAATTCATTTGATTCATTTAGAATTCATTCCATTTATTTTTTCTGGGATGTATGTAAATTACAATATTAGGCACATTGTGATTAAAGTTACATTCTTTATTACAGTGAGAAATAAATTGTCAAAAAATTAAAAATTAATAGATAAAAAATGTATTTAATGATTCATTTTCAAAGAACAACGCAGAATAAGGATAACAAATAAGAAAAATGGCAGGAATATCTCTTATACTCGTAGGTATGTTATTTATGATGAAGTGCATTATAGTACATAAATGTCGTAACTAACAAATAATATTTTTCTAGAAATGCATTGCAGATATTAAATGCAAAAAAGTTTAACCAAAAATTTGTGGATATTTATGGATGTAATAATCAACTTATAAATATGGAATGAAAATAATCAAAATTGCGTAAATAATGATGAAGAATTATTGCGAATTTAAACTTGTATAGCAGAGATCAAGATATCGTAAAGCACCAATCGAAGGTAGATTTTAAAAGTATCCGTTGATAATTTCTAAACTGTCACAGGTCCCTTCCCTTTTCATAAAAGACCAGTCGCCGAACTATTTATTTTAGAAACATTTAAGAGTCTGTGCTTGATTTGTACAGTAGCATGCCACATGGTGTAAATTCCTTAAGGATAAGCCACAATACCGGACAATACCGCAAAATTTGGCACAGCCTATTATAACCAGGGATGGAAAAGGATCTTAAAAGAGCCAGAGTTTTGCTCCAAAAACTTCGGAACCTATACACTCCGTTTCATAACTACATCCGCACTATAAAATAGCTGATATGTGAGGTTCTACATCTAAAAGACATAAATTTCCACAAAAAAAAATTTTTTTTAACGTAGATTAATTTAAATCGCAATTTTTATTTTTACTAATCTTTCATAACTATAGCCGCAATTTCAGAAAAATGGATTTGGAAGTTAAAAGCATTTGAGTAAAAAATAAAATAATTTAATGTTACGTAAAGTCGACCTGAGTTTAATTAATACCAAAAATCCTATTTGGCATCCACCATTGTCAACTGTCCACCAATTTTGTTCATTCATTGTTTTATAGTGCAGCTATAGTTATGAAACGGAGTGTATATACATTAGGGCGTCCCTTATAAAGTTTTTGGTCGATTTTCGACACGTATACCCCAATGTTTTTACAAATGTTCCCAAATTGAGAAAATCGATTTTTTTTGGAAAACGTTAACCCGTGCCGACTTGCGGCCGAAAATGGCCTATTTTGGAAAAATGTGTATTATTATTAAAAATTCCCAAAATCATAAATTATTAAAAATGTAGTATTTTGTTTCATTTATTCATCTAGTAAAGTCAAAATGATTCAGACATGGAATTTTGACTTCATCGGATATCACTAAACCACTTTATCCTGGAATCCAAAATGACCCACGAATTTGATAAAAATGCAAAAACGTGTTTTTTTTTTAAATTAATTTTAAAGATTTTTTAAAATGCCTAATTTGGAGATGTCGATTTCTAGTTGACCAAATAATAGTTGGTATTAAAGAAAAAAAAAATAAATTGGAAAAGTGATAATTCTAGTTTGTGTTTGGAGCGACTGCTTTCCAGGACATTTTACAAAAATTGCTTAATTTGTCAAAAATTTAACAAAATTTGAATGTTTTCATCCAACTTTCATAGTTTTCGGAAAAATATCACTTAAATTTGGTTAGAATATAATTATATTTACATTTTTTTAAAAAAATCTTTAACTCTTAGTGGCCTGGGGTCAGAAAAGTCCCATGAATCTTAATATTAATTATGACTATGAGATTTTAAATTGATAAAAAAAAAAATCTCAACTGGATAAAAATAATAATTTTTTTTTTTTAATATAGACCAACACTCAGGGAATGCCCCCTACTAATGCAATGCATTGTGTTGATATCAAGAAAATAGGTTATGGGGAGGAGGAAATAGGGAGTAGTTTTGTGAACGTTAGACTTGAATTTCTCTAGATTGTATCAGGAAAGACATCTGCGGGGAGTTTATTCCACATACGGGCGGTTCGACCAATGAAAAAATTCTCTCTATAATGCGTTGTGCGAATAACTGGACAATCGACCACAAACGGATGAGATCTAGTAGACAAGCGAGTGTTACGGACAAAAACACAGGACCTCGGGATAAGAACACTTATCTCAGCAGAACACTTCCCATGGTAGTAACGATAGAACAGTGTTACACAACCCACATTCCGACGATGCTCCAATGAGTCAATAGAGCTGGATACCCTGCTGTCATTAATGAGCGCCGTCGCCCTCCTTTGTACACGGTCCAAAAGCTCCAAACTAGACTGTGCAGCCCCTGCCCATATGTGTATTCCATCTTCGGCCGGATATAGGTGGTATAAATGTTAAGGAGATCAGAAGAAGTGAAGTAGTTCTTACACCGGTTAAGAAAGCCAAGACACTTGAATGCCTCTTTCGACACTTGAATGACGTGATCCTTCCAACGGACATCACACTGTATTTTCATGCCCAGAACATCAAGAGCTTCAGGTTCCTCAATATTGATACCACCCATGTATACAAATGACATTGATGGATCAGCGGTCCTATGAGTCAGCAAACAACATTGGATCTTGCGTGGATTAAGATCAACCCTATTCGCGCGACCCCATTCAGAGATCGTAATTAGGTCCTGATTGAGTGTGTCATTCATAATCTGCCTCTTGCCCCCCAATCTCTACAAGGCTTGGCCTATAATCAAAGGAATATGAATGGCAAATGTTGCTGTCATCTGCAAAAGAGTAGATAGGATTGGAAGTCTGGCAAAGGAAGTCATTCAGAAAGATAAGAAATCCTTATGGATTTTATTAAAATACTGCTATAGGCTGACGCGTTTAGGCTTTCACGATTTAAAGAAACACTATATGGAACGGTATTCCATATTTTTTAAGCCCGATAGCAAGCAAATAACCACGAAAAAATATTCTAATTTGCCGGTTTTCAGAAAAAAAAAATTTGGTTGATACAAATGTTGTTTTCATTTTGTTTTTTATTTAAAAATACTTTTTGTTTGGCATTTTTTATTTCTAACGAAATTTGTCGGTAACTTTTCTAGCGAATAATATCGTTAACTAAAATATAGTGAATCACTTTTTCGGTAGTCCAACCGACAATTATCGTTAGTTAACGAAATCGATAAATTCGTCAAGAAATTTAGAGAATCGCACTACTGGTATGTTTTGTTATTTGTTTGTTAAACACTGTTTTATTTTGTTATTTAAGTTTAATGTGATTTTGTATTTTATTGCAAATTTATTTTATTTATTATTATTGTTTATTACACTAATGTTTTTATCTTTTTTTTATATCACGGGTAAACGGACGACACTATTATTTTAAAACATTAAACAATTAAAAATAAAAAGACAAAGGACTGCGACGACAAATTAGCGTGTTCACAGCACGACGGCCTATGGGGAATATGCAAGATATATACATATATGCAAGATATATTTTATGTAACATGATGCATATGGGGGTTAACTTTTATACTTTTGGCCAAAAACGCCCCACTAGGAAATTTATAGAATAACATCTTTAATAATTTTCGGAAAAATATCATTTTAAATGAATAACAAAAAAAGTTTTTCCACTTGATAGAAATTATTATTTTAAGTAACTTGATCCATATAGGGTTAATATTCTCACTTTTCTCAAAAAAGACCCATTAGGAAATTTACAGAATAACATTTATCAAATTTTTATTAAATTGGGATATTTGATAGAGGGCACAAAACTAACGAAAAACCGCAATTCTCTATAGCCCTAATCTTATTTTTAAGTGTTAAAAAGTTGGGGTAAAAAGTGTCCGTATACTTATAGCGATTTTAGTTTTGTAGTCGTATTAGATTCTAATTAAAAGCTTTTTTTATTATGCTTCTATTGTTTTCTATTTGGAAAGACGTTATTCTGAAAATTTCCAAGTGCGTTTTTCTTGTCGAAAAGTAAAAACATTAACCCTATATGGATCAAGTTACATAAAATAATCATTTTTATCAAGTGGAAAAAAGATTCTTTTCACCCATTCAAAGTGATATTTTCCCGAAAATTATGAAAGGTGTTATTCTGTAAATTTCCTAGTGGGTCGGTTTTGGCAAAAGTGTAAAAATTAACCCTATATTGATCATGTTACATAAAATAAATAATTTTATCAAGTGAAATTTTTTAATCGCATATCCCAATTTAACTCTTTCACTACCCTTGTACACTACAGTGTAAACATCTTTAAAAGAATATGTGACCTTCTCCGAGAGAAGAACGCATTTAAAGTTTCAAATTTTAATGTTTATATCATTTTTATCGATTTTCCCAAATTTCCGTTTTTTGACACACTAGGTCCCTTTTCTCGGAGAAGGTCACATATATAGAATTTAATAGTGCAAAAAAAACTTCATACTTATTACAAATAAGTTTATTAGGATCTTGGACTTCAAATAAAAATCATTATATGTATAAACAGTTCGACATGGCAATATGGTCGCGATATTTGTTAATGAAGTCTTAATAAATCATAATCTCCGTGAAAAGGGGGCTTTGGTGTTTCTCATAAACTAATGAAGATAGAAATTGACATTTGGCATATATCTTCGTTTTATGACGAGAAGAAAACCAACCCAAAGGTTTTTGGCTACTCGAATGTTTAAGGGGTAAAACGGGGCTCAAAAATTTGGAAAAATCGATTTACAAAACGTTATTTTTTTCTAATTTGAGAACTCTTAACAAGAATCTGAAGTCAAAATAATGATACATCCGCAAACAAAAAGTCGGTAGTGAAAGGGTTAATAAAAATCTGATAAATGTTATTCTGTAAATTTCCTAGTGGGTCTTTTTTTTGTGAAAAGTAAGAACATTAACCCTATATGGATCAAGTTGCTCAAAATAATAATTTTTATCAAGTGGAAGAAATGTTTTTGTTATTCATTTAAAGTGATATTTTTCCGAAAAATATTAAATATTTCTGTAAATTTGCTAGTGGGGCATTTTTGGCCAAAAGTATAAAAGTTAACCCCATATGGATCATTTATTTATTTATTTAGAAGTTAGCTAGAAGTTACACTTAAAAATAAATTATATCTAGCATATTTTTAAAAATATATATATTTTCACTAAAATCTATATTAACATTAAATCTATCGGATTTCATACTCGCTACATTATTAAATTACCTTAATGCCCTAGCAACAAGTTCATTCAATGAATAATTTGCTCTATGAACTGGATCATAAAAAATATCACTATGTTCTACGCAAACTCCTAGGGGGTATGTGGAAACAAATAAGACTAAGTAAATACGGACAATCCACTAAACCACAAATTACTTTATAAATAAATAGTTGAGATAAGAAGATTCTACGATTTTCCAAAGTCTTTAATTGAATATATCTGCATTTTTCAATATAAGATGGAGGAGGATTTAGAAATGTAATAGAATGTAAACCATATTTTATAAATTTACGTTGAATTCTCTCGATCCTAGAAATATGTTTATTACAATTTGGGTACCATATAATACAAGCATATTCCAACTTGGACCTGACCAACGATGTATATAAAATTTTAAATGTATATACATCAGAAAATTCCTTGCAATTGCGTTTAACAAACGCAAACAAAGCATAAGCTTTAGGAAGAATAGTGTCAATATGATTAACAAAAGAAAAATGGGAATCAAAAACTACCCCTAAATCAGTAATTTCATTAAGCATCCCTAACGGAAAATTACTAATGAAATATGAATGAGAAATTGGATTTCTACTTTTAGTGTAACAAACATAAAAGCATTTAGATACATTAATTTCCAAAGAATTCTGAGAACACCAATTTACAATACTATTAAGATCAGTTTGAAGTCTTTGTGTATCATTAATCGAGCTAATCCGAGAAAAAATCTTTAAGTCATCAGCATATATTAGAATCTCTGACCATTTAACATTAGTAGAAATATCATTAATAAATAATATAAACAACAATGGGCCCAAAATACTACCCTGTGGTACACCAGATGTAGCTATATAGGAGTAAGATTCAGATGAATCAATTGATACAGAACAATTACGATTTATCAAATATGATTTAATGCATTCCAAGAATGTAGAATGAAAACCAATCGACTCAAGTTTATGAAGTAAGATCGAGTGCGAAACTCTATCAAAAGCTTTAGAAAGATCAGGGGGGTAATTCTCGCATTCGTAAACGAGCGAGTTTTTATTCGAACGTGCGAATTCTTTTGCTTTTTGGGATTCTCTTATTCGATATCGATTGAAACCTATCGAAATTTCTAATGATGACATTCGATAACGAGCGATCATTCGAATGCAACCTTGCGAAATTTCACTCGTAAGCAAAATAGCATTCGAAATAACGTTTTTCAGCAAGAAGTAAAAGAAAAAGAAAATGTAAGAGCAAAATTTATAATATTTAAGAAATAAAAAATAATTTTAGTATTTGTAGGTCAAAAATAAACTTTGCCCAGAAGGAAATTCTTGGTAACTTTATACATACAGATTTAGCAAAAAGTATTTTGCCGAATACCTCACAAGGAAAAGCAAGGGCTAATCAACTCTGGGAACACCTAGCAGGTAAACTTAATGCTTCTGGACCGCCAGTAAAAGATGCCAAAATGTGGCGCAAGGTAACATGGAAAGAAAAATCTCTTCTCTTGAGTAATAATTTTTTTGCGCAGGTTTACGCTGACCAGAAACAATATGTAAAAAAAAAGGTTTCGTTCAATAAATCTTCAAAAAAAAGAACGGGTGGTGGCCCATATGAAGAAAAAATTCTTTCCCAAGTAGAGGAACAAATATTGGCAGCAGCAGGTATAGAAGTTGCCGTTGAGGGCCTGAAGAATGTCAAAAGCTATGGGTCACTATCTCAAAACAAATCTCTGGAAGAGTTGTTATGCAAGTACATCCTCAGAAACAAATATTGATAGCTATGCCTTTACATCTCCATTGCAAGGAAAAAAATATTATGTTTCAGCTACATCACCGACTTTAATCTCAGATAATGAAGAGGTGCGTATTCATAAAAAATTTTCCTATATTATAGAGTCTGAAGATAACGGCATAGAAAATAAATGCGTGCCCACTACATCCCAAGTGATGTATAAGGATTCCAAAATAAAAAGAGAAACAAAAACCACTTTGTTAAAGAAAAACATTTCGTCTACTGAAGAATATCAAAAGGATATGTTAAAAAGATATGACCAACTTATCGACATTAATAATAAAAACCTTAAATTAAAGGAAAAGGAGGTCAACCTTACGAATCAATTAGTTGAATTTAAAAAAAAAAATCCTGGAAATGAAGGAAAATGAACACAAAATAAACATACAAATAAAAGAAATGGAACTACAAATAAAAATAAAGGAGATGGAAAAGCTAACTACGGGACTATAAAAGCAGCCAAAGAACGTTTAAATCTATTATGCTTTGTTTTGTAACCACCAATTAGATCTCATATTATTACTAGTTATGTTTAACACAGAATTTTGTTTTTTAATACACATATTGAATTTTTTTATTTGTACCTGTGTCTTCTAATAAATACATTTTAAGTTTAATTTAATTGCTACTTAGGCTTATTTTAATGCTGTCTCTATTTTTTTTTCCAATTTTGGTTATTTGGGTTTCTGTGCCATTGTCAATTTCAGGCATTGCATGTGTATCTGGCGTCTGAGGTGCGTCTTCGTAATTGGGAACTTGAAAATGTATGCAAATATTGTGTAGTGCAGCACATACGTTTGAAAATTGAGCCACTTTTTCGGCACTATATCGGCTTCTCTTATCGTGGCATAAAATTTTCCATCGAGCCTTTAATATACAAATTGTCCTTTCTACAATACACCTGGCTTTTGAATGAATCTCATTAAAATGTGATTCCATTGAATTTTCTTGCGGATTTCGGTAGGGCGTTAACAACCACGGTTCACAGGGATACCCCGAATCGCCTATAAATAAAAACATTTAAATATGTGTTTAAATGAAAATTGTCATAAACTTAAGATTTTTCCAAAAAATAAAATAAGTGTCACTCGAGACTAATGTTTTACATTTTTTTACCTAAGAGCCAAAAGTTCCTTAAATTATTACTATATTCTTGTTCAAGGAGATTTCTTTCTTCAGATTCCTTCCAGACAAATGAATCATGTGCGGCTCCACCATATTTCGAATTAATGGCCAAAATTTTATGTTTGTGGTCGCATATCTTAAAAAATTTAATTTCCATAAACAATAACGTATTTAAATAATAATAACTCACTATCATAGAGTTTAAGCTATGAAACCCCTTCCTGTTGAAAAACATATGCTCGTTGGGTGGCTTCTGCAATCCGAAATGTGTTCCATCTATGCAACCAATAACTGTTAAAAGAAAGGACAGATGATTAAATGCAAATAATACATAAATAAGAAAATTTTCGTATTATATGTACTAACCTCCTGGAATATTGTATTTTGCCATCATATACTCCTTACATTCATCACTATTTCTAGGATTGAATTGTATAAATTGACCACAAAGCTTACGTTCAATTTCATCCACAACCCGCTTTGTTATTCTGCAAATAGCACTTTGACTTATGCCAATCAGAAAGTCATTTCCAACAGTATGTTGAAACCCTCCAGAAGCAAGAAGCGATAGGGTTGCTGCTAGTTGAATTTTTGGTGGAACAGTGGTGGAAAGTTTCCCCTCAAACTTTAATTCCGCAAGAACATAATTAAAAGCTTCCTTGGTAAGCCTAAAACGTTTCTTGAATCTTCAAAAAAAGAATTATTTTATAAATTACAATTTTTTTTACAAAATTTTTCCACTTACTCGTTGTTTTTCAAACTTAAGGGATCACTAGTATTTCGTATTTTTTTCCTTATAACATTTATATTCTCTTCAGAATCTGAAGAAGACGAATAAAAAAACAAACTTGAATCCATTTACTTTATTTATATTTTCTTTATTTTTAAAATGTCTTGATTTTATAGAATGGTTTCACTTTTTTCTGTTTTCGAATAAACATATGCTTTTTGTTTACATTTTATTCAGTGTTGTACAGTATACACATTTACATTTTTTACAACACTGAAACAATAAATCGTTTCGTTTCGTAACGAGTGACATCATTAGAAAAATTTTCATTATCGAAATAAATTTCGATTCGTAATTATTTCGATCACGAAATTTTTGACAAAATAAGCAATTTTAGTAAATTGTCCTGGAAAGCAGACGCTCCAAACACAAACTCGAATTATCATTTTTCTAATTTATTTTTTTTTCTTTAATAACAACTATTATATGGTACAACTAGCAATCGATATCTCCAAATTAGGCATTTTAAAAATCTTTAAAATTAATTTAAAAAAAACACGTTTTTGCACTTTTGCCAAATTCGTGAGTCATTTTGGATTCCAGGATAAAGTGGGTTAATGATATCCGATGAAGTCAAAATTCCATGTGTAGCGCACGGTTTCGTTAAATTCGAAAATGTGTACTCTAAAAGGATTGGTGGTCGAAATCTTGTGTATATGGAATTTACTCTGGATGAAATTCCACTTAAAAACCAGACGTCTTTCGCTTATCGTATTTAATAACATTAGAAATTTGGTTTTTGTTTACTACACTTAAAATACTTTGTTCGTAAAGCCCCCTGCAAAGGTAATTAAAAACACCTGAAATTTTACTTGAAAACAGGACTACTAACATTCCCTTAAATTCAACTTACATTTTCTGTCATTTTTGACTGTTACTTCAACAGACACAATTAGTTTTTTTTTTCTTCACTTTTCGATTCTACTAATTTTTCTTGGAGTGTACGCATGTGTCAACAATCTCACCGACGTGAAATTTAGGTCGAAACAAAATTTTCTTCTATAACGAAATTATATAGAATGAAGGAATCTTACTGAAAAAATTTTTTTAGTGTATATTAATAGTATGAGAATGCATTCGGAAGGTCCTTGTCAAATATTGATTGCGTGCCTTTTTAATTTAAAATCTACGGTACCTAATAGAAAGTAAACTTTTGTCAGTGTGAATAGGTTATTGTTTTCAAGAGATTTCAGTTCTGGGCCAGATTTGTTCATATAGGTTCAAAATGAAAGTTTGTTCCAAAATGGATCATCTTAATTGGTATATCAAAAAAATAAAATAATATATTTAACTCCTGTTGTAGAATAGTAGCATTTGTTAGTTTTATTTTAATACATTAAATTCGTTGGTAATGCATAACAATACGACGTAAGATGATACGTTGCTACGTTAAATGCAAATGTGATTAAGCCCTCAAGTATCGAACAGCAATTAGTATACCATCACTGACATTCTTGTAACTTTCGATAATCTATTGTGTCAAACTTCGTCATGGAAAATTTCTTTTGCATTATACTTTCAACGAGGTAACAAGTGTTAATCATATTAAAAATATTTCATGAAGAAAAGAAGTTTCTTTTTAAATCCGAAAGTAACATTGTAATCCGCGTGTGCATTATATAATTTATATAAAATAAGTCATCAAATACGGCCCGTTTAATCAGTAAAAATTAATCTTTCCAAAATATTGATTAATACACGGAAAAACGTGATATCGAGTTTGAACCCCGAATAGACCTCGTGGTTACGGGCATTACCGTCTTTATTACCACAGATCGACAATACTTCAACGCAAGGTATTGAAATACGGAATTTGGAAGTGCTGTAATTTCTATCAAATATTTTTACAGGCACTACGATGCATGTAAAAATAATAATACTCCTTACAACTCGGAAAACCAAAGGAAAATACGCATACCCTTGATCATCCTTGGTGGCTACATTGTACATTTGAATTTACTTTCGGTAATACGCATTACATCGGAATTACGGTTGAGGCCGCTGCTGCATTATAGCCTCCGTAACGTCACATACGCTTGAATCCCTCTCGAGAGGCACCTTTCTGCCCTCATGTTCCGTCATTATATCCTCCATGTAACCTCGGTATTGTCGGGGCTAAGTATTTATAAACTGTTACCCAAAATAATCATTTTCGTTTTACCGTGTTAATACCTATAAAAATAAATCTTTTAATCCCATGGAATCCGTCCAGTCCGTCTGTATGTAAAAGCTTATCAGTTAGAAAACTTTTTCAATTGTTCTATCTGGACAGTAATCTGAATAATCCGAGTACAACATCTTAAAACTTTTCTCTAAGTCGTACAGATTACAAAACTTTAACCAATTTTAGCTAAGGGATAAATCTAAACACTTTTGTCTTTAACTTCCGAAGTTGAATATAAAATTGAGGGTTATTAGTATAATAGCAATACACTATATAATCATTTTTACCAAATGTTTCAACCAATTTTAATTTACCTAAATTTTATTTGCAAACAAAAAAAGAAAAAAAAACAAAACAAATAATAATTCCTAATTTTAAAATTACGTCCCACTCCAAAAACAAAAAAACCACTACTTCAAAGTATACTAAACTACGTCATTAAAACTTTTACATAAGCCAAGAATAATCTAAATTTTGGTAGATACATTGATTTTAGGGAAAATGAAGAGAGGTTTAGGGAAAAACTAATAACAGAGTACCTTAGAATATCATTATTATTATTCACGTCAATAATTATTCATACTAATTAAATTTAACTAAGCTCCAAAACCAGAAAATATGCAAGCATACATCTTTTGATCATTATTGGAACCAACCACAAGCAACATGTTCGCAGAGGCCTCTACGTCATCATGCAATGCAATGGGTAAAAATTTACAGATTATGGTGAGTCAATTTAAATTTGCTTTTGTTTCGATAGTTGGTTGCATATTTTTACATACCTATTAAAGAAGTAACAACTACATAATAAGTTCGAACGGTTGAATGTTTGTAAGTGAACTTTTTATTGTATGCCTTTGATTTTAACAATATAAAAAAAAAAACAAATTATTTGCGATAAATAAAATATGTATGATCATAACTTCGAACTTGCAACAGTAGTTTTTGCTTTTTAGTTGGCTTCGATAAACGAACAATATTACATCATACATAAATCTTAATCTCAGCACAAGTTTTAGTTTTTTTTGGTAATGATCCGATAAGGAACATTTTAAAAATTGTTAAATCCTTTTAAAGTTAATTAAATACTATAGGTTTAAATTTCTAATACTTGATATTGCCCGGTCTCCACGTATTAAAGTAAAAAGTTTTGTTTTAAATAATAATGATTAATTCTCGGTCTTATTTCTTAAGCAATAGTTCTAATTATAATTAGTTATAAGATATTAATATGATAGTTTGGCTAACATCCAGCTTAAAAAGTAATGTGTTTGAATTTAAATGAATAAATTGTTATTGAATTAAAAATGAATTTGTAAAATTCTCTAAGTTTTCATACGTGATGTGAGGTGAGAAAGGATTGTTCACTAATGGGTCTTAGCCATATCGTTCGTCGCTAAGGCATTAGGTAGGGAGGGTAAAGAGGCGTGGACCTCCAATAAACACCTTGGGGTCTCTGAGCCAAATCAGTTCATCGATGTAAGTGTCTTTTAGTTCAGTTTACACTGCCCATCTATTTCTCGATAAAACAGTGGCAAGGGAGTTTTTATTATTATGTGTAGGAGTACAAAGGGTATGTGGTTACAGGGAATTTAAGGAGACACGAACCCCCCCACCAGACTGTTAGCTAGCAGTACAAAGTCTCCGCCTCGTCTACCTTTTTTTTCCATAAAAAGAAATTTTGTCAAAAACTTATACTTTTCAGCTTCCACATACGGCATTTTCCTATCTGCTAGTCAATTAGTTTTGCAATTGATCCTGTACGTTACATAATTGGCGCCCAACGTGGGGCACAGATGACATTTCTCTTTTGTTTGTCCTCCAAAATATGGCTTAAATTTTTGTCGATTTCATTTTTATCAAAGTTTTGAGTGTTTTTCAATTTCTTGATTCCTGCCGTGAAATAGGCTAGCAAACTTTTCAGGATTCTTGTTCATGTATTTGAGGTTTAATAGTTCGGGTATCATGACCGATTAGTCAATATTAGCTGTTTTTGCTGTTCGAGGATAAACGTTGAGTAACATTTCTAATTTGAGACAGTTTAGTAAAGGATATACTTTTGTAATAACTTCATGATTTAGATATCGGTATCCTAATTAATCTAGGATTTCTTCAAAATTGGCAGAAGCTGTTTTATGACCGGTTAATTAGTTAAGGATGATTGTGTTAGTATACTGGTTTATCTGAAGTTGTTGCATTACTGTGTCTGTTATTAAACTCCATAGACCAATTTTTTTTCTCGCATTTTACATCGATTTGAATTGGTTTTTTAATCCTTTTCATTTTACATCACAATATAAGAAAACGTTAACTTGATTTTTTACCAAATAACGGGCGGAATTTTGTTTTTTGGAATCCTTAACTCTAGTTATTAACTAATATAGTTAAATAAAGCGAAAATTATTTTCTCAAATAATTTAGCCTTGGTTCAACTACTGATCCTTTTGTTTTTTTATTCAATTAGTTTTGTTCAAAATTTTGAGTGTGTGCTAACTAATGAATCACACTGTCATTCCAGAAGAATTTTTATTGAAAGACTTCTTATTTCTTGTGTTTTTTACTCAATCAGTTGAATTGTCAACTGTGAAACCAGACATTTTATAGAATTTATATGGCTTTGCTTGCCGATACGTAACAATAAATTAAATTGTGATACGAAAAGGGATCGAATTGGTTTTGAGAAGAATACTCGTTTTATTTTGCGGTTTCTCTCAACAATTGTTTGGAAATATATTAACTCTATCTGTACTTGCCTTTTATTAATTTTTCGAAATGGAACGTACACCTCCTGGTCAACAAATTGGAGCTTCAGGCATAAGTGAATCCAATTTGGAAACCAGATGTTTACTTTGTAAGGAATTATTTACCCGATCACAAGAGTGCATTGTACTCATTAGTTGCCATCACGTTTTCCACCGGGCCTGTATAGAAACTCATATTTCACAATCATCGGATTATCCGTACTGTAAAAGACCCTGCAAAGCCACAGATTTATTGAAATTTCCATATCAGACTCAATCAAGTTTGAATACCGATACGAAAACTTCTGCATTCAGTCGTGGAAAGGGCAAAGGTGCCATTAGCAAGAAACCACCACCTACTCGAAACGTACCCATGAAAAATTTGCCGGAAAGTCTCATTTCAATAACTAATTTGAGTTCTGACCCACCTGTAACTGAGTCAGATGACGTATTAGTTATGTCCACACCGGTTGGCGATAATAATACTGCTCCGCCGAATCATGTAGAGCGAACACAGAATATCAATCGTGCGAATAGTGAATCTCAGGATCACCTTTATATAAATCCAGCTCATCTTTCACAGATTTTGGAGAATAGTATCGTAAAGGTACTGCAAAATTTAAACATTGTTCCTAATTCTCGACTTTCTGCGGATAATGGAGGCAAAGCTGAAATCGATCCGCGAAATCACTATAAATTTCAGAATGCTAGTTCTTATATAGGAAATGATAGCGATAGTCCACCGCTCTTCGATAACAACTGCCCACAGAGCACTGTAAATTTTTTGTCGAATATTGGCAATCAGTTGCCTAATTCTGCAAATCATGCACCTAGTCTGGGAAATAATTCTCAGAATATCCACCATGAGTCACGAGATCACGATTTTAATCCACAGATTAATAATGACAATGCCCAACCATCTTTTTATTCACCAACTAGAGATCAGGTTGATAACCATGCATTATCCAGTAATGGAAACAGTTTGAATCTACGAGCGGATGCGGGAAACTTCGATTATTCAAAATTGGAATTTAAAATTCGTTGGATCTGCTAACGGATTACGCGTTGAGGAATTTTTGTATAGGATTCGGTCATTGACAGCGGTTCACTTTAATAATAATTTTGAGATAATTTGTAACAATTTACAAATATTGCTAAAAGGGAAAGCCCTTGATTGGTTCTGGGGCTATCACAAGAGAGTTAATACTATTAATTGGCAGGAATTTTGTGCCGCCATAAAATGTCGATATAAAGATTTTAGGTCTGATTTTGATTTAAAAGAGGAATTGCGAAGTAGGAAAATGCAGCCTGGGGAATCTTTTGAAACTTTCTTTGAGGCGATTTCAGCTATTATCGATAAACTTGATAGTCCAATTTCAGATGAGGAATTAATAGAGATTTTGAAACGAAATTTACGTTTTGATATACGCCATGATTTATTATATGTTCCTATTTATTCTATGGCTCATTTGCGAACCTTGGTTCAAAAACGTGAGAATCTAATGAACGATGAATATTTCCGTAAAAATACTCCTTCAAAAACAATGACTAACCACTTCACACATCGTAAGATAGCCGAGTTAGATATTTCTGGACCGCCTGAAGTTTTGAACTTCCCTGATACTGAACTTTCAGTTGATGCATTACGACAAGCTCCGGTGATATCAACATGCTGGAATTGTGATAGTGTCGGTCATAATTGGCAGGATTGTCTGAGTGATAGAACGATTTTTTGTTATGGCTGTGGCGCTAGGAATACATACAAACCACAGTGTCCAAAATGCACAGCTAAAATGGGTTTGGGTTCAAAAAACTATTTACCTCGAAATCGACCCCGGGAACAGATGTACATTTATACGAAAACCTTCCTACTAACCCTGATTTACCAAAGAATACCAAAATTTTAAAACGTTCAGATGTTAATGATCGCGGTTTGGGAAAAGTGTTGTACCCTATCCTTCCTTATCATGAGAGATGGCAAAATTATATCGCAAAACGAAATTTAATATTTCAAGTATCGGCCGTGTCTGATCATTGCACTAAAAATCCAAAAAGGTCTACAATTCGTCTCCGAAATTATTACAAAATGCAACGTCTCACCGCTAACTACACAATTTCTACAATAATCACTAATTGCAATGATCAAAGATTATATGCAAAAGTATCGTTTAATTTTTCGGAATTGGGATTGCTTGATACAGGTGCTAATATTACCTGTATTGGTAGTGAGCTAGCACAACAGGATTTTTATAAATTTGAACAATTTCGCCGAGTAAAATCGTATGTGAAAACGGCGGATAGGAAATTTCAGAAGGTCTTCGGATATCTGGACACTGATCTTCAATTTAAATCGCAAGTTCGCCACATGAGGATCTGGATTGTGCCTTCTTTATCACAAAACTTGATCTTAGGTTTAGACTTTTGGAAGTTATTCGCGTTAGCTCCGGATTTATTCGAGTCCGCAATTGTTAGCTGTCCTTCTGATTTGTCCGCGTTAAATAAATTTTCCGAAGTCCGGTCCGTAGATATGGGAAAATCTGGCTTAAATTCAGATGAACATAAGTACCCTTTAACTCCAACCCAAGTTCACCAATTGGAAGCTATTATAGCTTTATTCCCAAGTTTTGAGAAGCAGGGATTGGGCAGAACCAGCTTAATTAAGCATAGTATCGATGTTGGCGATGCAACACCGGTAAAACAACGATTATATCCAGTTTCTCCAGCAGTGGAGAAACTGATGTACCAGGAAATAGACCGAATGTTGGCTTTAGGGGTGATTGAGCCCTCGTCATCACCATGGAGTTCTCCTATGCGCTTGGTAATCAAGCCCAATAAAGTCCGCCTGTGCCTAGATGCCCGAAAGGTCAACCAAGTGACCAAAAAGGATGCATATCCCCTTCCGAGTGTTGAGGGAATATTTGCGAGGCTTCCCCGAGCAAACCTAATTTCCAAACTAGATCTGAAAGATGCGTATTGGCAGATCAGCTTAGCCGATCAGGCTAAGGCGCTCACAGCGTTTACCGTACGTGGTAGGCCCCTTTACCAGTTTAGGGTAATGCCTTTTGGGCTCTGTAACGCCCCCTCCACCATGTGTCGCCTAATGGACGAACTAATACCCTCCGAGCTGAAACATTGCGTCTTCGGTTATTTAGATGACCTAATAATAGTGTCGGAGGATTTCGAGACTCATTTGTCTGTCCTAGTAAGAATCGCTGAACAATTCCGTAAAGCCAATTTGACTCTTAATATTTCAAAATCTCGATTTTGCGTAACGGAAACTAAATACCTCGGGTATGTGATAGGTAGTGGTGGGATAACAACGGACCCGGAAAAGATAGACTCGATTTTGTCATGGCCGGTTCCGAAGAACATTAAACAAGTCCGTGGGTTTCTCGGCCTTGCAGGATGGTACCGAAGATTTATTTCGAATTTTTCTTCTATTGTATTCCCCATTACGGAAGTGCTCTCTACTAGGAAGAAATTTTGTTGGACCCCAGAGGCCCAAGAGGCATTTGAGAATATTAAAAATCTGTTAACGTCTGCTCCGATTTTAGCAAATCCTGACTTTGAAAAGAAGTTTTATATTCAGTGCGATGCCAGTGACTTCGGTATTGGAGCAGTTTTGGTTCAGCTTGACAACAACGGGGAGGAGAAACCAATCGAGTTATTTTCGAGAAAGCTAAATACAGCCCAACGCAATTACAGCGTAACCGAGAGAGAGTGCCTGGCGGCAATAGAGGCTATCCACCGATTTAGATGTTACGTTGAAATGCAAGAGTTTGAAGTCATTACGGATCACTCGAGCTTGGTATGGCTTATGAGAGAGACAGATTTAACTGGAAGACTTGCCCGCTGGGTTTTTAAGCTCCAAGGATATAAATTTACTATAAGCCACCGCAAGGGAAAGGACCATATTGTGCCAGATTCGCTTTCTCGGATGCACTGTAACGAAGTTTCCGAAGTGGTGCTGGCTGAACCAGAAATTGACTTGAGTTCAAAGCATTTTCAAGACATTGACTATATGAAACTTAAAACGAAAATTTTGGAAAATCAGTCGAAATATCCCGATTTGAAAATCATAGATCAATTCGTTTATATACGTACAGATCATTATACTGGTGAGGAGGAACAACAACAAAACTCTTGGAAGCTATGGGTCCGCAACAATTACGTAATTCGGTTATAACCAGAGCACACGATTCTCCTATATCTGCTCACGGAGGAATGTGGAAGACCCTTGAAATAATACGCCGAAATTTTTTCTGGCCTGGCTTAGTACGGGATGTAAGGGACTTTATCCGGAAATGCGAGGTCTGTAAAACCACAAAGGCTCCTAATTTTGTGACCCGACCCGAAATGGGCAAGCAAGCTATTTCAACACGGCCGTTTCAACGTCTATATATAGACCTAATAGGACCTTATCCAAGAAGTGAGCGAGGGAATATAGGCATGTTAATCGTTCTTGACCATCTTACGAAATTTCATTGGCTTTGCCCTATACGCAAATTTACCGCGTCAGCTATTCAGATATTTTTATTGGAGCACATTTTCCACATTTTTGGTACACCGGAGGTTATAATAAGTGATAATGGTTCTCAGTTTCGTGCAAATGAATTGAATGCATTTTTTACTTCCCTGGGTATTCATCACACATATACGTCACTCTACTCTCCGCAGTCAAATGCATCAGAGAGAGTTAACCGATCGATTATTTCTGGAATTCGTGCATACCTTAAAAAGGATCAGACTGTCTGGGATGAGAACTTAAGTTCAATTAGCTGTGCTCTGAGAAACTCATTCCATCAAGCCATCCAAACGTCGCCTTATCATGCTGTTTTCGGAATGGACATGATTACCCATGGTTCTTCCTATGAACTTCTTAGAAATGTCAAATTGTTAGATGAATCTCAAAATCCACTTTCCAAGGAAGATGGGTTAGCGTTATTGCGATCAAATCTTCGAAAAAACATCACGGATGCTTATAGAATAAATCAGAACCAATACAATTTAAGAACTCGTCCCATGTCATACTCAGTCGGCCAGATTGTCTTTCGTAAGAACTTTTCTCAAAGCAGTATGGAGAAAAAATTCAATTCAAAACTTTCTCCATTGTATATTAAGGCAAAAATTCGTGACAAAATCGGTCAAAATTATTATCTGTTAGAGGATCTTGAAGGGAAGGTAATTGGAACTTTTCATGCAAAAGATATCAGAATTTAATCTTCAGTTTTCCTGCTAAAAATTCTACCCAAAAGGCAATTATTATCCGGTTTTGTAGCGCACGGTTTCGTTAAATTCGAAAATGTGTACTCTAAAAGGATTGGTGGTCGAAATCTTGTGTATATGGAATTTACTCTGGATGAAATTCCATTTAAAACCCAGACCTCTTTCGCTTATCGTATTTAATAACATTAGAAATTTGGTTTTTGTTTACTACACTTAAAATACTTTGTTCGTAAAGCCCCCTGCAAAGGTAATTAAAAACACCTGAAATTTTACTTGAAAACAGGACTACTAACATTCCCTTAAATTCAACTTACATTTTCTGTCATTTTTGACTGTTACTTCAACAGACACAATTAGTTTTTTTTTCTTCACTTTTCGATTCTACTAATTTTTCTTGGAGTGTACGCATGTGTCAACAATCTCACCGACGTGAAATTTAGGTCGAAACAAAATTTTCTTCTATAACGAAATTATATAGAATGAAGGAATCTTACTGAAAAAATTTTTTTAGTGTATATTAATAGTATGAGAATGCATTCGGAAGGTCCTTGTCAAATATTGATTGCGTGCCTTTTTAATTTAAAATCTACGGTACCTAATAGAAAGTAAACTTTTGTCAGTGTGAATAGGTTATTGTTTTCAAGAGATTTCAGTTCTGGGCCAGATTTGTTCATATAGGTTCAAAATGAAAGTTTGTTCCAAAATGGATCATCTTAATTGGTATATCAAAAAAATAAAATAATATATTTAACTCCTGTTGTAGAATAGTAGCATTTGTTAGTTTTATTTTAATACATTAAATTCGTTGGTAATGCATAACAATACGACGTAAGATGATACGTTGCTACGTTAAATGCAAATGTGATTAAGCCCTCAAGTATCGAACAGCAATTAGTATACCATCACTGACATTCTTGTAACTTTCGATAATCTATTGTGTCAAACTTCGTCATGGAAAATTTCTTTTGCATTATACTTTCAACGAGGTAACAAGTGTTAATCATATTAAAAATATTTCATGAAGAAAAGAAGTTTCTTTTTAAATCCGAAAGTAACATTGTAATCCGCGTGTGCATTATATAATTTATATAAAATAAGTCATCAAATACGGCCCGTTTAATCAGTAAAAATTAATCTTTCCAAAATATTGATTAATACACGGAAAAACGTGATATCGAGTTTGAACCCCGAATAGACCTCGTGGTTACGGGCATTACCGTCTTTATTACCACAGATCGACAATACTTCAACGCAAGGTATTGAAATACGGAATTTGGAAGTGCTGTAATTTCTATCAAATATTTTTACAGGCACTACGATGCATGTAAAAATAATAATACTCCTTACAACTCGGAAAACCAAAGGAAAATACGCATACCCTTGATCATCCTTGGTGGCTACATTGTACATTTGAATTTACTTTCGGTAATACGCATTACATCGGAATTACGGTTGAGGCCGCTGCTGCATTATAGCCTCCGTAACGTCACATACGCTTGAATCCCTCTCGAGAGGCACCTTTCTGCCCTCATGTTCCGTCATTATATCCTCCATGTAACCTCGGTATTGTCGGGGCTAAGTATTTATAAACTGTTACCCAAAATAATCATTTTCGTTTTACCGTGTTAATACCTATAAAAATAAATCTTTTAATCCCATGGAATCCGTCCAGTCCGTCTGTATGTAAAAGCTTATCAGTTAGAAAACTTTTTCAATTGTTCTATTTGGACAGTAATCTGAATAATCCGAGTACAACATCTTAAAACTTTTCTCTAAGTCGTACAGATTACAAAACTTTAACCAATTTTAGCTAAGGGATAAATCTAAACACTTTTGTCTTTAACTTCCGAAGTTGAATATAAAATTGAGGGTTATTAGTATAATAGCAATACACTATATAATCATTTTTACCAAATGTTTTAACCAATTTTAATTTACCTAAATTTTATTTGCAAACAAAAAAAGAAAAAAAAACAAAACAAATAATAATTCCTAATTTTAAAATTACGTCCCACTCCAAAAACAAAAAAACCACTACTTCAAAGTATACTAAACTACGTCATTAAAACTTTTACATAAGCCAAGAATAATCTAAATTTTGGTAGATACATTGATTTTAGGGAAAATGAAGAGAGGTTTAGGGAAAAACTAATAACAGAGTACCTTAGAATATCATTATTATTATTCACGTCAATAATTATTCATACTAATTAAATTTAACTAAGCTCCAAAACCAGAAAATATGCAAGCATACATCTTTTGATCATTATTGGAACCAACCACAAGCAACATGTTCGCAGAGGCCTCTACGTCATCATGCAATGCAATGGGTAAAAATTTACAGATTATGGTGAGTCAATTTAAATTTGCTTTTGTTTCGATAGTTGGTTGCATATTTTTACATACCTATTAAAGAAGTAACAACTACATAATAAGTTCGAACGGTTGAATGTTTGTAAGTGAACTTTTTATTGTATGCCTTTGATTTTAACAATATAAAAAAAAAAAACAAATTATTTGCGATAAATAAAATATGTATGATCATAACTTCGAACTTGCAACAGTAGTTTTTGCTTTTTAGTTGGCTTCGATAAACGAACAATATTACATCATACATAAATCTTAATCTCAGCACAAGTTTTAGTTTTTTTTGGTAATGATCCGATAAGGAACATTTTAAAAATTGTTAAATCCTTTTAAAGTTAATTAAATACTATAGGTTTAAATTTCTAATACTTGATATTGCCCGGTCTCCACGTATTAAAGTAAAAAGTTTTGTTTTAAATAATAATGATTAATTCTCGGTCTTATTTCTTAAGCAATAGTTCTAATTATAATTAGTTATAAGATATTAATATGATAGTTTGGCTAACATCTAGCTTAAAAAGTAATGTGTTTGAATTTAAATGAATAAATTGTTATTGAATTAAAAATGAATTTGTAAAATTCTCTAAGTTTTCATACGTGATGTGAGGTGAGAAAGGATTGTTCACTAATGGGTCTTAGCCATATCGTTCGTCGCTAAGGCATTAGGTAGGGAGGGTAAAGAGGCGTGGACCTCCAATAAACACCTTGGGGTCTCTGAGCCAAATCAGTTCATCGATGTAAGTGTCTTTTAGTTCAGTTTACACTGCCCATCTATTTATCGATAAAACAGTGGCAAGGGAGTTTTTATTATTATGTGTAGGAGTACAAAGGGTATGTGGTTACAGGGAATTTAAGAAGACACGAACCCCCCCACCAGACTGTTAGCTAGCAGTACAAAGACTCCCCCTCGTCTACCTTTTTTTTCCATAAAAAGAAATTTTGTCAAAAACTTATACTTTTCAGCTTCCACATACGGCATTTTCCTATCTGCTAGTCAATTAGTTTTGCAATTGATCCTGTACGTTACACATGTCTGAATCATTTTGACTCTATTAAATGAATAAATGAAACAAAATACTAAATTTTTCAAAATTCCAAATTTTGTGAATTTTTAATAATAATTCACTTTTTTCCAAAATAGGCCATTTTCGGCCGCAAGTCGGCACGGGTTTCCAAAAAACAAAAAAAATCGACACATGCGACATATGCAGCATATGTTGTTGTTGATGCATTATAATCAGTGTTGCCATTTCAGTGCTTTTCGGGTATTTTTTGGTGCTTTTTTCCTTTCCGTACCCGGGGATTTTTTACAAATACCCGTTAAAAAAAAGCGGGTATTTACAGTGCTTTTTCAGATCTCTGACAGTGCTTTTTATACAGTTTATATATTTGGTGTTTGTTTTCGTTTTTTTTTAATTTTTCTTCAATTTTCTGTCAAAGTTGAAAAAATAATACGAACTATTACAATTTTAAATAGCAACTTCGAACTAGTACAATTTTAAATAGCAACTTCATTATATTTAAAATTCAAAATTTCGAAATATTAGTTTGGTGCTTTATTACCCCTTTTTTGAACCTTTTTTACAGATTTTACCAAGCTAAAATGTGTTTTTAAATTCTTGACTTAAATTTTGAAAAAATTAATATCGTGCTTTTTTACCCCATTTTTGATACATTTTTACCCCTTTTACCCGGTTTCACAATGCTCATGGTGCTTTCCTGCCTTCAAGAGTTGTCAACACTGATTATAATCACTAGTTTATCTCATTATATGCAATAAAACTGCAAATAAAATAAGAAAACTTATTATAAAATATAAAAACTGTGCTACAAAAAAAAGATTGTAGGTCTAGCTCAGTATATTAACACTCACAAAATAAATACAGTCACTTTTTGTTAGTTGTTTTTCCGTTGAGTTGCTTTTAAAAATAATAACAGTTGTTCGTAGAAGAAAAATAATTTTTAACTTTTTTCACGAGTTATGTAAAAATTTAACTAAATAAAAACGGATGTTTTGTAACAGTCAAATTTTCTAGTCAATTTTTGTTTTAAAATAAAACTGAAAAAATGAACCAAAAAAAGGTATTTTGTAGTAAAAGTTGTTTGAAAGAAAAAAAACAACAATACAGTTATCCAATTTATTTTTTTTTAGTTTTTTAGTAAAATCAAATTCGCACCATTTTGCTTGTTATTTTTATAGTAAAAACTAGCGGGCAAGCCCGCTAGATTTAGCGGCGTGCCTTAGGCCTAGTTTTTGGGATGTCAGTTAAACCGAAAACGAATTTTGTCGTATTGGGCAAGCCCCCTTAAAGTTTAAAATGTAATTTGTTTTGTATAGGAATTAAATATTTTTATTAAAATAAAATACAATGTTTTTTATTAATGTAAAAATCTTCAAAATAAAAGCCCCCTTCGATGAGAATGCTTATTAGGAGCTTATATAAAAAATAAATAATTTCAAAAATTATAATAATTTTAATAATTATTATTCAGAGGAAGCTTAGGTTTAAACAAATTTTCTACTTTTTAAGTAAAAATAAAATCAAATAGACACACTTAACCCTCTAACCGGCCTAAGCTTTTTTGGAATGAAATTTATACCATGTGTTCCTCACGAAAAATAAACAATATGTTCTTTTACAAAATTTTTTTTTCGTTGCCTACTTTAGCGATATGGGCCAAAATAGTTTAAGGGTGAATTTTGAAAACTAGCAAATACAAATTACTAGATTTAGGCACAAATTACTTCTCTTACCAAGATGTAGTTGCAATAAAAAAATTACATTTTTTTATTCTGTTACTTAAGAGGATGCAGCGATTTTCGTTTTTCGAAAAACGCGAGATTGAGCGAAAATGCACCAATACTTCTATATATATTATTCAAACTTTTAAACTTTGCTACCTATACCAAATATTATCTTTTTACCAAATTTCAGAAAAATCCGTCCATTCGTTTTGAAGTTAAGGCGATGTCCTTTAAAGGTATCCTTATGGAATCCTGTGCGTCCTTGGACCAAAGTAAGGAACTTTTTGCATAGACTAAGCTCCAATCTTACTTCATGGTCACTATCAATTGTTTTAGTCAATTTAAATATGTTTTTAAGATTTTTGAAAATTTTGGTTGTTTTAAAATATTTCATTTTTGAAATTTTACGAAATTTTATCTTTGACACTTTCTCGCTTCCAAACCGTGCATTGTTACAAAAAAAATTTTCACAAAAAATTTAATAAATTTTGTTTTCTGTTGAAGAAGGATAATTTCTTATTATTAAATACTCCTTTGGCGAATTTCTGGTCAATTTAATATACCCCGCCTGGAGGCGGGCTTGCCGGTTAGATGTTTAATAATTAACAATAAATACCGATGACGATGTGAGAGCTGTGGTGTAGTGGTTAGCGGTTTGAACTGTTACATATGTGACAGCGCATAAAGAAAGGGACCTAAGGGTAAAAAAAATCAATTTTTTTTGTGGACAACATCTGAGCATCGAATGAGACCGATCCCATGCTCTCCTGACCTTAGGTCCCTTTCTATCCTTAGGTCCCTTTCTATCCTTAGGTCCCTTTCTATTCTTAGGTCCCTTTCTATTTTGCGCGTCACATATGTGATTGCGGGTTAGATCCCCAGCGACCGCAACATCAATTTGGAAAAATAATGTGTATGATTTTTTTATCCCTAATACAGTGTCCACCTTCACTAATCTCATGGCACTTAACCCCACCGTAGTAAAATACTATAACAGGGCTATGAAATAAACAGCCTCAACAAAAGTTCGCCAACTAATACTCTAAAACTAACACAATTTTCAAAAATCTGAAAAATATATTTAAGTTACTTTTAAACCATTGATAATACACACAAAGTAAGACTAAAGCTTTAGCTTTTTAAAAAAGTCATTACTTTGGTCCAAGCACATACAGGATTCTATCAGGATACCTTTCTGGGGCATCGTCTTAACTTGAAAACGAATTATGATGAAATTTGACAAAAAGAATAAATTTAGTATTAGTACCAATATTTATTAAAATTAAGACCCGTTTTCGCTCAATTTCGTAGTTTCCGATGGATTTTATTTATACTTTAGTGAAAAAGCATAGGCCGGTTAGAGGGTAAAATAAGTCAGCCAGTCACTCTTATATGTAAACACTATGACTCTCTTTGCCATGTGTTTATTGTCATTGCGAATCCATTCGTTCCCCGTTCTGTTGTATTTCGTTCCGCATTCCATTCCATTTCGTTCTTTGTTCTATTGCCATTTTCGGGAGTTTGAGATCCACATGTTCCCCGTTTAATTTCCCCGTTCTTTCCCGAAAGTGTGTTAAAAAAGTGTTTAAAAAACAAACAAAAAAATGGTCGTAAACAAACTCTATATTACTTTCCTTAATAAAGTGGCCGTGGACAAATTTTCTTTCCCAAAAGTGTTTTAAAAAAAATTTTTTCCACAAAAAAAGGGTTGCCACAAAAAAAATGTTTCCACAAAAAAGTGTTTCCACAAAAAAAAGTTTACACAAAGAAAAAGTGTTTCCAAAAAAGTGTTTCCACAAAAAAAGAACGCATTTCCATAAAAAAAAAGTTTCCACAAAAAAAAACTGTGTTGCCACAAAAAAAAAAAGTTTCCTCAAAAAAAAAGTTTCCACAAAAAAAAAAAAAGAATTTCCAAAAACAAAATGTTTCCACAAAAAAAGTGTTTCCACAAAAAAAGTGTTTCCACAAAAAAAAAAGTGTTTCCACCAAAAAAAAAAGTTTCCACAAAAAAAGTTTCCACAACAAAATAAAAAAAGTTTCCACAACAAAAAAAAAGAATTTTTCCACAAAAAAAGTGTTTCAACAAAAAAAAAACTTTCCACAAAAAAAATGTTTCCACAAAAAAAAAGGTTCCACAAAAAAAAAGTTTTCCCAAAAAAAAAAGTTTCCTCAAAAAAAAAAGTTTCCTCAAAAAAAAAAGTTTCCACAAAAAAATGTTTCCAAAAAAAAAAAACTTTCCACAAAAAACAAAATATTTCAAAAAAAAAAAAGTTTCCACAAAAAAAAAATTTTCCACCAAAAAAATAGTTTCCACAAAAAAAAAAAAGTTTCAATAAAAAAAAAAGTTTCCACAAAATAAAAAAAAGTTTCCCCAAAAAAAAAACTTTTTCCACAAAAAAAAAATATTTCACAAAAAAAATAAAAAAATGTTTCCACTAAAAAAAGGTTCCACAAAACAAAAAACTTATTCCACAAAAAAAAAAAAAAATATTTCAGAAAAAACAAAAAGTTTCCACAAAACAAAAAGTTTCCACAAAATAAAATGTTTCCACAAAAAAAAGTGCTTCCACAAAAAAAAAAAAAATTTCCACAAAAAAAAAGTTTCCAAAAAAAAAGTGTTTCCACAAAAAAAAAAATTGAGATGAGATAAATGAGATAGGATGAGCTGAGATTAGATTAGGTTAATGCTATAGTGCTGCATGGTTGTCATAGCAACACGAAAATTTTATATGTAGGGACGCCATATCTCCGGAACCACTGGGCCAATTTTGTGCAAACTTCACATAAACCATCTGCAGACTATTCTCAACGTACCCTTTTGGTTGAAATCGGTTGACAGAAATCCGTTGAAAGATAAAAATTTGTATATCGATGACACATTTTATATGCACCCAGAAAACAATCTCAGTTGTGGCCACCGAATTTGTTGCCAATCGAATTCGTGCGGTTACGATAACTATCTTTATATTAAATAATATTTTTCGTCGTGAAAGCCAATATTCGGTTGTCTAATTCAATATTATGTTCCACATAAATATTATTATGTTCTACAAAATTTTATTGAAATTAAAAAACTTTTTTTGAATTTTCTGGTATTGAACCCGGCCCTTCAGGTTAATAGTTCACACTTTTACCCACTGCACCACAACTACTTTTAAATTTCTTAGCCATATTTACTATTCATACATATGAATATTTTATTTTAATTAAAAAAAAAACATATAAATTTTTGTCTTTTCCGGGATTCGAACCCGGAAATCCGGCGCACTAGGCCAACTCCTCACCCACTACACCACAAACACTTAATAATTTTAATGACTAATTTTGAATTTATGTGTTTTAGTAATACAGTATAAAATTCGTTTATCAATACCAATTAATAGTTGTGTGTGTTATCAATACAATCCACAATTCGGTTGGTTCTACAGAAACTTGAATTTAAGGTCATATTTGATTAGGATACCCGTATTTGTAGTTACCACTTTCGAATATTGAAATTTTTTTAAAAAAGGTTATAGATAACACCAATTTTCTTGTATATTCACTAAATAAATGGCTGCTTCTACTGCATAGAATTACTAAACTGATACTAATTTTAAAATTGATTGGAGATACCAATAATTTGTTAAAAGGATTGTTTTTTAGTTCATTTTCCCTATTTTTAATACCTAGTAAAATATTTTTGATGTAGTATTCAATTATAGGTAATTCCAAATAAAATAAAGTCCTGGCGAATTCATTTTAATGGTTTTGATCGAAAGCCAACCAATCTTTTTCCTGGGTGTAGATAAATTAACTTTAAGTAGATTTTACAGTTTCTGATAGTCAATTATTGGTGGTCAAAAACAAATAAAAAAATTGTTAAATTAAATGAAAATGTGAGTAGACCGGTTTTTAACTGAATTTTATTCGTTTTAAATTGTATTTTTAGTTAATTTTACCTTCAAAATAATTTGTGTGTACAAAAGTTAAATTTTTTGTGACTGGCGCATTTAAATATTTGTAACTCAGTAACTTTTAAACCGATTTTGAATTTTTAAACTGTATTTAAAAGAAACTTGCCTGGTCTTTCCAAATATATATGTGTATCTTCTTTGTATTATTAATATAAATATAAATATGTATTATTTCATTAATAATTAAAATTTTCAGTTTTTTAAAACTTTTTCAACTTCTAGGAGGGCTTTTTTCGAATCTACTTTTAAGACAATAATATTCTTAAAGTTAGTGCTTCCATTAGTATAATGAGCCTTAGCTTCTTAAAATAAAGTGGCATATATTCTACCGGGAAAAAAAGTTAAAAAAGGGAGTTATTTAATATATTTGAAGAAATAAAAAATAACGGTACAGTTTGTTCAAATTCAGTTTGTTCAAATTCGCTCTAGATTTTGCGCAATTCGCGATTTTTCTTTTTTCCAATTTTCACAGATTTTTTCAATAAAAAATTTATAATTTAGTACACTAATAAAATAAGTCTGTAAAAAATTTAGTTAAAACTACTAAAAATTTGTTAAAAATTATGCTGCAGAAAAAAATGGTAAAATTAGCAGATAATTTTTGCTATATATTAGTAATATAGGAAGAGCAAAAATAAAACTGTTAAATATACAGAATTTTAGTTATATTTCAGTTAAATTTTTGCTAATGGAAAATCAGCCTGCTAAAATGAGCAAAAATTTTTTATAAATAATTTGTAGCCTAAAAAATCACAGAAAAATTTCAAATTTTCTAAGATTTTTTTCGTTTTTTTTTAGAAATTCAAATAAACAGCAGTTTACAATTTTTCTTTAGCAAATATATTAAAATTCTGTAAACTTAACATTTTTAATTTTGCTGTTCATATTCTACCAGTATTTCCCAAAACAACCTGCTAATTTCAGCAGTTTTTTCTGCAGCATCATTTTTACAAGCTTTTAGTAACTTCTTCTGCTGTTTTCACAGATTTATTTCTATGAGTGTAACTATAACTCAAGAAAAAAAACTCGTTTTACAGTGTAAGCTTGATTCCATGCACTATTTTTCAAACTTAAGTGTGTATAGGGTTGCCATCCGTCCTCTTTTCCCCGGACACCGTCCTCTTTTTTAGGGCGTCCGGGGCAGTCCTACTTCTTTTTCAGTAAGTGTCCCGGGTTGTCCTACTTTTTGCACTTTTCTCCATGACTTTTTTTTATTGTTTCTAAACTTTTGAATTGTTGGCATCGCTGTTATGTCGCTGTTATTTCAATTGACTTGGCATCACTTACTTTGATTGCCAAATTTGAAGCTTGTTAGCAGTGAACCAACTGTTGAATTAAAAAAAAATTAATATTGCTTTTAATGATGAAAATGTATTAAATGAATTCCTTATCCTGAAAAATTATGGAAAAACATTAAATTCAATTAACACGACTGATAACAAGTTTTGGTGCAATTTTTTTTTTTTTTTATTACAAATGATGTTTTCTATGAAATGAGAAAACTTGTTGAGTTCTATTTTTTCTTTCCAGCACATAATGCCAACGTAGAACGTATATTTTCTTTAATAAAAAAAATTTAATCCAGAGACAATTTCTCATATTATTAGTCAAATATAATTTTGACGTGAATTGTCAACAGTTTTATTTGAAGAAATGCGACATTCAAATTGGAAGTGCTGAAAAATATTCATGAAACTCTTGATAATTCGTATCAAAAATTATAGAAATGTAAATTCCCGAAAATGTATGAAATAAATTTGTGAATCGTTATTTTTTTTTGTTTATTTTTTTATTATCAGTGTGTTCCCGTACGTTCCCAAAGTTACCGAAATTTACCCAAAGTTACCGAAATTTACCCAAAAGCGTTCCCGTACTCGAGAATTGGGTAAATGAGAGCGCTAATGAGAGTGTATTAGTGCTTCTCTTTTTACCAAAATTTACCCAGACTTTTTCTTCGGGTAAACTTTGGTAAAACAGCTGATGCAAATATAAACAAAAAACAATTGTGAAATTAAATTAAAAATTGTTATTAAATAAAGAAATAAGCAAAAGAAACTTGGTTTTTTGTTAAAATTAATTGAATAAAATCAAAACCAACTTTTAAATGCGAATAAATACATATGTCTATTTGTGCCGATTTGCAAACTGAAATTATACGTATTTTCACATCAGTGATGGGATTTTTGGCACAATCTAAGATTGATTGGTACAATGGCACAACCGATACTATTTTGGCACATTTTGGTTATCTACAAAATTTAATAGAAAATGAATTTAAAAAATAACAATTCTTTAATTTTTAGTTTCTAAGCATTTATTGGTATTAAAATTCCTTTTCGAATAAAGCAAAACTAAAAAATGGCATCGAAGATATTACCGAATAAAGCACCTTAAGTTGTTTTTCACGTGAAAAAATTTCTCTCAGACTTTAAATGCTTTAAATTGCAATTTAAGTTAAAAAATTAACAATATTTTTATTTTATAACAAAGCCACAATCACAATTAACACAAAATGTCACTTTTTCACCAGAAAAATATTAGTCTTGTACATTAAATTTGCGTGAAAACTAAGTTTGCACAATTTTCACATGAAACTCATTGTCGTGAAAAATAATTTTTTTATATGGAGTAGAACAGTTTTTTCATGTGAAAACTGAACAATTTACGGTGCTTAATCCATAGAATTTTAAAAATTCAAATGCTATAAATTTATATCAGAGCTTCGAAAGAATTAATTTAAGTTTAATTCATGAAAAAATTAATTCAGTTTTAGAAAATGTTTATATGTATACCATTCCGTGCAACCATTCCTAAAGAATTCATTCATTGGCTGAATTCCCAAATCTTTAATAAGAATCGGATGAATTTAATTTATCATTCACCTTTTAATTGAAAGAAAATTTTAATTCATTCAAATATAATTAAGTCCATAAGAATTCAAGATAGAATTAATTTCATAAGAATGCATTTACAAAATGAAAGTTGAAAACACGGGTTCTAAGTGAAAATTGAGTTTTGGCACAATAAAGGCCCATTTGGCACATTTTAGTAAGACACTTGGCACAAAACAAAATTTTTCAAGTCCCATCACTGTTTAACTTTATTCTTTGAAAAAAGTTTTTGGGCTAGAAAAGTGGTTTTTTGCGTTCCTGTACTATTGGGTAATTTTGTCAATTTGTGAGAGGATTTTGTGCTTACTCTCATTTTACCGAACTTTACCCAAAAAGTAAAGAAACACACCTTATGTCTTTATTATTTATTTTTGTTTTAAATTCAGAATGATTTTGTATCTTTTTTGTGACGTTTTTTGTAATCAAGGCGTAGTGGACGCCAGAAAACAAAAAAACTGAAACCAGAAACTACATATTTCTATTTCTGATATTATTAGAATCAAATAAAATTTTTATGAATTGTCAAGAGTTTTATAAATATTTAAAGAAATGCGATAGTAATGTATTGATTCAAATTGGAAGTATTGAAAAACATTCATGAAACCCTTTACAATTCGTATCGAGAAATTATAGAAATGTACATTTCTGAAAATGTATGCAATGAATTGGTTTATCGTTGTTTTTTTTTTTGTTAATTTATGTACCACTAATTTCAAGTTCAGAATAATTTTTGTTTTTTGTAAATTTTTTTTTATTGGGAATAAAAACTGTTTTATTTATAAAATAAATTTTTATTTGTATATTTTATCGCGTTGTTGATTTTTGTAAAATTAATTTATTAAAAAAAATGTTCCTCTTTTTTAAGACAAATGTCCTCTTTTTTTAGGTTGGCGTTCTCTTTTTCTCAAAATGGAAATGGCAACCCTAAGTGTGTATCAATATCTCAATAACTTTTGTAACTACAGTCGCTCAAAATTAAAATTTCCAAATTTTTTTAGGTTTTAAAAAAAATTTTAATATAACACAATGTCCGATGGTAAATATCAAAGCCAATTTGGAAAGAAAAAAAATTCAAAATTTGTATATACCCAGCAAAACCTTCTATTACCCGGTAATGACTTTGGTAAGAAGAAATAAGGGTAGGTAACCTCTTACTTTTCTATTACCAAAGCTATTATTTTAACAAGGGCATGTCCATCGAGGTAACTCCTTACCTAGTGATATGGTATTCTGAACTTACATGTTACGCTTACCTATTACCTTTAGGTTACAAAAAACCCGTAAAATAATACGATTTTTTCTTAAAATTTTTATTTGTTTTATATTGACTATTAAATTAAAAATTATAAATATTTAACGAAAAATTTTTGAAATTTTTTTTTATAAGTTTGGTTATAAAAATAAGCATTTTGTAATGAAGCGGGTAACCTCTTACGTTTCTATTACCAAAGCTATTATTTTAACAAGGGCATGTCCATCGAGGTAACTCCTTATCTAGTAATATGTTATTCTGAACTTACGTGTAAGGAGTTTTAAAAAAACTTTTGTTTAAATTTTAATTTTTTAAACCGAATATCAATTTCAAATTCACGGATTTTTAACAAAAAATAGAATTTCTAAAATTTTCTAGAAAAACGAATTATTTATACCAATAAAACATTCAAAAGTATGAATTTCGTATTACAAGTAATGCAAGTGTAAGCGGTTTATATATTACCAGGTAATATGCATAGTAGTTTATATATTACCAGGTAATATGCATAATATTACCAAAGTTTTTTGTCATATTGTATAAACTATGAAACCTACAATCATTTCGCAACAATATCAATAGTGAATGAAATCTGATGTTTAAAAAAAAAAATTCAGTAATACAAGTAGTACCTACTAGAGATGGGCGCGTGATACGTGAGTGAGTTAAAATGATAGCACTCACGTGAGTCGTGCGTGAGCGTGAGTTAAAAATAATGTTCGTGCGTGAGTCGTGCGTGAGTAAATTTTTGTGCGTGAGTTTGCGTGATTATAGTAAACCAAATTGCGATAATTTACAATTTTGGAAAAATTCCAGAGATCTTCCCCTCCTTCAAATAATGTGTATTCCAGTCAGTTCAGGTACTGGCGAACGGGTGTTTTCTACTTCTGCTAGAATTCTTATGTAAAGCACCGTAAGTTGTTTTTTACATGGAAAAATTTCACTCAAACTTTAAATGCCTCAAATTGCAATTTAATTTAAACAAATGAACAATTTTTTAATTTTATAACAAAGACACAATCAAAATAAACACAAAATGTCACTTTTTCCCAAGAAAAATAATAGTCTTGTACATTAAATTTGCGTGAAAACAACGACTATATATACCAACGGTGGGCAAATGCGGCCCTTTGTTGATTTTTGTGCGGCCCTTGTTGAAATTCAAGTTTAGTATTTTTTAGTAAAAAACTTTTTATTTAATATTTTATTTCGCAATTTTTTTTTTATTTTTATTTCGAAAATTTTTAGATAAAAATTAGGGCCACTTTCATAGTCGGAACTATGATCGATTTGAAAAATGCTTACTTAAAAGATATTTAAAAGAGCAATAGATCTTACCCTTATGGCTATTTTAGGAAATTGTCACTTAAGTAACAAAACATGATATTTAGCATTTAAAAAAACTTTATCACGTTTGATTTTGGTTTTTCATCACATTTATGTAGCTTTTTATAAATATGATGGAGGTTTTTCTTCCAGTGATACTAATATTGAGTAAAATTTGTAGCTAATTTTAGCAAATAATTTTTAAATTACAGTTTACAACAATTTTATTAAAATTTAGGAGCGGTTAATAATTTTTTTCTACTATTGTCATGCAAGTTACTGCAAATCAGTAGGCTTGAGTTGCTAAAATTAGCAAAATGTACCGGAGGGCCCAAAATAGTTAAATTTCCAGTAAAAACATCAACATTTTCAGTAGCCATAACAGGCTGTTTTTTGTTGAGTGGGCGAAATTTATAGTCAGAACAGAGCACGAGTTTAAACTACCCCCTTTTTATAAAGCGAGCGGAATAATTCCGCCTGAGGAATGTGTGTATTTTGTTATTGTAACAAAAACAAAATACACACATTCCTCTGGAGGAATATTTCCTTTTGCTTTATAAAAACAGGGGGTTAAATTTTACTTTAGTGAGAAATTTTGTTTGAAAATTTATTACTCAAGAAAAGGTTTATTAAAATTCGTACTTATTGCTGCCTATAATACTGTGCCGCATTGGTCTTTGTGAAAAAGTCGGCGTTTTAATTTATCAAAAACACTTAAATTACTGACTAAATCAGTAATCGTCTAAATTAACCCTTTAGTGCATAGCGTCCCTCTAAACGACGGTTTTTTTGATCTGCGCATTGAAATTGCTAAATAAAAATTCTAATCCAGGAGGCTATGAATTTTTATACATGTTTTTGTTGGCGGAATAATATTCGGTCTCTTATAACTAGTTGAGTTTTCAAATTTTCGTTGACCGATTCAGCAATACGGCGTATCAATGCAAAAACTATAGAAAAGTGTTACAATAATGTTTAACTCTACTTATGTCATACATGGGACTAATTAATTAGGTGGACTAATTAATTGATGATTTCATTACCATTACATTGATATCAATTGTAATGAAATTATTTTCATTACAATTTTTTTAATTAATGGTAATGATTCTAAAATTTAATTTCATTGATTAATGACAATGATTTTCAATTTCATTACAATTGATAATGAATAAATTAAAAACAATAATTGCCATTGACAGAAAAACGTAAAAATGGAGTAAAACTCGCTGAAATCGAAGATGGAATATGCTCATTCAGGCTCATGCTCATTTGAAATTAAATATTACTTTCCATTCCATTGTTATTTGTATCCAGGTAAAGTTTAACGGAATTAAATGGATCCTCCTTAATAAATTATGTTTTATAACTTCCCTGACCAAACCAGTTGTTCGTTTTCATTTGTCTGAATTTTTTTGTAACAAATGGTTTTTAATCAATTGTAATTAGCTTTTTTTTACATTAGTGTAATTTCATTACCATTAGTAATGATTTTTCTAATGAAAAATATTTCATTACCATTAAATGGTAATGAAATTTTTTTCATTGTCATTAGTATGAACTAATGGTAATAAAAATTCATTGGTAATGAAAAATTCCCATGTATGACTTATGTTATGTAATTAAAAAATACCAAAACAGAATTTGAAAAAAGTTGAGTTTGTAATAAGTTCTTGTGGAACCAGTTTTGGAATAGATTTATTTGAAAACCGTTTTTGCTTTACCAAAAAAAAAAAAAAAAAACCAATTTCTTCCGCCTTCACTTTACGTAAAGATTTGTAGTTTTCTTTTTTTTAATGTTTGGTGCGGCCCTTTATAATCTATGAAAAACCACAATATGGCCCTCGCGGAAAAATCCGTGCCCACCCTTGATATAGACTAAAAACAAATCACCAGCCTCAACTGCTGTTAAAAATTCTCTTTAATTTTATATGCAAACTGGTTTTAAGAGAAACAGTTTTTAGTGTTTTTTTTTTAACGCGTACCCAGTCAGAAAAATACAAACGGGAAAGCGGTGGCAAAGCACATTAACAGGTGGTACAAGTACTGGTAAAAACTGCTTTCCCATTCCCAAAATGATAACATCATTAGACAAAAGGACCGGCTGTTCAAAAATCGCCGGAAAAGCACTGGAGGAACATAATTTTTAAACGTTGGCAAAGCGCTGGCAAAACCAATAAATAGGTGGTCTGAAAATATATTTTCCAAAATAAAATTTTAAAAAAGTTCATATGTATTTTTTTTGGTCCTGCCGTGATTTGAACCCAGGCCGTCAGATTGGCAGACGATTGCTCTACCCACTGAGCTAACGAGACATATTAATATTTGATAGCTAAACACATAAATGAGTGATAATAGCTGGTCAATTACTGGCTGTGCTAGTACTGGCAAACAATTTTTTGTAACTAGTATGCCAGTGTTGGGAGGGGAAAAAAAAGTTGGCCTTGAAGGAGCTTTCCCACAAACAAAAAAATTGATTTTATAAAACAAAAAAATTTTAAATTAAAAAAAATCCAAAAAAAATTTTTTCCTTGCAACCGGATTTGAACTCGGAAACTCCTGACTACAAACATTTTTTAACGAAGCGTCAGCATTTTTATAAAATCATTGGTCTACCAGTGAATTGATTTTTATACGTCTGGTAGCATTGGCTAGGTAGCACTGGATAACCACTGGTTGCAAACCTTGGCATATCACTCTAAGCCAATTCTTTGCCAGTGGTTTTTTTTATAAACCACCGAAATTTTTGTAAAACAAATACTGGCAAAACGCTTTTTGCAAACGCTGGCAAAGCGTCCCAAATTAGTGTTCTGCCAGTCATTTATTTTTAACACCGTGCTTAGCCAGTGGTATGCCAGTGCTTGATTTTTTGTACCAGTGGCGATTTCTGACTGGGTATTTTTTAATATTAATAAGCAAAATTTTGTGCTAATTATACGAACCTAATGCAGAGAACATATCAAACAACACAAGTGCACTGTACAATTTAATTAAAATTGCTTAAAAACAATAAAAATAATTAATTAAAAATACCACTTTTTCACGTTTTTTGTTATTTTACATTGAAACTCTCTTAAAACCAGTTCAGGTTTTCAGATGAGAGCCGTGGATAGTGCCTGGTGAAAACAAACTACACAATTTTCACGTGAAACTGATTGTCGTGAAAAATCATTTTTTTATAGGAAGTATAACAGTTTTTTCACGTGAAACTGGAACAACTTACGGTGTTTAAAGAAGAAATCGACTTCTTGTACAAAACATTGAAAAATTTTGTTCCTCCACAAAAATTTGGCATAACATTTAAAGATTTTTAAGTTATTTAAAAATTTTAAATATAAAATTAAATTAAAGGAATTAAATGCGCTAAAATCCCAAAACCTTATTAACAAGTTATGAAAAATAATCTCGTAAAAGCATGTCCCTATCCAAATTTTATTATTGAATAAGGCAATCGCCTGGGGGCGACGCACAGTGCTTCGTGCCCATATAGTCAATCGGCAAAATTAGAGGAGTTATCGCAGAAGAATGAAATTTGGTGTGCTGGTGTATAACATGTAAATTAAGAAAAATTCGAAGTTTCGTAAAAATCGGTGCAAGGACATGACTACCTCCCATACATCCTTTTGCACAAAAACCATATATTGACTACATTTATGATCAGAATGCACTAAAAACTTAAAATGGTTTGTAAACCCAGCAAAACCTTTCATTACCATCCCAGCAAAACCTTTCATTACCATGTAATGAGTTTTAGGTATTGAAATCTTAAGTGTTCACTAGTTACCTTTTAATTACTAAACTACTTATTTTAACATGGTGATGTCATTGGAGGAAAGTCATTACACTGATGTTACCTGTAAGTAGTTTATCAGCTGTTCTATAAATAGATGTTGAATATAGATTTTAAAAAATATAAAAATTTAAAAACCAATAGGAGCTGACACGTATTGATCAGCGTACCCCACGATTGTCAGGCAAACACTCTAACCATTAGACCACGACATCACTATGATTTTTAATGCTTTAACTTATATACACATTTATTGTGGCAACTGTTATACATGTCTATTTTTCACAAAACTTGTTATTAAATACTGCTTAATGAACATCAACATTTCTATAAAAAGATGTTTAATATAAATTACAAAAAAAAAAACAACAATGGAAGCTAACACGAGTTGAGCAGCGATCCTCATGTCTGTCAGGCAAAAACAATAACCACTAGGCTACGCCATAGTTATGGTTTTTAATGATATAGAACATATATTATTGGTTTCAGCTATTGTGTAATAGTAATGTGTGGGGTATAATTATCGGTAACTCATTACATTCAGTTTAAAAGTAATTCAACGGGTAATGAGATATGAGATCTAAGTAATGCATGTAGTAATGACCAGTCATTACCAAGGTTTTGCTGGGATGTAATGAGTTTTAGGTATTGAAATCTTAAGTGTTCACTAGTTACCTTTTAATTACTTAACTACTTATTTTAACATGGTGATGTCATTGGAGGAAAGTCATTACACTGATGTTACCTGTAAGTAGTTTATCAGCTGTTCTATAAATAGATGTTGAATATAGATTTAAAAAAATATAAAAATTTAAAAACCAATAGGAGCTGACACGTATTGATCAGCGTACCCCACGATTGTCAGGCAAACACTCTAACCATTAGACCACGACATCACTATGATTTTTAATGCTTTAACTTATGTACACATTTATTGTGGCAACTGTTATACATGTCTATTTTTCACAGAACTTGTTGTTATTAAATACTGCTTAATGAACATCAACATTTCTATAAATAGATGTTTAATATAAATCACTGTAAAAGTAAAAGTGGCACAAAAGTGCCATTTGTGGCACTATTGAATGTTCAATGGCACTTTGGCACTCTTCATAGAATTTTGGCACTTTTCAAGAAAATTTCTATATAATTTGATAAAAGGTCGATATCGCTGGTTTTTCATTAAAAGAGACGTCTACTTAGAACGGGTAGCAAAATTAAAAAACAAACGCCACACTAAAAATTTCTACAATTTTCTGGACCACTCTCCAGTTCTTTGGGGACAATTTAATCATTATTTTGATCTTTAAAAATAAAAACAATGGGGATAAAATTAGAAAAACTTTAATTGATTCCATTGTATTGTCCGTCACTGGAATTTTTCAAAAATTTGTTATGGTATTCTAGTTTATTTATGACAAGCAAAAGTTTTAAAAATTTCACCATACAATGGTGAAAGTTTTTTCTGCCAAAAATAAAATAAAATTGTCAAACTGTAATTTGTGAAAAATTACGATTTTTTCTATAATTTTATGAAATCTTAAATTAAATGAAAACTTAAAAAAAATATCCAGGAACCGCAGAACACGAGAGAACTAGTTCTAAGCACTTGGAGTTTCCTTTAAATTTTAGCATCAAGTATTTTGAGCTTATTCCTAACAACTTTAGCCCCAAAAATCCCATGTTACTACGTAATCTTTTGGAGGAATTTGCAGGAATTTTAGAATCGGTAAAAGGTTCGATGCATCTTAAAATAATATCTCAAAATATGAATGAGGTATTTCGTATTATATTTCTGTGAAGAAAAATTATAAAATTCTTCAAAAGAAAATAAAACTTATATTTTAAATTGTTGGCGAATGAAAATATATGTGCTTTTTATTACATGACAATTTTGTCAAGGTTTTGCTGTGACATTTTTTCCTAGAATACCAAAATTATAATAATTTCCTTTCCAGGTGAAAATGTTCATATATGTTCATATATTGTCATATATGGTTTCATGTATGAGCATATATGGTTTAATGTATGATCATATATGAACATATATGTTATGTATGGAAGCATATATGGGTAAATACATTCAAATGTATGAATCCATATATGATAATATACTGCATTTATTGGTCCATATATTGGTTCATATATTCCATATATCTTCATATATGAATTCTTATATTATTCCATATATGGGTAATGTTTTAAGTTTTTTTTACCATGGGGGTAATTACGTGAGCGGATTCAAAAAATATTGAAATACAATACATTTGATAATTTCTTAAATACAATTGGCAATTTCTAAAATACAGTTGCCAGTTTCAGAAATACAATTGATTGTTTGTAAAACATATTTGATAATTTCTGAAATGCAATTGCGAATTTCTAAAATACAATTAATAAATTTCTGAAATACAATTTTCAGTTTCTGAAATACAATTTATAATTTCTGAAATACAATTGGTAGTTTCTGATATACAATTGATAAATATAAAAATCAATTGATAATTTCTGAAAAGCAATTATAAAACTAGAAATAAATTGATTATATCTGAAATACAATTGGTAAATCTGAAAAACAATTCATAACTTCTACAATACAATTGAGTAAACTGAAATTCAATTGATTATTTCTGAAATACAATTGATAAATCAGAAAAATAATCAATAACTTCTGAAATAAAATGATAAATTTTGAAATACAATTGAAAATGTTGCAGTAAGATAAAAACAGCAAAAATAAAACTTCTATATTTAGAAAATCTGCAGAAAATTTTGCAAAATATTACTAAACTAAAAATGGCTAAAACAAACTGTTGTATCGTTTTGTTAAATTTTGTTTAATGCAAATAGCAGTTTATAAAATCAACAGAAATATTTGCTAAAAATATTAAACTGTTGATTTCGGAAGGCTAGATTTGTATTTCCATTAAAAACGAAAAAGGAACTTTGAAAATTTAAAATTTTATGTGATGTTTATTTGTCTACTACTACAATTTAATTTTATTTTCTAAATTATAAAATTTCATAATTTCTCAATTTCATTCAAATGTACAAATTCATCAGTAACATATGAATAGAATTATAATATTTACATTTAATTTGAATAAAAAAAGCAATATTTTTATTAAAAAATAAAAAAAAAATTATATGGACATTCATATATCTCCATATATGGCCATATACCCTCAAATTTCGGATCCGAACCCATATATGTTGCCATATATGGCCATATATGAACATTTTCACCTGGGTTTTTTATTTTTTTTTCCATTCACACCAGTTTTGTGACAATTTTGTTATTGTTATAAAGTTTATAATAACGGTGTAAATGTCCATATAAATATTTGAAATAAAAGCTGAACATATTTTTTGAAACATTTGCATGTTGCTAAATTTTTTTTTGACACTTTTAAAGCTTTTTTGGCACTTTTTTGGCATCATTTAGGCACTAAACGAAAATTCTCAAATACCATCACTGATATAAATTACAAAAAAAAAAACAACAATGGAAGCTAACACGAGTTGAGCAGCGATCCTCATGTCTGTCAGGCAAAAACGATAACCACTAGGCTACGCCATAGTTATGGTTTTTAATGATTTAGAACATATATTATTGGTTTCAGATATTGTGAAATAGTAATGTGTGAGGTATAATTATCGGTAACCCATTACATTCAGTTTAAAAGTAATTCAACGGGTAATGAGATATGAGATCTAAGTAATGCATGTAGTAACGACCAGTCATTACCAAGGTTTTGCTGGGTAATATAAAGATAGTTGTCGTAACCGCACGAATTCGATTGGCAACAAATTCGGTGGCCACAACTGAGACTGTTTTCTGGGTGTAGTTAACTCCAAATAAAATAACGTTCTGGCAAATTCAAGTTAATAGTTCTGATCGAATTCCAACCAATCTTTTTCCTGGGTGTACTTTTTAGCTCTGTGGCAAATTTCCTTTCATTCGGTGCAAGGACATGACTATCTCCCATATATCCTTTTTCTCACAAACTATATTTTGGCTAGATTTAAGATCAGAATGCACTAGGAACTTACAATAGTTTATAAAATTATACTTTTTTATCTCTGTGGCAAATTTTGCTTTATTCGGTGCAAGGATATGACTATCTCCCGTATATCCTTTTTTCATTCATTGTCAATTTTAAAGCCACCACAGACTAGCAGTATTATTGCTCAATTTTTACAAGTTTTTTATGGTGCAATATTATTTTATTTTAGCAAAACCTTCAATATGACACACACATGGTCAAAAATATTGGGAACTTGCTAAAATTTAGTGAAAACAATTTTTGACAAAATAATCAATTTTCCTAAAATGTCCTGAAAAGGAGTTGCTCCCACACAAAACCCGAATTATCATTTTTTCAATTTATTATTTTTCTTTAATAATAACTATTATGTTACCAAAATAGCTTTTGATATTTCCAAATTATGTATTTTAAAAAAAATTTGACAAATAAATAAAAAAAGCCGTTTTTTCATTTCTGTTAAATTTATAGGCATTTCGGTTCTAGGTTAAAGTGGGTTAATGATATCCAGCGAAAATAAAATTCCGTATCTGAATAATTTTAATTATAAAACTTCGAATTTTGTGCATTTTTAATTGATAGGCTATTTTCTTTTTCAAAAAATGGGCCATTTTCGGCCGCAATTCAGCAAGGGTTAAATTCTTCAATTTTGAACCTACTAGATGAAAACTTGGCAGTGTAATGATTAAAAATCGACAAATCGTATTTTACATAGGGTAAAAAAAAATGTCAGAATTTTTTTGGGGGCACCCCCCTAAAATGTTTCATTTTGTTAGATTTTAAGATTGCCAAAGTTTGAGCACAATTGGAAGATGTTAACCCGTGCCACTATAGATATGGGTCGCCGAAGTCGCTAAACTGGCAAAAAATTGAGATTTTCAAAACTTTGAGGCCCCACTGGCACGGGTTAATATCTTCCAATTGTGCTCAAACTTTGGCAATCTTAAAATCTAACAAAATGAAACATTTTAGGGGGCTGCCCCCAAAAAAAATCCGACATCGATTTTTTAAAACAACCCTAATATACATACATCTACATACAAACATATATATACATATATCTACATAAAATTGAAAAATTGGGATATGCAGAAAAAGTTAAAAATTTGCGGTTCAAAATTTTATTTTTTTTTACAGAAAATTATACATCCTAATGGACTATCTAAATCATAAAAAAAAATTACTTGTTTTTTATATCTTTTTTAAATTTCTCTAAACTTTATAAAATTTTAGGTTTTGCTCAAAAAAAGTGTTATTACTTAAATTTTTTTTTAAAGTTTCTTGAATTTTTTTTTTATTTTTACACCACATAAAACCGAAGCTTGTGTTTTAATTTTCAAGTTTCTTTTTTTTTTAAAACGTTATTATTTTAATTTTTGGTGGTACCTTAAAATTTAGCTCTTTCTAACTTTGTTAAAACTCAGGTAAAAGGGTTTGGAAAATGTATAAAATTTTTAAATTTGCGGTTAAAAAAAACAATTTTTTTTCCAAATTATACACTCTAAAAACTGCTTGTAAATTCACTACTATTAAGCATGTAATTTTTTAGGTATTATAACGCATAATGCCTAAATTTAGACACCAAATGTTTAAAAATCTTTTTTACATACTTTATTCTACAAAATTAGGCATAAAATGTGTTAATAGGCATTTTTATTTTACAATTACACATTTTGTGTGTACAATTAGTAATTTGTGCTTAAAAACAAATATTAGGCATAATATGTGTAAATGTACAAACATTTAAGGTAAGACTGGATTTGTCATTTAAATATTTGTGAATAATAAAATACAAATAAAAATAAATTTCATGAAAAAATTAAAGAATAAAAACATAAAAAAGCGAAAAAAAATCTATTTTTAACAGTTGGGAATAGTTGATATTGGACGGAATCGGAATATTTAAGGGTTTGTACATGTTATTAGTATTAACAAAAAAGGTTTGATCCTATAACGTCTTTTAATATTTGTAAAAATTGTTAATATATACAGAAGTATGCGCAGTAAGACCAACACTTTGTGGCTCCAGTGTACTTTGTTCTGAAATATGCTTTTTAAGTAGGCTCTCATCAAGGGACTCTCATCTTGTCGGAAATTAGTTGATCTGATTGATTGATGGCAGACTACCGACCACACTTACCAAATCTATTGGAACTTTAGTAAGGTTGCGTTTACACTTGCATCGAAATCTCGCGATGTCGATATTCACCACGGTGAAAAAAAGCAATGAAGGCAGAGCTTTGAAGAATTAATTCCTTTTTGAATGAATTCACTACCAATCGAATTCAATTTTCTCTAGAATTGAATGAATTCCTTTTCTTAAGTAATTCACTGAATTCATTCAACTGAATGCGTTCATTAAATAACAAATTCAAAGAATTAATTCAATTGCAATAGTTCTTTTTATTAAATCAAATGAATTAATTCACCGGTGAACGCGTTCAATTTTATAAATCGAACGGCAAAAAAGTGAATTAATTCCTTACAGAATTAATTCACCACTGAATTCATTCAATTTCATTTTCATTCAGTGAATTAAAAAAAAAATAAAATTACATTCAGTTTAACTCACAAAAAAAATAATAAGTTCACTGAATTGAAAAAAATAAAATAAGTTCACTGAATTAAATAAAAATAAAATACGTTCACTGAATTCAAAAATTGTTTTCTGCCGTTCAGTAGAAGAAAACAATAATGTACAAATAAAAGTTATAAATAAGCAATTTTACAGCGTGTGCTAGTAACAAATTAGAAACCGGATGCTGTTTATCAACCTTCTTGATTCAAAAATAAATACTATTAAAAATAAAAACTTTACAGATATAAATAAATTTGTAAAAAAATATAACTATATAATGTGTGAAATTATCCATAAAAAAGTTATCCATAGATTTTTCTCATGTGGAACTTAAGTGGAACACAATTTTATTTAATAAAATAATTAAAATGGTCGAATTTAGTCAATAAAATTACTTAAAAATAAATGAATTTTAATGTTTAAAGCGTTTTTTTTTTAATTTAAATACAATGCAAGTGCTGTTAAGTGTATATTTACTATTTTCCTTTACTTTGTAAATGGAAATTTTAAGTGCAAAATTCTTAGCTCCTCCGATGAATTCGATGCTGGGACACATACCCATGGAATCTACAAGAGTCCTAGCATATTTTAAGGTATGTCCCATATTGGCGAATCCAACCTGTGCACTACAAACAGTCTGCCAAAGTTATCCATAGATTTGGATTACGGCCATGTATGAAAATATTTGAAGATTATTTTCTCGACTCCTCCGATGAACTGGAAAACGGGACATATACCTATGCAATCTGCAAGAGTCCGAGAATATTTGCAGTTATGTCCCATTTTGGTGAATCGCACCTGTGCACTACAAACAGTCCTTCAAATTCATCCATAAATTTAAATTTTTGGCAAATTTGAAATATATGGACGTAATATTTTCTCCGTTCCTCCGATGAATTGGATGCTGGGCCACATACCCATGGAATCTACAAGAGTCCTAGCATATTTTAAGGTAAGTCCCATATTGGCGAATCGAACCTGTGCACTACAAACAGTCTGCCAAAGTCATCCATAGATTTTGATTTTTGGCAAATTTGAAAAATATGGCAGTACAATTTTCTCCGCTCCTCCGATGATTTGGATTATGGGACACATACCCATGGAATCTGCAAGAGCCCGAGAATATTTTCAGGTATGGCCAATATTGGCGAAATGCCATGGGGCCTTACAACTGGCCATAAAAGCTGTCCATAAATTTGGTTTTTTATATGGTAAACATGTTTAAATAAAAATTTTCCGTGCGCTTTCCAGGAAAATATAGGGATGGTCAGGGTTTGAACTGTGCCTAGAATCGACGAATGAAAACAGTAGATTCCGAAAAAATTTTCTTATCAAATATCGAATGTAGATTTAAAAAAAAAAATGGTTTATGTGTTAGAACCCAGGTTTCTAAAATGATTTATTTAATGCCCAATCCACGTAAAAATTAGGAATGGTCAGAAGATACACTACCTCCTTAAAGGACGACCATCATCTGCAAATACAAAAACACTTTTCGTTTTAAAAATCGAGTGCAGGGTTTGAAATTTATTGTAATTTTTTAAATTGTACCAAATTGGAAATTTTTAAAAATGTTGTCTAAATTTTATACCAACGGACTCTACTTGAGTCCAAGAGTATTGTAAGGTATGTCCCATTTTGGGGAATTGCCGTTGTGTACTACAAAAGGTCTTTCAAAGTCATCCATAAATTTTAATTTTTGGCAGCTTTGAAAAATGTGGCAGCATTATTTTCTCTGCTCCTCCGATGAATTGGATTATGGGACACATACGCATGGAATCTACAAGAGTCCTAGAATATCTTCAGGTATGTCCCATATTGGCGAATTGGCATGGGGACTTACAACCGGCCAAAAAAGTTGTCCATAAATTTGGTTTTTTATAAGGTAAAAATAAAAATTTTACGAGCGCTTTCCAGGAAAATATAAAAAGGTCAGGGCTTGAGCTGTGCCTAGGATCAAAGGATAAAAACCTTAGATTCCGAAACTGTTTTCTTATACAATATCGAATGTAGGTTTTAGAGAAAAAAATGCTTTATGTGTTAGAACCCAGATTTCTAGAAACAATTTATGTAATGCCCAATCCAGGTAAAATTAGGAATGGTCAGAAGATAAAGTATCTCTTTAAAGTACGACCTTCATCTGTAAATGCAAAAACACTTTTCGTTTTAAAAATCGAGTGCAGGGTTTGAAATTTATTGTATTTTTTTAAATTATACCAAATTGCAAATTTTTAAAAATGTTGTCTTAATTTTCTTAGCTCGTCCGATAATTTGGAAAATGAGTCACATACCACCGGACTAGAGTTTGGGGTATGTGAATTCCCAGGAAATCCCGGGAAAAGTTTGCCGGGAATTCCCGGGAAAATAATATATTTTTCCCGGGAAAACGGGTAATTTTAAAAATATTAAACTTTTTAAATTGTTTTTGTTTCGAATAGGATTTTTTAATTTTAGTCATAAAAAACATTTTAAATACCAAAACAAAAATTTCATTGTCAAAATCTTTTAAAAGGGAATACATTTATTTGACACACAAATAAAATCTTTGCCAAGTAATTAGGAGCATTTCAACTAGTAAAGATTTTTCGCATAACTTATTCAAAATTTAAGTACTAAAGCCTAAAAACTTGGTAAAATGTTTAAAAGAAATATAAAAAAAGCTTTGTTTTTTACAAATAATCGCCCTTACTATCTAAATTTTTCAAATGTATAATTTAGGTAAAGTCGACTTTAGTTAAAATATTGGGTGGCAGTATATCTTGACTTGGTTTATTTTTGGAGCATTCTGATTCATTAATTTATTTTCAACCAATCAAAATATTTGAAAATATAAATATTTTTGTAAGGTTTTAATACACAAAATGAACAAACCCGTTTGATTAAAAATAAAGTCGACTTTAAATTTAAAATACTCCTTTATATTAAGGGTCAATAATTTTATAAGTAACGTTTTCATTAATAAATGTGAAAAGAAAAGACTAATGATTAATTGTGGTATCTAAATTTGGTTTTCCGACATCTAAATTTGGTTCACAAAAAAAAAAAAAAAATGATGGTCATGCAACTTCTCTTGAAGAAAACAACAACAAGCTAAAATTAGCAAAGTACCCGAAGATAAAAGTGGAATTTGAATAGGCATTAAAGGTTTTATGGTAAAGGGTAAATATTTCCTAAAATGGTATCCAAATTAGCCGCAGTCAATCCGCACCATAACTAGATCTTTGTTTATTATTGGAGAAAGTTTTTATAATAAAAACCTGGCATTGCAAAAAAATGAAACCGATGTAAAGAACATTATATTAAATTACTACAATCATGTAAAAGATATCATTATAAAAGAAATATTGACCAATATTTCTCACAATAGGAGATTTACTATAATCTTAGATGAATGGACAAGAATATCACAAAAGAGATATGTGAACATAAGTATAAACGTAAATAATTCATTTTATAATCTGGGGTTGGTTCATATATCAGGAAGATGTAATGCTGATGAAATAAGAAGAATTGTAGAAATAAGACTAGAAGTGTTTTAATTGTCTTTGGAAAATAACATTTTGGCTACCATATCTAATCGGCCAAGTGTGATGAAACGGTTTGTTTCCGACAATCCAGTAGTAGGTGCTTTCTGCTGGAATCATGCAATTCATTTGGCAGTGCTGCGATTAATTTATGTGAAATCAAATGTTCAACATTCTGATATTTTTTACTTTGAATTCTCACTACACAGACTGCATTTGTACTGAAATAGTGTTTTTTTTTAACAAAAATTATTTATATAGGTGGTTTTCATTAACAATTTTGTTCAAAAACATTTCCCGGGATTCCCGGGAATCAAATTTTTTCATTCCCGTTTCCCGGGAAATAAAAAAGTCCGGGAAATCCCAAACCCTACACCGGACTCTACGTGAGGCCAATAGTATTTTAAGGTATGTCCCATTTTGGCGAATCGCCGGCGTGTACTACAAACGATCTTTCAAAGTCATCCATAGATTTTGCTTTTGAAAATATGGCCGTACAATTTTCTCCGCTCCTCCGATGAATTGGATTATGGGACACATACCCATGGAATCTACAAGAGCCCGAGAATATTTTAAGGTATATCCAATATTGGCGAATCGCCATGGGTCTTACAACCGGCCATAAAAGTTGTCCATAAATTTAGTTTTTTATATCGTAAAAATTTTAAAATAAAAATTTTGCGTGCGCTTTCCAGGAAAATATAAGAATGGTCAGGGTTTAAACTGTGCCTAGAATCGAAGAATGAAAACCGTAGATTCCGAAAAAATTTTCTTATCAAATATCGAATGTAGATTTTAGAAAAAAAAAATGGTTTATGTGTTAGAACCCAGGTTTCTAAAAACGATTTATTTAATGCCTAATCCAGATAAAATTAGGAATGGTCAGAAGATAAACTATCTCCTTAAAGGACGACCATCATCTGTAAATGCAAAAACACTTTTCGTTTTAAAAATCGAGTGGAGGGTTTGAAATTTATTGTAATTTTTTAAATTGTACCAAATTGGAAATTTTTAAAAATGTTGTCTTAATTTTCTTACCTCGTCCGATCACTTGGAAAATGAGTCCCATACCAACGGACTCTACGTGAGTCCAATAGTATTTAAAGTTATGTCCAATTTTGGCGAATCGCCGTTGTGTACTAAAAAAGGTCTATCAAACCCAACAAAAAAATACCTGATCAAGATCCGTAAAATCACCTATATTGTTCGGCACGAATGCGTTCAAATTGAGGTGAAAAAGGCATTTTTTTAACATTGGCTTGTCATAGGAGAGAAGGTGTTTATGCTGCTTTAAGTCTGCTTTGCACGTCATAAAAATGAGTGCTTGGATGTTCTTTTTTATACAGGAAAGCAATTCATTTTTTTTACTATCTAAGGAGAGATGAAAAGTAACTTCTTGGGAATGCATTCAAAAGTCATAAATATCACTTCTTAAATATATATAGACTGTTTGTAGTGCACAGGTTGGATTCGCCAATATGGGACATACCTTAAAATATGCTAGGACTCTTGTAGATTCCATGGGTATGTGTCCCAGCATCTAATTCATCGGAGGAGCTAAGAAATTTGTAAATTTTCCATTTGCAAAGTAAAGGAAAATAGTTAATATACACTTAACAGCACTTGCATTGTATTTACATTAAAAAAGATTCATTTATTTTTAAAATTTATTTATTTTTAAGTAATTTTATTTAAGTTTATTAACAAAATCCGACTTATTATATAATTTTATCTTAAAAAAAATTTTGTTCCACTTAAGTTCCACACGAATATCTATGGATAACTTTTTTGTGGATAAGTTCACAAAAAAATTTATGGATGGCTTTTTATGGATAACTTCACTCACGTACTATATAACTAGTTTAAAAAATTAATAGTTATATTTTTTTCCAAATTTATCTATATCTGTAAAGTTTTTATTTTTAATAGTAAAAGGCTTTATTTTTGAATCATGTAGGTTGATAAACAGCATCCGGTTTCTAATTTGTTACTAGCACACGCTCTAAAATTGCTTATTTAAAACTTTTATTTGTACATTATTGTTTTCTTCTACTGAACGGCAGAAAACAGGCTTTGAATTCAGTGAACTTATTTTATTTTTTTTTAATTCAGTGAACTTATTTTATTTTTTTTCAATTCAGTGAACTTATTATTTTTTTTTAATTCACTGAATGTAATTTTATTTTTTTTTAATTCACTGAATGAAAATGAAATTGAATGAATTCAGTGGTGAGTTAATTCAGTAAGGAATTAATTCACCTTTTGTCCGTTCGATTTATAAAATTGAACGCGTTCACCGGTGAATTAATTCATTTGATTTAGTAAAAAGAACTATTGCAATTGAATTAATTCGTAACAAAATAAATCGAACGAAAGCAAATATGAATTAATTCCATTCAATATATGGTGCTTAGTGAATTAATTCATCGAATTTTTAATTCAGAATTGAAAAATTGAATTAAGGAATTAATTCTTCAAAGCTCTGAATGAAGGAAAGCATTTAGAATCTAAATTTAGAGTCTAAATGCTTTCCTTTAGATGATTTTAGATGATCAATTTCGAATAAAGCAAACATAGTTAGGTTCAATGAAAACACTTTTAAAAAATTTTACGTCTATAAGCTTTTCTTCAATGTTTTTTTAAAGTGGTGGATATCGAAATCTTGAGATTTCGATGGAAGTGTAAACGCAACCTAAGTAACTATTTTTGTACTTTATTTTAATACTGAAACTGTAATGTTTAATATCAAATTTAGGCCTTTGTTTAAGAAAAGAACACATTTTTTGAATTCATTATTGAACTCGAATGCAATCACGTCCAAAGTGATAATGGTTTCAGTTTTACAATATTAATTGAAGTCGATTTTTCAGCACAAATGAGATGTTGGCATCTATACAATATAAATGGCATTTTTCAAGTCTAGTTGCAAAAACTGTGAATATAAGATAGTAAGTAATCCTCAATTTTTACAACACTGGTGAACACCAAAATCAAATCAAATGCCAATTGAAAATTAAAAAATCATCTATATTGGCATTTTTTGCAAGTCTACAATTTACTCTGAGTTGAACAAAACAAAATTGGGATCAATATATTTTTGAATCTTCTTTGTTTAAAAATAAGATAAATTTGTTCCCTTTGATTCATATTTATCGGTTATGAATTTAATTTTCATTTGCCACTTGAAAATATGAGTAAATATAGGAGACCCATTAGGATGAAATTTTCAAGTCTAAGCCGTATTTTCACAATAACTGGGACTTTAACTGACACATTTGCTGTTGTTTCCCATATTAAATTTGAATTTAACAGTTGACTTCATTTGAACAGGACATGCATTAATCAGGTCCAATTGTCCTAAAATTTAACCAACTTTTTTTCGCTAAACTCAGAGAAAGTTGCAATACACTTCCAAAATATCGATTTTTTAAGTTTCAATCGCGATTTGCTTTGCGCCATTGAAAAATTTGGAAAACAGATTAGAAATCAGGAATCCAAATTCTTTCAAGTTAAACTATTTTGATTCCGGAACACCAACTGTTTCTACCTATTATAAATACTTTATAAAAAAGCTTATGCTACCAAACTTTTTTGTTTGAAAAATCAAGAAAAATTAATTACGCTATCTAGGATATAAAGCACGGTTATTTTTTCTTACAACACCAATCTCGTTGAAGTTTAGCTCATGCAGCACCACTCATTGTTATTTGAAAGAATTTTATTATAAATAACTTTGATCCCCTGAAAAAGACTCACAATCATGGTTAGTTTAAGCCGACTCTCTGATCTTAATAAACTTTGGATATATTTTAGTCGAAATAAATATACGGGACATTATTTTTTCCGCTGAGCAACTAAGAAAATATGTTTATCTTAATTTCTTGTACTCTACCACATACCTAAGTTTCATTATAATCTGAGTGTCCATGAAAAGAGGCCTCCTTGTAAGTCTTTTGCAAAGCTCAAAAAAGGTATTAATGGAGCATAATTATTTGTAACAAAATTAATTCAAATAATAATGAGTGGAGTCAAATGGGTTCAAATTGAACAAGAGATCTTCCTTTTTAAAATAATGCTCCAAATTTGTTTTAATTATTTATTTTTATTTGTCAGGTTGTCAATACATAGTTTGATTAATACAAGTTCCACCGTTTCAAGAGGATAAATTTTATTAGAACATTTCCTTTTATTGGATTTATTGGATAACTATGCGTAATCATGCATTTTATGCTTAAGTTTACATACATTGTGCTTATGAATATTACACACAATGTGTGTATAATTTTAGATTTACATACATAGAGTAATTTTACTGACATTATAGTAGTTAAAAAGTTACCTACTATAAATAAGGTAAATTTAAACAAAAATTTATTAGAGTGTATTAAAGAGCTTCAAGGTGTCCTAAAATAATAAATAAAAAAAAAAAACGTTTTCCATATTTTTTTTTTACTCTACTAAACTTAAGCAACTTTGGGATTTCCAGTAAAAAAATGTCTAGTTTTCGATGCCACCAAAAATTATTCTATAAAAAATTTTCACTTAAAATAATTTCTGCTTATTGAGAGTATAGTCAATAACAAAACCAACGTGTTTTGTTATTCACTATACTCTCAAAAATTCTTTAAAAATGAATTTTTGCCAATTTTTTTTGTAAAGCAGTTAAAATTAGAATCTTTTATTAACAAAAAGAGGAGATACTGAATTCCTCCTTCATATTTATTTATAGTATTATGTTGGCTCTTCAAAAATGTATAAGTCACTAACGTTCCGCATAAATTTTTTTTTTAATTTTGCCTATGGGACAAAGCGACGTTTTCATTATTATTAGTATTTCTGGAAATATTTGTTAAGTTAAAGTGCAAACTCAATGAGAATTTCTTCTTCTCGTCTAGGAGCGCTTCTAAACATTTAAAATATCAAAGAAAAAATAACAACAAAAATACCACAATTTGCTTTGTCATCTTCCAATATACTACTCTGTTGTTTTGAGAGATCTAGCAATGTAGTGACATCCATAAAGAAATAGAAAATAAAAGTTTTTCTAAAGTGTCAGTAATATTTATATTTGCACAAGCACTTGCATATTAGTTAAAATTTAAACAAAATTGTTTTATAGTTAAGCTAATTTTAATGCTTCCTCCATTAACAATAAAAAAATAACCTGAAGTTCACACAAACTGAAAGTTAAAAAATTCAAATTTGTATGGAATTTGACATCTCCCAGCAAAAATGTGGAAGCAGTAAAAACGTTAACTGCTTCCTTACTGCTACTTTTACCGCTTCTTAAAATGTATAGCTTCGTAAACAGCACTAATGAAAGGCCTAAGTTGATTAATTGTTTACATCGCTTTTCGCTGTGCTTTTTAAAAAGGCATGAAATGAGCAATACATTTTGATTGCTTAAATATTTTTGCGGTTCTTTTATCAAAATTTTTTAAAATGCGGAAAAAAGTTATTTTAATAAAAATAAGAGGTTTTACTGATAATAAGAAGCATTTTCTCTTCACGGAAAAATATGCTTTTGAGAAGGCATGATTTTAAATAGTTGAAAAGGTTTATAATATTCACTTTCGAGAAGGCATGAATTATCGGCATTTTAAAAGAAAAACAGGAGCACTAATTAAAAGCGGTGAATTCATTCCTTTTCGGATCTCGAAACAAGTGCTTTCACGCGAGCTATCTCGAACAAAAATCAGGCATGATATCATCAATAATGCAATCGCTTCACTGCTCAACTTTCCCTGACAAAACTGCTTCAAAGCAAGCAGTAATTTCTGCTGGGCTGTAGCTCTAAGTTAGCTCAAACTTTAGGTTAATTTGTTTTTTGTTAATGGCCCTAAATATATAAAGAAAGTTTCCTTAAATAATTAAGATAAAAACAGGGTTGGCAGGCAATACCGCTAAAATACCGTTATCGATTCAAAACCCTTTCAGCTGACTGCCGTTACCCCTAAAATATCGTTATCGAAATACCGTTACCGAAATAATTGAAATACCTTTGCCCTTAAAATACCGATACCGAAATAAATTAAATATCGATACCCTTAAAATACTCTTACCGATATAAATGAAATACCGTTACCCCTAAAATACCGTTACCGATATTTTTAGTTTTCTGTTTTTGGCAATTGCAATGGATTATTGAGTATTTTTCGTACATTAACTTGGTTGGTTGGTAAATTGGATCTGTTTTAAATCTCGTTTGTTTTTCGTAAAAAAATTGAGGGATGCATCGAAAAAACTGACTACCGTTATCATTAAAATACCATTACCGAAATAACCGAAATACCGCTAACCTTAAAATGCCGTTACCGAAATAATCAAAAACCGTTATCCTTATAATACCGTTACCGAAATAACTAAAAAACATTTATCCTTAAAATACGGATACCGAAATAAATGAAATAACTTTACCCTTAAAATACCGTTACCGAAATAATCTAAAAAAGTGTTACCGTTACCGATAACCGCATCGTTTAGGTTACCATCCATGGATAAAAACAAATTTCATATTTTTCGTATTTCGTGAGCGTGATTCAAATTAAAATTAATCACGTGAACGTGAGTGAGAGTGATTATAAAAAAATGTTCGTGCGTGAGTCGTGCGTGATCATTATTTTTCTTTCGTGAGCGTGCGTGAGTCAAAATTCACTCACGCGCCCATCTCTAGTACCTACAGTAATTTTTAGTACAGTAAACAATTTTTTTTGGTTGTATAAATCTAATTAGAAAACGTTCGAAAAGTGCATTTAATTTATGTTTGCAATATGACATACATAATATGTATCTTTATTTAAAAAATAATAAATATTTTCACACAAGGCAGGATTAAACAGTATTAAAAACATGCTGCAGAAAAAACATTAAAGGCATGGTATTGAACACAACAGCGTACAACAGCTTAGCTAAGTTGCAATGACATGCTATGACAGTATGATTGTGTTGGCACAACATGGCATAACACCTTGTTTGAACAATGCATGAAATTTTTGATAATGTCATTTTTATATAAAATGTCGAATTGTGCAGTACTTTAGTCAATATTAACTTAAAATTGAAGCACAAAATTGCAATTTTTTTTTGATAAATTAAGTAACATGAGATGTTTACTAAAGGTACAAATTCAAATATTAGATACTTCTTTCAACGCAGATTTTTTACTAACGAAATCGCGAAAAGAGAGAAATTTTAATTTTAAATGCATATATAGGGAATATTATCGCAGCTTCAAAACGTGCAATATATCAAATTAAAGGGCATATTTCATCATTTTAAAATGTTGCAAAAAATAGTATTGCCCCTCAATTTTATATTTTTTTGCAAAAAGTTTATTAAAAAATTTCATTTCCCTACAAAAACGTTTTTGCAAATATTTCTTAAACTATAGCTAACTTTGAAATTCTAACCCCATATTCGTGATCTGCGTCCCAAAGTCTATTAGAAATTATATGTTGCAATCCCGATGCATCAAATTTTTTGTTGTACTCTGTTATTTTTAATTATTAAAAGCATACTGGGGATTTTTTCATTGGCATTGAAATTTCATTATCATTAGTTGGCTAATGCTAATGGTAAAAAAATTTCATTACCATTTAATGGTACTGAAATTTTCTGGCATTAGAATTTGTAATACTAATGCTAATGAAATCGCACTAATGCCTTAAAAACTATGAACAATTGAGTAAAAAAAAGCATTTGTTTACAAAAAAAAGGGGGATGGATAGATTGCTTTTTCTTCAACTAGCCACCGAACTTTGTTTTATGAAATGGGTGTTATAGTCCCTAGATTATAAATTTTAAAAAACCGCACTTAAAAAATTGCAAAATAATCGCGGAACGCGAAAAAAGTCTTTATGGTACAAAAATTTAATTAAAAAACTTAATCAGCGATTTTCATTCTGCAAACAAACATACTGATGTAAGAATTTTACTTTTTGCAAATTTTTTTTCCGTGATTTTTTTCGCGATTTCTTTTTTCAATTAATCACAGAACTTTGTTCTATGAATTGGGTATTATAGTCCCTAGATTACAAATTTTAAAAAACCACACTTAAAAAATTGCAAAATAACCGAGGGACGCGAAAAAAGACTTTATTGTACAAAAGTTGAATTAAAAAACTAAATCAGCGATTTTTATTCTGCAAACAAACATACTGATGTAAGAATTTTCCTTTTTTTAAATTTTTTTCCCGCGACTTTTTTCGCGATTTCATTTTTCAATTAATCCCAGAACTTTGTTCTATGAAATGGGTGTTATAGTCCCTAGATTATAAATTTTAAAAAACCGCACTTAAAAAATTGCAAAATAATCGCGGAACGAAAAAAATCTGTACAAAAATTTAATTAAAAAACTTAATCAGCGATTTTCATTCTGCAAAAAAACATACTGATGTAAGAATTTTCCTTTTTGCAAATTTTTTTTCCGCGACTTTTTCGCGATTTCTTTTTTCAATTAATCTATGAATTGGGTATTATAGTCCTTAGATTATAAATTTTAAAAAACCACACTAAAAAAGTTGCAAAATAATCGCGGAACGCGAAAAAAGGCTTTATGGTACAAAATTTAAATTAAAAACTTAATCAGAGATTTTTATTCTGCACACAAACATACTGATGTTAGAATTTTCCTTTTGTAAATTTTTTTTCCGCGACTTCTTTTCGCGATTTCTTTTTTCAATTAATCACAGAACTTTGTTCTATGAATTGGGTATTATAGTCCCTAGATTATAAATCCTAAAAAACCACACTTAAAAAATTGCAAAATAACCGCGGAACACGAAAAAAGACTTTATGGTACAAAAGTTGAATTAAAAAACTAAATCAGCGATTTTTATTCTGCAAACAAACATACTGATGTAAGAATTTTCCTTTTTGTAAATTTTTTTCCCGCGGTTTTTTTAAATTTATAATCTAGGGACTATAACACCGAATTCATAGAACAAAGTTCTGTGATTAATTGAAAAAAGAAATCGCGAAAAAAAAATTTACAAAAAGAAAATTCTTACATCAGTATGTTTGTTTGCAGAATAAAAATCGCTTATTTAGTTTTTTAAATCAACTTTTGTACCATAAAGTCTTTTTTCGCGTTCCGCGGTTATTTTGCAATTTTTTTAGTGTGGTTTTTTAAAACTTATAATCTAAGGACTATAATAGCCAATTCATAGAACAAATTTCTGTGATTAATTGAAAAAAGAAATCGCGAAAAAAGCGCGGAAAAAAAATTTAATAAAAGGAAGATTCTTACATCGGTATGTTTGTTTGCAGAATAAAAATCGCTGATTTAGTTTTTTAAATCAACTATTTTACCAAATGAGCAATGTTCTGAACTTTATAGAATAAATGCTGGTATACCACAGGGCAGTGTGTTAGGCCCCATCTTAATTACTATTTTCACAGCGGATATGCCTACACTTGATAATGTCATGGTAGCTAATAGGGATGCCAATCGGGATTGATATTTGAAAATCCCGGGATTTTCGGGATCCCGGGATTTTACGGGATTTTTGAATTATTTAATAGTTGTTAATTAATAATGTGGTACATTTTATGAATATTGAAACATCTCAGTCAGAAATTGACAGTGGTACCAAAAATCAAGTACTTGCATACCACTGGGTAACCGCGATGTTAAAAATAAATGACTGACAGAACACTCATTTGCGACGCTTTGCCAGCGTTTGCAAACATCGTTTTGCCAGTATTTGTTTTACAAAACATCACGGCAGGGCAAAAAAAAAGATACATATGAACTTTTTTTAAATTTTATTTTGGAAAATATAATTCCAAACCACCTATTTATTGGTTTTGGCAGCGTTTTGCCAAAGTTAAAAATTTTGTTTCTCCAGTACTTTTCCGGCGCTTTTTGAACTGCCGGCCCTTTTGTCTATTGACGTTATCATATTGGAAATGGGAAAGCAATTTTTGTCAGTACTTGTATACCATGTTAAAATACCTTGCCATCGCTTTCCCGTTTGTATTTTTCTGGCTGGGATAATACATAAAGGCCTGTAGTGTACTTAATACACTTGCGCCCAGTATTTTGTAAGCAGATTTTAAAACAGATTCGTTGCGATAACCTTGCCCACTTAATCGTGTAATTACAGCAACAAAGTTATTTGGTTATGGTTATCAAATGTTTTCATGGAAGAATTCAAACTTACAGTCCCAGCCAAAACTTACAGTCCCAGTATCAGAAATCGAATTTCGCTTGGAAGAATAAATCGGTAAAATAACAAACTTGATTTTTCGCATGTATTACTCAAAAACTTAATATTGTTTACCAAAATTTCAAATATTTCTGCAAAGTCTTTGCATAGTTTACTCGAATAATCTACTTAATTTATAATTTTACCAATATCTTGGCATCAATTTCTTGTCAATATGAGAAAATTCAAGAAAAAACGTAGGTAATCTAAAATTGCGCACTTTGTTTATTTGCGTTTATATAAATATTAAAAAATAAGAAAATCCCGGGATTTTTGAGAAATAATCCCGGGATTCGGGATTTTGCCAATTCCGAAAATCCCGGGATTTCGGGATTTCCCGTTTGGCATCCCTAGTAGCTACGTATGCTGATGACACAGCAATAATTCCGACAAGTGATTCTCCTGACGAAGCTTCTTTATTTGTACAATCTGAACTTAATGAACTTGATCAATGGCTAAAAAAATTGAATGTGAAAGTGAATTGTGAAAAATCACAATATACTACTTTTACGCTTAGGAAGAAAGACTGTTCTCCAGTTTCTATAAACGGTGATACAACTCCAAAAAGTGAAATACCTAGGTATGGTGCTTGATAGGCGTCTCACCTGGAAACCTCACATTAAGGGCAAATGTGATCAACTGAAAATTAAAACAAAAAGACTTTTCTGGCTTTTAGGTCCAAGTTGTCAGTTGAATTTAAATAATAAGTTAAGAATTTAATAAATAATACTTAAACCAGTGTGGTCGTACGGAATACAACTTTGGGGTACTGCTAGTCGATCAAACATTGATATACTTGAAAGATATCAATCCAAAACTCTCAGGCTAATCACTAATGCACCATGGTTTATAACAAACAAGGCCATTAGGAGAGATCTGTCAATACCATCAATTCAAGAGGAATTAAGAATCGCCAGCACGAGATATCTGGAAAGACTTAGCAATCATATTAATCCTGTGGCAGTATCATTATTAGACAACACCAATGAAACAAGAAGATTAAAACGTTTTCACATATTAGATCTTCCATTTAGAAACTAATACTGACTGTTTTGTTGTAAATATATATAAAATCCTTGTAAATTATATTTATGAATTAACTTTGTATATAATTATAATAATTGTATATAATATATTTTATACTATGTATCTCATTGGAGATACATAGCATCTGTGATGTACCTTATATTTAACAAATTTGCTTATTATCCTCGTATAGATTGTAAATAAAGAAATAATAATAAAAAAAAAAACTTTTTTACCATAAAGTCTTTTTTTCGCGTTCCGCGATTATTTTCCAATTTTTTAAATTTATAATCTAGGGACTATAACATCCATTTCATAGAGCAAAGTTCGGTGGCCAGTTGAAAAAAAAAATCGCGAAAAAATGTCGCGGAAAAAATTTTGCAAAAATGAAAATTCTTACATCAGTATAAATATTTATTTGCAGAATGAAAATCGCTGATAAAGTTTTTGTACCATAAAGCTTTTTTTCGCGTTCCGCCATTATTTTGCAATTTTTTAAGTGTGGTTTTTGTAAAATTAGGATCTGGTTACTATAATACCCATAACTCATACCAAAGACTGGTGGTTAGTTTGAAAAAAAAGTTTGCGAAAATAATTTTGCAAAAAGTAAAATTCTTGCACAATGTAAATCGCTGATTAAGTATTTGAATTAATTTTTTATACCACAAAACCCTTTTCACATTTCGCATTTGCAAGCTCAGAAATGAATTTGAAATCTATAAAATGACGTTTACAAATGCCAATTCTTTCTTATAATTGAGGCATTAGTAATCGTAATGAATTTACTATACAATTGGCATTAGTAATGAAATCGATGTATTTCAAAGCATTAGCATTAGTCCAAGTAATAATAATGCCAAAAATTTCATTAGCATTAGTTTCAATTTAATGGTAATGAAATCACCAATTAATTTGTCCAAATAATTAATTAGTCTCATGTATGATTCAAAGTTATTAAAATTTATTATTTATTAACTTTTTATGACATAAACAGCTTCTAAATGTTGCCACTTTTGTGCAAACTTCCCTACATTTCTGCGACTATGGGAGAAAATTGGATTTCAATTTGAATGTCAATGAGATTTCGCCGATATCCAAATTAAACAAGATTTTATTTGGTATGGAAAATCTGCTTGAAATCCCATTTTTTATTGGATATCCATCGGAATCTACTTTTAACTCGATTGGATCGTATTGTAAATTCGCTATTAGATACAATCGTACACCACTCTTAAAGATTAATCGCAACTGGGTCAACTGTCGACCGACGATAGGAAAAATCGTCGCGATAGTTGAAATTCAGCGGCAATCGACCGTCGACAGTTTTTGACGTTTAGAAAAAAAAGAAAGCAAAATAAGAATATAGTAGTAGTATTTGTTTCGCCGTAATTCTTCACCAATTCAATTGTTTTGAATTAATTATTGTTGTTTTTCATATTATTGCATTTAATATAGCTTTTTTGCGGTAAATTCTGTATTTTTGTTTTCAATTATATTTCTTTTGTAAATGAAATAAATTTTTTGTTGACAAAGTACGAATTTTTGACGCTCTAAAACGAATTTCTACAGCTCTGATACGAATTTCTACAACGCTGTTCTGATAAACACCCTTATTTAGATAAAAATATGGCAACAATTTGACAAATATTTTGAGTGTGTGCGTACTGTGCTCTCATGAAAATAGAATAGATTATATTACGACAACAAATCGCCGGACGACATGGCGACATTTTGCTTCCCATACAAAATATATGAAAAAGCAATTTTTATTGTCATTGTCGACCTAGCTGTGATTAATCTCTTTTATATAGACTAGTACGCGGTTATCGTTTCTACAGTTTTCATATTTCTGATGAGTAGTGCATCTGACAGCCTACCTTAACTTGCTTTACTTATACATTTAAAAGAAACTATTGAAAATGGTGAAAAAAGACGTGAACTTGTGCATCAAAATTATATTGGTTTTCTTCCTTTCATTACATGTTGTAATAAACAAACTTTTGAGGAAAGTTTATTTCACTACTATTTATGGAAATAAACAAAAAATGAAAAGAAAACTACATAAAAGGCTTAAAAAAATGTAGAATCAAGTAATGGTTAAGTTGGTAAAAAAAACAAGGTAAATATAAATATAGTATAGTGTGGTAAACTGATATAAAAATTATGTCTAAGAACTTATAAAAAACAAACGAGTAAAACAGTTAATGTCGGGCATGCCCGCCATATAATACCCTACACCAGTCTGGTTAAAAGCCACCTAATGTTTGGATCCGAAATTCGAATGGGTTAAAATGGACTTGTGTTAAAAGTTTCTATAAAATGAAAAAATAAGAGAAAATCGAAAATAAAGCCCATATGGGCGATAGGTCCAAATATGGACCGATCCTATCTAGAATCAATAGGCTCAGCGAACCAAATTTCATTGAAATATCTTCCTATTTGTGACCTGCAGCGTGTAAACAAGCCAATTTGGAGGGCCTTATATTGGCACTACGCCTAAACATGGACCGATTTAAAAAAAAAAGGTTCGTCCTTGGGCCGACATAGGTCTGTGTAACAAATTTCGTAAAAATATCTTAATATTTGCGACCTGTAGAGTGCGCACAAGAATGCATGGACAGACATACGGACGGACATCGATAAATCGTAACAAAAAGTGATTCTGAGTCGATTGGTATACTAAAAGGTGGGTCTAGTGTATTTTTTGGTGTTACAAACATCAGCACAAATTTATTATACTCTGTCCACGTAGTGGTGTAGGGTATAACAAGAACACCAAAAAGCGAACTACCAAAATTTTTCATATATACAGATTAACAAAATAGGTATAAAAACAGTGTGGACAGAATAAGTTGTAAGCAGGGATGCCAACTTAGTACTTTTCGCGCTAAATGTGGTGCTTTTTGATGTGCCAAAACGCAAAAAGTATTAATCTAACGCGTAACAAAAAAAGCGCTAAAATTTATTTAGAGGCTTTTGCGCTTTTTATACATGTTTGTTTTTTTTAGCAACATCAAGAAATTTAACAATGTTTGCTTTATTTCAATGACGATACATTAAAATGCCACGGAAAATTTGTAAATACCAAATAGTACTTTTGGCGCTAAATTTAGCGGTTCTTGATGTGCCAAATACGAAAAGTTTCAATTTTGCACAAATTAAGAAAAAAATTTTGAGGCCAGTTTTTTATATTCAAAACTACACTCAAAATAATAAGTCTGGTGGCTGAACAGAAAAATTTGCTACTTTAACAATACTTATTCCTGTTTTCGGCTTAAAATAAAGTTTGTTGATTTTAAAACATTTTTTGTTAATTTAACAAATCTAAATTTAAGTAAGAAATTAGTAAAACTATAGTTTTATTTGTAATTATACAGAGTCGTAAAATTTATCCAAATTAAGGTCTCGGGACCCTCCCCGGGTAATAACAATACCTTGAAAATATTATATTTTAACAACAAATTTTGTAAAATTTAGCGAATGGGTTCCTAAAAATTAGTTTTAAATAATTTTGACATTTAACACTCAAAATTAGTTAAGGCGGGTATCAACTCTATGAAAAATTTTGTTTTCCAATTTTTTTATATTTTATTTGGATGGAGCATACTTTTCTCTATATGCTCCGAAAATTTCAATAAAAAATTCAAATAAATTAAATTTCCACATGTTTTTTTGTAAAATATGTTTAGTCCCAAAGTAATACTCTATGTGGTAAATTTGTGCGTAACACTGCATTTTTATTAACTTGTTTCTATTAGAAGTCGTATATCTTATAACAGGGCAGAATAAAAAGATAAAAACTACATCAAAAGATGTAAAATTGCACGCAGTTTTCAAACAAAACCCAATGACGATTCCTTGATGGATGTTGAAGACACGTCATATGGGGCAGTTGATGATGGCTTAATGTAAGTTATAAAAGTAATAAATATATATAAAAATGGGGGCAAAAATATGAAATAAATTAAAAAACGTACAAAATTATTGCATTTTTACAAAATAATATGAGTAGCATAATGTATAATAATATATCTACCATCGTGTTTAAGATTATTAGGTTTAATATATCAAATACCCATTAACCGATTTATCCCAAATTTGGTGGACATGTAGTAAACTAGGGGATATAAATTTTCTTCATGCACAATTTTTTTAAATTATGCTGTTTTCTTAGCTTAAATTAACTTTAGACTTCAAACGCGTTTTTCTTACAACCATGAGTTAAAAATCGGCTGCCACTGTACAGACAAGGTGGATTAACCGATTTCGATCCGGTTTTTTTCTTTCGTAGTCAACAAAAAACTGTAGTCATTATATTCCCAAGTAAAATTGTTTTTTCTTGAATTTTTTGGAATTCTCAAGTTTGTGTGGCAACTTTGTTTAAAAAAATTTTAAAAATAAAAATCTGGCCACGATAAGAACTAGAGAATTTATCTGGTATTAAGAATCACTTTGCATTTTTATTTTCCAATAATTAGCCTTCATGGCAGCCGATTTTGCCTTTTTTAAAAAAGGCTGATAATGAAGTGGCAACCCTGGCGATTTTGGTTGAAGAAATTTAAAACTAATATTTTTTTAAAAATACTACACTAACATATATTTTAAATAAAAAAATAATATAGTAAAAATATAACTATTTGAATACTGCCCCTTAAAATTCTATTATTACAGTATTTACCCCCCTTAAAGTACTAACTGTTTCAACTAAAAATTTGTTAAAAATTAGTCAAATCGATTTGTTATGTTATACTAAAATTTTATTTCTTTCTAATTAAACTGCAAAGACGGAATTTTGCTGGATTTTACAGTAAACTGATGAAGTTTCATTTACAAAATAAATGAAAAATTTCTTAAATTTGATGAAAAAGCTTTATATATTTTATGAAGCCAGTGTTAGTGAAACTTTTCCTTGAGTGTATAAAACTTGTAATAATAATATACAATTCTTCATAACATTTTATGAAGAATTCCAGTAATTAAACGAAAAGTTTCAATGGACGAGTTCCAATGAAACTTCATTGGTTTTATACAAAAATTCATTAACATCATGCAGATATTTCTCTCTAAAACTCGACAAATTCTGTTCAAAGGCCCTAAAAAGTGTATAGTGTTTTTTTTACCCGTTTTTAAATTTACGAGTTTTTACCGTTTTTTGTAATTCTTTGGGCTTTTTGTTGTGAGCAATGTTGCCAGGTTAATTGGATACAAAAACGTCAAATATTTTTGAAAATATCGTCAAAATCGTCATTGCGCTTTTGAAATATCGTCAACTTTAATAATAACCAAGGTTGGTTACCGAACCAGGGTAGGGTAACGGTATCGAATTTCATTAGTTTCGGTAACGGTAAAGATAACGGTATTTAAGACTAACTTCGGTAACGGTATACCGTTATCGAAACAGCAATACCGGTACGTACCGGTATTATAAATTATGTTAAAAACAAGTAAAAACCTAACATATGGGCAAATCTACGGAACCGGGAGATTCCATGTAACTCGGGATTTAAACCATTTTAATAACTATATAATATTTTTGATGGTATCAGCATTTTCGAGGCAACGAATTTAGTGAGGCGAACATCTTAAATATTAATATTTATACTGCTAATGTGCTCTACTCAATTAAAAACTACCCTAATTTACCCTAATTTTGCTTGTAACTTTCAGGAGTTTTTCAATTCTTTTGGTTATAACTTTTTCAGCATAAAAGGAAATCGTCCAAAACCTTTGGTGGGAAATAATTATGGTGTTAGAAAATCTCCCGCTTGTTAAAAAGAATAGGTACCCTCAATTAGGAACAAGTGGTAGTTCTTTAAAATCTGTAACTCTGTTTTTTGAATAAAGAGTAATTTCAGACATTTTTAATTATAGCGCTTTCAGCCTCAATGCAATTGAAAATTTTTTGATACTGGCATATAACTGACAAATAGGCAAAAAAATTGAAATCAAATTAATAAGTGTGCCTTCAAAAATAAAGAAAATATGACAATAATAATCTCTTCACCTCTATGCGTGAACAACTTGAAATTTGATCTTTTTTGAAGGGCACATCCGCAGTTTGAGAAGTTATTAGTTGCAGTCCTGCGTGATCGGTATATATCGGTGATGCTATTATTGTGTGTAAGTGCTAAATGGATCGTACTATTAGTTTGGTGTTTAGACCAGAGGTCGTCTGACCGTCCGACCGTCGGCATCACCTATGCCCATGGGCGCTCTCTCACACCTACATAAGCTCACACATAGAACAAAAAAATCACAAATTATACCAGATATGAATCAGCTGATTTGGGCAATATGGCCGACAGAAAATGAGCAAAGCAAAACGCAAACATTTAAGAAAAACACAAAAGATAAAGCACAAAAATCTAAAAAGAGACAGATATATACAAAAAATGCGCAATACAAAATATATGAAGATTTTATATGGTTATCTCCCTCTTGACTTGACTTCCATGTAAACAAAACCATACGGCTCGAGAATACTTTTTTGACACCTGTCATTGGTTTCACATCTGGTATTAATCTGTGAAAAAAATAATCAGTCGCATACATGATTTCAATGAAGTAGGTTGTCACATCGCTTGTTTGCCAGATTTTTTACACTCTGCATAATGGTTATTGATACATTTTTTTGGTAATTTATTCTTAAGTTTTTTTGTTTTTATTTCTGTTTGTGTTGTTGTTTTTTGATATTTGTTTTCGTAGTTGTTGTTTGCTTTTAAATTTTTATTTTATATTCCTATTATAAACATTTAAAATTTTCGAATTATTATACAAACGTTCCTTGTCAGTGCATTGAGAGTGAGAGGCTGCAACTCACTTATATAAGCACAAAATAAGGTTGTATATGAGCAATTCCATATGAAAGCGATCACCTTTTGGACGACCCCTCTCCGATTCTAAAATAAATAGTCTCAATCGATTGCCCAGCAAAAAATAATGTACCTACATATTTTTTTTTTTTATAGTGACTGGTTTAGTGGTGGTGTACACCACTGTCATGTGACAAAATTGAAGAATTCTTCATAAGGGAAAGTTGTTTTAAAAAAAACTACTAAAGCGATCGCAACGAGTGATAGCTCGTTGGAAAGGTATTGAATTAGGCTTAAATTTTTTTAAATTTAAATAAAATTTTCCTAATTTTTCTCAGAAATTTACCTTTTTTCCCATGAAAATTAAATTTTCCCATGAAAATTAAATTTTCCGATTTTCCATAGAAGCTCCTAAATTTTCCGGCTAATTTTTTTTTTTTGGATTCCTCATAATTTTTGCTTTAAGAATCAGCAATAAAAAAATGGGCCCCGACTCCTTGTTTGGACAAGAGAGGAGCATTTAAGAGACCACCTTGTTCTCATTGTTTTTATATTTTTTATAATTGAATTATTTGTAATTATTTAACATTGTTTTATTTTATTATTAAAAATACATTTTAAAAATTATTTTACAGTTAAAAATACATTTATGAAGAAAAAATCTTTCTTATTTTGCTGCTTATACTTAATTACAATATTTATTAAAAATTTCAGTTGTCTTGGCATCATTATAAAATTAAAGTAACTTTAAATTTAGCACGTCGGCAGACGAAGAGTACCGCTTTACATTAATTGACATATCAGAAATATTTGGTATGAAGCAATGAAACTTTTGCGTTCCAGTTATAGTTTTGACATTATTATATCTGTTTTGAATTCGTCGCTCCATGGCATCGTGTTCTTTTTGAGTGCATAAAACTGTGTTAATGGCAATTTCCTTGCTTTGAATCCACGAAAACAAATGTTGTACATTTAAGATCTGGTCAGTATATGGCCTTTGCAAACTTGCCTTAGTCGCCATGCGTTTTAGGGTTCCCCCTAACGCATCGCATGGGCCCTTACCGTGGGACGTCGCAAAAAAGTGCCACTCGACCTTGCAGTTTTGTTCTTCTTCAATTATGCAAAGATTGTAAAAATTTTTTTTATTCTTGTACTGAGAAGCCGCGCCGTCATAGAAAAACGTTACTTTGTCGATTGCATCGAATTTTGATCTTAAGAATTCAAACAGTTTCTTTTGAAATAAATAAACGGACACATAATTATGAGCTAAACTCTCCGCGACAACAACAAGGTCTGTAGTTCGTTATCTTCGTTTTTGAAATAAATGCAAAAAGGATGCACCGTGCACTGGTCGTTTGCCCAGTGATAAGCCTGAATTTCATCCTGAACGAGAAAAGTGTAATTCTCGGCAAAGTCGCTTATCACAATGAATTTATTTTGGGCTAATTTCTCCTTACTTTCCTTTAGAAATTTCGATTGCATCTCGGATATGAAATGGTGCGCCTTCAGTTCATTCAACTTGAATCCGAATTCCTCGATGAATTCCGGAATCTGCTTTACCATGGTCTCAAGGGAACATCTGCCGCTGCTAATTATCCACTGTTTGAAATGCACCTCCTGAATTAACAGCTGTTCAAACTTTTCCGCCAAATATTGCTCTAGCTCGTCAATCTTCGGACAATTGTCGCATTTGGACAGATGACAATTTTCCGTGGGGTATGCGCACAACGACTTCGACAGGAGGTCCCTATATGTTTCAATTTCACCGTGAAATACTTTCAATTTCTTGCATGGAAAGAACATTAATTTGATGTTTTGATGAAACATGCAAACGCAGACTGAATGCGTTCCGTGCCTGTCTAATGCCAGCACGCATTCTTTTGGTCGTAGGATGGCAAACTTAGAAAATCCCACTTTTTCTGCTGGGTATTTCTCTTTGAACTGATGGTATGCTTCGGATAGATTACATAATAATAATCTGCGCTGCTTGTGTACTTTTTCTCCATCTTCACGTGTGATAACATAGTCACGTGTACCTGGGCAGGCGCGGCTGTTGTCATCATTGCAGTAAAAATCTTGAATCAATTTCACCGTTGCTTCGCTGAGGGTCCTTGAGCCAAATTTCTTGGTGGGAGTCGCCAATATGCCCTTCTGTCGAACTAATTCTTTGCTTCTTCTCGCGATGTAAAAAGATGTTTGAAACTGTTCAGAAATCTTGCGTATAGACCATGATTGAGGCAGCACAGATAAAATGAGATATTTCTCCGGAAAAGTGGTCGCTAAATTGAATTTTCTTTTCAACTGCTCAATCATTTGTTTGCCGTCATCAACGTCATCTGCTTGACTGCATTCGTTATCAGAGCCTTCATCAAATATTGTCGCGATTGCACTCATAACCTTGCCTTTTTTCTCTTTCCTGTATTTTTCACTTCGCAACTTTCTTTTTGTAATAGGCGATTCACCTAAAGTCGTAATAGCCTCATTCAAAGGACTCAAAGACATATTGACCATCGGAATGTCTGCCTCACTATCAGATGAAACATTTTGTTCAATTGTCATTTCACTCTCGGATTGTGGTTGCATTTGTTTCAATGCATTTGCTTGTTGAGACAAATCGATTTTACACTTGGGGCAAATGAATTCTGCTTCTTCACCGTATTGTATATTTAATTCATTCATGTATCGCTTCGAAACACCAGTGAATTTTAATACCTTTTCGAACGATGTCCACTCTTGTTAAACGGATTGGATCAAAATTTATTCATTTTACTTTAAATTGTCTTTACAGCTTCACTCTTTACTTTACAAAAAAAACACTTTAACACTTTCACGTTTAGTATTCAACTAAAATTTGACTCAGAGTGTGTGAAGTATTTATATTTATTTTTTGGTAAAAAATAGGTAAAAAAAAATAAGCGATATTTGCTTTTCTTTAATAGGAAAATTTGCGTGAACTACTGGTCATAAAATGTTTTTTAAAGAGGGACTTAATTGGTTACTGCCAATAAGCCGACCACAGGTCATAAAATGTTTTGTAAATTTTTTAAATTACCAGGTAATAAATATTTCGCCATATTTATGGAAAATCCGTGTTTTATGACTTGTTTCTGCACGTGTCATTTTAGGCGAAATATTTATTACCTGGTAATTTAAAAAATTTACAAAACATTTTATGACCTGTAGCCTCAGTCGGGTTTGGTGTGCCATTACATGCCACTGCTGCTATTATCCATGGATTTATGGCCGATCTTGTGAAGGCAGGCAGACCATATTCACTACACACTCAACTTGGGGCTCTTAAAAAAAATTGATTTTTTCTTCATAAATGTATTTTTAACTGTAAAATAATTTTTAAAATGTATTTTTAATAATAAAATAAAATAATGTTAAATAATTACAAATAATTCAATTATAAAAAATATAAAAACAATGAGAACAAGGTGGTCTCTTAAATGCTCCTCTCCTGTCCAAACAAGTAGTCGGGCCCATTTTTTTATTGCTGATTCTTAAAGCAAAAATTATGAGGAATCCAAAAAAAAAAATTAGCCGGAAAATTTAGGAGCTTCTGTGGAAAATCGGAAAATTTAATTTTCATGGGAAAATTTAATTTTCATGGGAAAAAAGATAAATTTCTGAAAAAAATTAGGAAAATTTTACTTTTCAATTAAAGCCTGATTCAATACCTTTCCAACGAGCTATCATTCGTTGCGATCGCTTTAGTATGAGGTCTTTCAATGAGGTCCCTTATGAAGAATTCTTCAATTTTGTCACATGACAGTGGTGTACACCACCACTAAACCAGTCACTATAAAAAAAAAAAAAAATATGTAGGTACATTATTTTTTGCGGGCAATCGATTGAGACTATTTATTTTAAAATCGGAGAGGGGTCGTCCAAAAATTTGCCAATTTTGATCGTTTTCACATGGAATTGCTCTATATGTTTGCTGATCCCTGGTTTAGACCCATTTTAATTTAAATTTTGTAGCTTTTCAAAGATTTTTGGAGCGTGATGTAGAAACCAAACGGATAATCCGATCGTTTTGGCAATTAGACAAAACAATATTAATTGCGATATATCTGTGGTTTTCTGATATAACCGCGTATGTCTTAAAATCAAAATTTTCAGGAGAGGCAAAAAACGTTCAATTTGAAATTACGGACTCGGTATCAAATTTTTAAAGTTTTTTTTTTAACAGTTATGTAGATACAAGTAATAAAAATTTTAAATACAATTTTGAGGCAAAAATATAAAAAGACGAGATCCTAGAGAAGGACGAAAAAAACAATGTGTTAAAAACTCTTAAAGTGTGTGCAGAAAAAACACTGATGTCGACATCCCTTGTTTTTTTTGAAAATAAAGTTACCAATCCAGCCACACACGAAGACTTACGTTGTTATTTTCTGAAAAAAATTGCCAGTGTTTTGCCGTTTTTGTATAGAAATCTGCAGAGTGATTTAATAAACTAAAGTTAAAAATACTTTACAAGAAAAAATACAAATATAAAATAGAATTAAATTTTTATTTTAATTATATTAATAAAAAAAACTAAAAGTACTTCACAAGATAAAATTTAAAAACTAAAAGGCAAATTCATTTTATTTCTGCTTAAATTGTATTTCTATTCTTCGTGCATGTCGGTTATATCATATATATAATTCGGTGTTTTTCCGTTATCTTTAAGGTTTTTGTAAAAATTGTGGAATATATCCGGAATGAATGGCAATAAGTCAATCAGGTCTTTCTTTTTTTCCAAAGAAATGGGAACTTTAGTTTCATTTATTACAGTAAGTTCGAAGTTTTTGACATTTCCGATTGTTTTTTTTATTTTTTAAGATGTTAATTTTGAAAGCATTGCTGTTATAATTTTTTCTATATTCGAATTCATTATATTGGCGCCTTTTCTGTATATAATATAATATTTCGAATATTTCTCCACAGAACTTTTTCGCCGTCTATATTTTTTGTAGCTTTCTGGAAAATAGTTCTGAATGACATTTCAAAGTCAAAGAAATCTGTATTTTTCATTTCGATGACTGTGAATTTGTTGGATTTGCAGCCACATGATTTTATTAATTGAATCCAGTCATAGGGATGAAATATTTCTAGCACATTATTTTTTTTCTTACGTTCAATAATACTGTGATCACCAGGGCAAGGACTTTTATGCAAATGCATGTTTGTAGTCAGTGGCCCAAAAATTATTTTGACCAAATACTTTTCCGAATCAAAGAATTTGCAAAAAATGGCTTCGATTTGTTGTTGCATATTTTTGCATATTTTGTTATAAATGCATATTTTTGCATATTTTGCTTTTAAGTGCATATTTTATTGCATATTTTATGATTTTTATTGCATATTTTGCACATTATTGCATATTTTTTAATATTTTTAAATATGAAATTCGATTTATGAATTCATACTTTAAAACTAAAAAAATTCTAAAGAATTATTTATTTGGAAGCTCTGTTGGTAATATAACACTACACTAGAAAGAGAAACACATAGTATACAATATGTTCTCGACCACTAACACATTTCTTATATATGTAATTTTAAATTAACGTTTTCGGGTGTAATTGCTCACAAACAGAAAGTTGAAAAATTTTATAAAAATTATTTTAAGGAAATTTGTCTCTGAGCATTAATTTCTGCCACTTTTTTCTCCGAGTTACGAAAGTGAGTACGATTTTATAGTACACATATTTAAGTTCTATTTTATAATAAAGTTTTTTTCAGGTAAAATGCCACACACAAAAATATATTTAACTATGTGTATTTGAAGACATATTCAGTGTGTTCGTTTACTCGAATTTCTTACTACTTTTACTACAATTGCAAAGTTTTGTTTACTTTTTGTATTGAATTTTTCCAGCTGTAGTAAATATAGTAATTTGTAGGAAGTAAACGAACAATGCTATTGTAACCGATACCTGAATTTTTACGTTTATGTTAGTTACTAATAAATATAATTAACAAAACATTTAATTTTAATTGCATATTTTTTGGTTTTTAGTGCATATTTTCCATTTTATAGTGCATATTTTAAGCGCATATTTTCGATTTTTTAGTGCATGAAAGTCCTTGCCCTGGTGATCACTATCGCATTCCAAATGTGTGTGGCCAGGTTCCAAAAATGTTTGTTCAATAAGTTCTACATTAACTCCACTTTGATTAATCAGAAGAACAAGCAGCGCACTCACAACATTATTCTTGTTTTGCCCAGAACATGTATCCGAATAAATTACAACGTGTTTTTTAGATCAATGTTCATATTGAAAAATTTCCATAAGCACGATGCTATTTGGTTGGCACCTCTACCACTTACTGTTTCATCCCAAATAAAACAACACGTTTTCTTTGTTGAACAGTTTCTAATTGTGAAGTTAAACGTCCACAGAGATCTTTTATAGAAGGCTACGGAAGAATTCAGATATGGTGTTGGTAAGCATTTTTGCAAATCCATACATAAAACAGGTGTATGCGTATGCTAGTTCTGCTATCTCGTGGTGTTTATCACGATCGTGAATTAACTGATTTTTAATCTCCTCCGATTTTTTATATTTTATGGAAATTGAAACATTGTCACAGGTAGAGCATGTATCTAGACTTGGTTTCTTATACAGTGCACTCGCGATAATATGAACATCCTAATATATGAACATCCCAAAATATGAACGCTTTTTCTCTACCACTGAATACTCTAAAATATGAACTTTGTGCAAACGCTTTAAAATATGAACAACATCTTTTGAAAAATGTGTGCGAATTTCAACCGCATAGTATTGTAATTTAGGGAATACCCGAGTAATTTGCATTTATTACATATTTAAAATGTCAATCAAAAATGCTTATAAAGCCAACAATTACATTAAAAAAGCTTTATGTACGAGTATGTATGTAATTCTGTATTTCACTATAGGTTGAATCTACAGCTTTGAACTTTAAAGAATGAAAGGAGGATTCTATTGAATATAACGATCATGAAATAGAATAAGAAATGTCCGACGAATATGATTGTGTGGAGGAACCAAAAAAGACTTTTAAAGTCAGGGAAGCTGTCGATATCTTTAATAATGAATTGCAGTGGGCTGAAAGTAAAAAGGTTGAACAACGTGCCTTAAATGTTTTGAGGGAGTTACGGAAGAGGGCAATTTTAAGAGTACTTGAGCAAAAGAAACAGCAAAAGAGGATAATCGATTTCTTCGCTAATGAGGTTTTAACTTTTTCTCGAAATTGAGGCAGAAAATGAATTTATATGTGCATTATATTTTTGGTTTACATTCATTCTTGTTAATTTGTTTGTTCGTACATATGAATGAAAAAAGTTCCTTTTAATAAAATAAAGATTAATTTTAAAACAAATAAAACTTTCATTTATATAGAAAGAAACTTTCTATGACTTTTTTTACTAACTTTTCATACCATTCGCAAATATGAACAATCCCGCAAATATGAACAGGCTTGGTTTTAATTAGTTCATATTATCGCGAGTTCACTGTACTTAGGTTTTTGGGTTTTGAATATTCGCCTATATGTAGCAAAATATGCATAATTGTTAGTTTGCTCTCTATACAGTTCATACATTTTTGACAAGTTCAAGTTTTCTGCTAAATATTTTTGATTGGTGTGAGCTCTTGAGTAATGGTATTCATAAGCAGGAAAAGACTTTATGTGTGCTATTATACCATTTGTCATAGATTGCGATATCTGGCGTTTGCAATGAGCAGTTTTTCCTTGTTGATCCTCTAAATCTCTTTTTTGTACAATTTTTTGTTGTATATTGCGGTATATATTTGGTATATGATACATATAGTACTATATTGTATCATATACCAAAATACACCTTTTACTTGCATTTAATGCGAAAGCTAATATTCAAATGTCACAAGCTACTATAACAAATAACCACTAAATGCAACAATCAAGAATTTTTTTCGGTAAAAACAACATAACGGGACTTAAAATAAGAAAACAACAGCGTATCAAGAACAGAATATATAGCAAAAGACAAAATAAACCGCACAAGTAACTATGAGTGGTTATTAATAAAAAAATAAGCAAAAAATAATTTTCAAATGTTTTCACAAATAACCGCGTATGTTCTTATGTGTTGTTTTCTACGAAAATAATTCGTCACATGATGAATTTCATTTAAAAATCGAGATAAAACTGAAATTTTGAACCCGACCACCTCAGATATCGATGAAATTTTGTTCATAGCTAAATTTGATCAATACAAACAGTGTATTAATTTTTTAGAAAGGTTTATCCTTCACCTATACCATATCAAAAAATAAAAATGGGTTCTTTTTTAGTTTTAACGTGTCATAAACCCTGTTAAAATATCTTTTTAATGATACCAAGATGATGGAAATCGGTTCAGCCGATTCTGAGTTATTGTAGTTTAATGGGAGCTCTTTTCGACCATTTTCGCGTTTTTTCGAAAACTTTCCCACTGTGCCAAGCCCAAAAAATCGCAAAACAGTCATTTCTAAAAATGAGAGTTTGTTTGTATTGACCAAATTTAGCTATGAACAAAATTGCATCGATATCTGAGGGGGTCGGGTTCAATGCATCTCGATTTTTACATGAAATTCATCACATAGCAAACGGATGTTGATATACGTCGTTATAGCTAAAACAATTTTGATAAGTATTGTAGTTACGTGGTTTTTTGCTAAAAAATCTCAAAATTGGTCCATATTTTGAAAAAAAATTATGGACCCATGTAAAGAGCGTTAAAAATTAAGCAATATTGCATCAATAACTCAAAATCGACAAAAATGGACATACGCGGTTATATCAGAAAACCACAGATATATCATATAAGCCAGATTTCAGCCATTAATTCTTTTATCTGTGGATGTGCTAGTCAATTTAAAGCTGGATTTTTAGCGTATTGTACAGCGAAAATTGACGTAAAGCCTAAAAATAAAATCCGATCTATTTAGCACTTTCACATAATGACAGCTATGATAAGATCTACCGTTGCAGATAGATTGGTCTCCATAGTTCTTAAAACTGTGGATGTACCTTCAATTTGAATTTAACCTTTTAGCGAATTTTGGAGAAAGATATGTTGTAGTGAATACGAAATTCGTCCGATCCGTTTAGCACTTTCAGATAATAATAGTAATGAAGATATGTACCACTCAAAACATATTTGATCTCATAATTCTTTAAACCGTGGATGTGCCATTCAATTTTGCGCTGCAGTTTTGAGGGAAATTTATATGGGCAGAAGTCCAAATATAGACCAATTTAAACTAAAATCAATAGACTTCGTCCTTGGGCCGCTATAAATCGGTCTACCAAATTTTATCAGAAAATCTTAATATTTGCGACCTGTAGCGTGCGTACAAGAATACATGAAGAGACAGACGGACGGACGGAAAAATTAAAAAAACAACATTACTTATAATTAATAATGGAAATATAGCACGACTATGCATTTTCGAATAAAATTATCGTGATGATCGAAAAATTTGTGTCATCTTTTTTCATTAAATCGAGGCAAAAGTGTGTAAAAACAACTCAAAAATAGCCAAAAAAAAAAGGTTTTTGGTAACTTTGACCTCAATTTGCTCAAAAACCAGATGTGCTGGAAAAATTTGGAAACCAAATTCGGACTCAGCACCGAAAAGTTACTTAAAAATTTGTGGTCGCATGCCCGAAAAATCCAAAAATTTAAAAATATTTATTAGCGAATATGTGTGCAGTTTTTTGTCTATAATATTTTCAGCACTCAAAAAACTTTATTCACGCGAACAGATTATTTCTTTTTAAATAAGTTAATCTAGAAAAAAAAAAATATGTGCCACTAATTTGAAATTTTTGGTATTTAAAATCTGAAATCGAACTGTTTCGTAGATTTTCCCATATATTTAATTTTATGTGTTAAAAATAGAGATTACACAGTACAACAAAATGAGAAAAATTTGATGCATCGGAATTACGACACATCATTTCTAATAGACTTTGGGTGGCAGATCACGAATATGGCCCTAGAATTTTAAAGTTAGCTATAATTTAAGAAATATTTGCAAAACCGTATTTGCAGAAAAATTAAATTTTGTAATAAATTTTTTGCAAAAAAATACAAAATTAAAATTGTAAACGCTTTTCTTTGCAATATTTTGAAATTATAAAATATGCCATTTAATTTGATATATCGCACGTTTTGACAGCTGTGAAAATATTCCCTATACATATATACATTAGGTCGGGTCGATTTGTAGGGAGGCAAAAAAATCGCTCAAGTGACAAGGAAAATCGTATTCTAGGGATCAAAATAAGAAATTTTGACCGAGGAACCATACCTCTAAAACGAATTTTGAATCCGTTGATTTGTCGCAACGGAAAATTTTTATTTTTTTTACGGCAAAAATTTTATATTAATCAGTTACTGAAGGCTGAAATATTGATTGAAATCACTGAAGCGAAGGATTATTTTTTTCTTTTTTTTTCATTGAACGGAAAAATATTTTTAAATCACTGAACGGTTGAGTAAAATTTTCCGTTCACATTGAATAGTTTATAAATTGAAGGAATTCTTTTTCGATTAATAAAAAATGAACACATTCGTCAGTAAATTAATTCATTTGATTTGATAAAAATAACTAATACAATTTAAGTGATTCTTAATTCACTATTGCAGTTGAACGAGTTCAATTGAAGAATTGACTTGATTTTGTTAACAAATGAATTAGTTTAATTAAAACACAAATTTAATTCGATTTAAAGAGGGTTCAATTGTATTTTGATTTTTTTTTATTAAAAAAAATATAATCAGGCATGTCACAGGTTTTTTACGGAATTGATTTGATTTCGCAATTTCACTTCCGCAATTTTTTTCCTAAAGCGATCGCAAACAATTTTTTTCCTTAACTAATAATTAATTATGTTTATCTGTTATATTTGGTCTAAATATGCAAAAATACCATTTACTTCTGGAGAAGCAATTTACGTTTTCACTTTCAAGTGAAATTGAAGTCTGTGATATGCCTGAATATTATATTTTAAATGTTAAAAATCAGTACAATCAGTACAAATATAAAAAATCAGTACAAATCAGTACACGATTTTTTCATCAGTACACGCGACCAAAAATCAGTACATGTACTGATCAAATCAGTACGAATGGTCACCCTACATTAAATGGCATTTTTGCCATTTTTTCACTTATTTTGTAAAAATGCCTTGCCAAAAAAAGCCATTTTGACTATTTTTTTAGACTTTTAATTTAAAAAATTGCTATAAAATTCAGTAAAAACTCAATCTTTGTAATGTGTACAAATGAATTTATTTTTCTTGATGGATATTTTGTTTTCATCAATTTTTTTATTTTTTATTTTCTTTTCGAAAACAAAATTTAAAAAATATCCGTACTGATATTTTCAGGAAAGTTGAGAATTATTTTTATTTTTGTACTGAGGAAAAAACAAAAAAAAAAACGTTTTTTTTGTATTGAGGAAAAAACAAAATAAAACGTTTTAAAACGTTTTTTTTAGTTTTTTCTGATTACAATTACATATAAATTTTGTAAAAATTCTTAAAACAACATTCACAGACACATTTCTGCATCCAATAGTTATTAAAAAGTAATAAAAATTTCAGCCGAAAAGACTTCTACAAAGCATGATAGGCTGAATAATTTTGTGCAAAAGACAAACTGTGGTCATTAAAACCATAGGATTTGTGAGCAACTAACCACAAAAAACAGCACTTAAAAAATTGAAAAATAATGGCCGAACGCGAAAAAAGGCTTTATGGTACAAAAATTTAGTTTTGATATTTAATCAGCGATTAACATTCTGCAAGCAAATATATTGATGCAAAACTATTCCTTTTTGCAAAATTTTTTGTCGTGATTTTTTGTTTTTGCAATCTAATTAGCTAATTTTGGTATAGGATATATGTATTATAGTCCCTAGATTGTGGATTTTAAAGAACCCCACTCAAAAAATTGCAAACTAATGGCGGAACGTGAAAAAAAACTTTATGGTACAAAATATGAATTAAAAATTCTTATCAGAAATTTACATTCTGAAAACGAATACACTGATGCAAAAAATTTTTTTTTCCGAAAATTTTTTTCGCGAATTTTTTTTTGCAAACTAACCACCAAACTTTGATATGAGAATATTGGTATTATAGTCCCAAGATTATGAATTTTAAAAATCCGCATTTAAAAAATTGCAGAAAAATCGCGGAACGCGAAAAAAAAGCTTTTTGGTACAAAAAATAAATTAAAAAACTCAGTCAGCGATTTACATTCTGCAAACGAATATGCTGATGCAGAAATTTTCCTTTTTGCAAAATTTATTTTTAGCGAAATTTTTTCCGTATGAACTACCAAACTTTGGCATAAGATATGGGTATCATAGTCCCAAATTTATGAATTTTAAAAAACCGCACTCAAAATTTTTTAAACTTAATCAGCGATTAACATTCTGCTATACATATGTTACATACATATACATATGTACATATATTGATGCAAAACTATTCCTTTTTGTAAAATTTTTTTTCCCAATATTTTTTGTTTTTGCAATCTAACCAGATAATTTTGGAATAGGATATAGGTATTATAGTCCCTAGGTTGTGAGTTAAAAAAAACCGCGCTTAAAAATTTGCAAAATAATGGCGGAACGCGAAAAAAGGCTTTATGGTACAAAAAATAAATTAAAAAACCCAGTCAGCGATTTATATTCTTCAAATGAATATGTTGATAGAAAAATTTTCCTTTTTGCTAAATTTTTTTTCGCGAAACTTTTTGCATACTAACCACCAAACTTCGGCATAAGATATGGGAATTATTGTCCTAAGGTTAAAAATTTTAAAAAACCGCGTTTAAAAAACTGCAAAATATTGGCGGAATGCGAAAAAAGCCTTTATGATACAAAAAAATAGTTAAGAAACCTAATCAGCAATTTATATTCTGCAAAAGAATACATTAATGGAAAAAATTTTTCTTTTGCAAATTTTTTTTTGGCAATTTTTTTTTTGCGAACTAATTACCAAACTTTGGTATGAGATATGGGTATTATGGTCCCTAGGTTATAAATTTTAAAAATATGCACTTAAAAAATTGCGAATTAATGGCGGAATGCGAAAAAGGTTTCATGGTACAAAAATTTAATTAGAAAAATTATACAGCGATTTCATTCCGAAAATGAATAATATTAGTGCAAAATGCTGGTCAATTGGCAAACATTTTAGCAAAAAAAAAAATATTTGCAATATATGTTTGTATGTATATACCGCTCAACAGTTCACTCCAGGGTATTATATGATTTTCTACAGATTTGAAACCAAAAACCAGAATAGTATCTCCACCATAAAAATAAAACAAAAATTTTAAAATTCTATTCATATTTTTGTACTTAGTACAAAGATGAAAAACAAAAAAAAAACGTTTTTTAAAATGTTTTAAAAAGTTTTATTTTTTTATCAATTTTTTTATCTTTGATATTTATACCTAAAGATATTTTTCGAATTTCAACTTGAGGGATATTTTTGTTTTAAAGTACATTTGATATTTTTTGTTTTCGATTGAGAAATAAAAACATTTTGAACTTTAGTGATATTTATTTTTGATAAAAACAAAAAAAAAAACGTTTTCTGGTGCCTGCTTTAAATTTTTTGGAATAAACGTGCCATTTTTGTGTTTTTTGTGCCAATTTTACTATTTTTTCGTGCCATTTTGCTTGCCAATTTCAACTTATTTTGTGCCATTTTAAACTTGCCCTTATTTTAACCATAAAATCATAATAGAAAATTTAAAAATCACCCGATTTTCCGTGGCAGCTGTAATTTAAGAAAAATTCTAAAACTTTAGTTTTTTTTTTGATTGGTTAAAGTGATTTTAAATTGATTTTGTAATAAAAACAATTTTTGTAGAAATAACGCAACACTTAGAAAATAATACTCTAATACTCGTATCTCCGATTTTCAAACAATGTTGTGTATGTATTACTGTTTCCAATTATTCGACGTGGGCGGTTAACCGGTTAATGCATTATTCGAAAAATCACTAAAGTTGATTAACCGATTATTCGGGTCGGTTAATCGAGAAAATTGGCAATTAATCGATTAATCGTTTAATTCAAAATTAATGTATATATTTCCTTAATTTTTTATCAATGAAAACACAAAGAGCTGTCTCTTTTTAATAAATGACAACGTATCATATGAACTCGGTATGTTTAAAAAAGTTTTTATATTCTAAGGTTGAAAATTTTCGAAATCTGACATTATTTAAATTGAAAAATTTCTTAACATATACTAATGGAAAAAGGTCTGTACAGATGGTGCTAAAGCTACTAAAAATTAGTTAAAAATGTTTACCGCTATTTTTTTTAGTTAAAAATGGCAGAAGAAACTGCTGAAACTAACAGATTTTTTTGCCAAATATCGGCTTTAAAAAAATATAATCTAAAGATTGAGCTGACTTACGTAGAGAAATTTTGTCGGATAAGTTTTAATGAAAATTTTCAATAAACTAATAATGAAGTTTTCTTCACAAAGTGAATGACAAATTTCTTAAATTTTATGAAAAAGCTTCATAATTTTTATAAAACTCTTTTAATATAACTTTTTCATTGGGCGTATGAAATGTTTATGCATTTAAAAAAAAATTATATGTTATTAATCAATTAAGTTTTAAATTCCAGCGAAACTTCATGGAATGAATGTAAAAATTTATAAAAATGTTAGCATCTAGACAATTCTCTCAGTGTGCAGTTAAAGATGTCAAATTCCACATAAGTTTTAGTTTTTTAACTTTCATTTTGTGTTAACTTTAGGTAATTTTTTTTTATTCGAATAAAAATTTAAATTCAGTTAAATGTTGTAGAATTGATGGGGTTTTGAACCGACTATCCACACTTCCTTGGGAGATGTAAGAAAAGGTAGAGTTCTTACAGAATTAAGATGCCAATTGATAATTGTGCTAAACAGTTTTAAAACAAATGCAACCTTGTCCTGAAGGACATGCAAATATTAGTTTTAATTTCTAAAAGAATTAAAACAGAAATGAAAAATTGTCTCTTCTTTTTTATAAAGCCTGTTCCAGCCAGACACGCTGTTTGTTTGGAAAATTGAAAAAAAAAATCATTTATTTTGGCCTTTCGCGTTGTTTTTATATAGCAAATAGTAACTCTGATATTTTGTTAAAATATTTGCAAACAAAATTATTACAAATTAAAAGTCTCTTAAACATGACGTGTCTCGCTAGTGCAATGTCTAATTGATTGGATTTACTTTTTCAGTAGATTTTTAAAAAATTTGATGGCATTTTATTTAGTATGTTCGTTCTAAGATTTTCTTGCAATTTTTTAGCCAATATTAAGAAAATTGTGAAGTTTTGGGAAAAAATAAAGAAAAAATTTCATATTAAAAATGTAACCGGTTAATCGATCTATTTTAACCGATTATTCGGGTCGAATAATTATTTTGAGTTTTAAATTATTTGTTTCGACATTAACCGAAATAGAAACAATCGAGGAATCGGTTAATCGATTAACCGAATTGGAAACACTAGTATGTATTGAAAATTTACCAAATAAATTAATTGTTCGAAAGAAAAATTTTTGGTATCGAAAAAATTCTAGATTTTAAAGTACTTAGTACAGAGATATTTCACAGGTACCTACTAAAGAATTAACATGAAGAAAGAGTCCGAAATGAGATATAAATCCCTTCAAAAACCACGTTACATTCATTAGGGTTTTTGAAAATAATTACCAGATTCTGTGTTAGTTTTCCCACAATAAACTTTCAGATTCTAAAATTACTACCTTAAACCAGAGCTTTGAAGAATTAATTCCTTTTTGAATGAATTCACTACCAATCGAATTCAATTTTCTCTACAATTGAATGAATTCCTTTTCTTAAGTAATTCACTGAATTCGTTCAACTGAATGCGTTCATCAAACAACAAATTCAAAAAATTAATTCAATTGCAATAGTTCTTTTTATTAAATCAAATGAATTAATTCACCGGTGAACGCGTTCAATTTTATAAATCGAACGGAAAAAAAGTGAATTAATTCCTTACTGAATTAATTCACTACTGAATTCGTTCAATTTCATTTTCGTTCAGTGAACTAAAAAAAATAAAATTACGTTCAGTGAGTTAAAAAAAAAAATTAATAAGCTCACTGAATTGAAAAAAAATAAACTAAGTTCACTGAATTGAAAAAAAATAAAATAAGTTCACTGAATTCAAAGCCTGTTTTCTGCCGTTCAGTAGAAGAAAACAATAATGTACAAATAAAATTTTGAAATAAGCAATTTTACAGCGTGTGCTAGTAAAAATTAACAAATTAGAAACCGGATGCTGTTTACCAACCTACATTATTCAAAAATAAAGCCTTTTACTATTAAAAATAAAAACTTTACAGATATAGATAAATTTGGAAAAAAATATAACTATATAACTAGTTTGAAAAATTAATAGTTATATTTTTTTCCAAATTTATCTATATCTGTAAAGTTTTTATTTTTAGTAGTAAAAGGATTTATTTTTGAATCATGTAGGTTGATAAACAGCATCCGGTTTCTATTTTGTTTATTTTTACTAGCACACGCTGTAAAATTGCTTATTTAAAAAATTTATTTATAGATTATTGTTTTCTTCTACTGAACGGCAGAAAACAGGCTTTGAATTCAGTGAACTTATTTTATTTTTTTTCAATTCAGTGAACTTATTTTATTTTTTTTTCAATTCAGTGAACTTATTATTTTTTTTTTTTAATTCACTGAACGTAATTTTATTTTTTTTTAATTCACTGAACGTAATTTTATTTTTTTTAATTCACTGAACGAAAATGAAATTGAACGAATTCAGTAGTGAATTAATTCAATAAGGAATTAATTCACCAGTGAATTAATTCATTTGATTTAATAAAAAGAACTATTGCAATTGAATTAATTCGTAACAAAATAAATCGAACGAAAGCAAATATGAATTAATTCCATTCAATATATATTGCTTAGTGAATTAATTCATCGAATTTTTAATTCAGAATTGAAAAATTGAATTAAGGAATTAATTCTTCAAAGCTCTGCCTTAAACAAAAATGTTATGATAAAAATTTATGAGTTACCTGAATAAATTTTCAGATTTATTGATTTAGATAATGGAAAAATAACGTGTTTTTGAACAATTGTTGCTATATTTCCTATTGAAAAAAATTGTCATTTTGAAGAGGAAAATCGTCATTTGGCTATTTTCGATGGTAAAAATCGTCAAAATGACGATAAATGGTCAAAACTGGCAACATTGGTTGTGAGTAGTAAATGCAAACTCACATACAGCTAATGACTACTATACGCTTAGTTAGCTGTGTAGATACAAGATACTTTCGTGCATTGACACGGTATTAAAAAAGTAGTTTTTATTTCTATTTAATTCTCCGTATCAGTGGTAACATTATTCCCTATGTTTGTGTTGTTGTCAGTGCTGTTTTTTTTGTGTTGTCATAATGGATAATGTAGATTCTTTATAAAAATATAATAAACTCGCAGATTTTTGTGGGTTTTTGTTAAGATCTTCGGAAAAAAGAAATGTAAAAAAGTTTTTTGAAAGTTTAGTCGAGCAGAAAGCAAGTGAATTTCTGAACTTTCTCTTTCAAACTTTAATCTTTGTTGTACTTTTGCAAAAGAACTTGTACAAAGGTATCTGAGTTAATAATACAAGGTTTTTTTATAAGCAAATGAAAAGGTGGCTTTGCGTATATAACTGAATGAATATGAAATTTTGTTCCATTTGTGTATTCTATGTTTTCTCTTTTAATTTTAAATACATATGGGTCATTCCATCTCAAATCGACCAATGGTTGGACTCGACCCCTTTCGATTTGGATGAATTTTGGTCAGAACTTTCCTTTCATCATATAACGAAGTTTTGCCAAAGGAAAAAATTACAAATTTTTTATTCAAAAGTTATGCAATATATAAAATTTCAAAAAATTTCATAATTTTTCTAATTTTTTGCTTTGTTACGAGGTTATTTTTTTAATATCTCGAAAACTATAATAGCTACAAAAATGGTTCTTAGCTCGTTTTAAAGAGGATATCTAGCCGTATTAAAAAAAAAAATATTAAAAAAAATGAAAAATAAAAATATTAAAAATTTTTCAATTTTAAAATTTGAAAAATCCAAAAACTCAAAAACTTATTTTTTTTTTCAATTTTTTTTTAAATGAAACCTCTAACTGATCTCAAAATATCCTGAAATTTTCAGAGGGCTTTATTTTTTTTTTAAAGATATGAATTTTTTAATTTTTGTATTCTGTATTACCAAAAAAATAAAAGCGTAAATTCGATTTAAAAATTTTTATGTGTTTCTAAAGCCTTCAATTTGTTGTTTATTGCTCAAAATTTCAAAATTGGACAATTGTTTAATTTTATTGTATTAAAAAAAGGGAATAAAAAAATTCAAAAATTCATTCCTTTTTTTTTAAAACGCCCTCTTGAAAATTTCAGGATCTTTTGAGATCAGTTAGAGGTTTTATTTAAAAAAAAATTGACCAAAAAAAAATAGTTTTTGGATTTTTAAAATTGAAAAATTTTTAATTTTTTTATTTTTCAATATTTTTTTTTAATATAATTTTTCAATATTTTTTTAAAACGAGCTAAGAACCATTTTTGTAGCTACACACAGAAAACAGATTCGTAGTTCCAACCGAATTTTTCGCCAACCGAATTTTTGTAGTTCCAGGTACAATCACTTTTATTTATTTTTAATACCATTGTTACTACCGAAATTTATTTACAATTTTTGAATTTTTGTTGTGTTAATAGATTACTTTAATGTTTGTGGATTATAAATTCTATAAATAGAAAAACACGTTCCACAAAATTTATTTAAAAATTAAAATTTTTTTTTGTCGCTAACTGGGATCGAACCCCCGACCCTCCGCTTGTCAGTGCATTGCTTTCCCTCTAAGCTAAGCTCTATTTAAATTTTTTCAATCAAATTTCAAATTTGAATTTCTTCAGGTTTGAATATTTTGTCTATAAATAAAATTATATCAACAACAGAAAATCAGTTGTGTCTTTTAATTTGAATAAAAAAAAAATTAAAAAAAATTTATATCGCGAACTGTGATTGAACCGGCGACCTCCCGTCTGTCAGCCCAATGCTTTTCCTCTAGGCTAAACTCGACATAAATTTTTTTTGTCAAATTTCAAATTTGAATTTCTTCAGGTTGAAAATTTGAATATTTTGTTTTTGAATAAAATTATATTCACAACAGAAAATCAATTGTGTCTTTTAATTTAAATCAATAAAAAAATTATAAAAAAAAGTAATGCCTTGGTTGAGGTTTGAACTCAAATCTCTAAGGCTATAAGGCTGTGTCTCTACCTCCTGCGCCACAGATACTTATGTTTAGTTGTTGTCTAACTTAGAATTTAAACACTCATGTGTATGAAACGAAAAAATATGATAGATTCCAAAATTTTATTATGATAAATAAAATTTCTGTTCCTTGTCTCAATATATTATTACAATTACCAAAATAATGGAAATTAATGGTTAAAGCTACTAAAGTTAAAAAAAAAATTTTAAATTGATTGGAAAAACTAATACTTTGGATAGAGTGATCGATTTTATTGAAACACAACTGATACTAAATTGTTGCTGCCGATATTTTATTCAAATGACTAAATCTTCGATAAATTGGTGGTTGTTGGTATTGAAGGTAATGTGGAAGTTAGTAATTTTTCAATATTGGTTAGAAAAGCCAATATTTTGGATAATGTGACAGTGTTTTGGTTCATCATATATATTTTTTGTTCACAAATAAATATAACTTTCCTGATGATGAATTTTAAATAACTGCAATTAAAATTATTGAATGATGAAAATATTTCGTTGGTTCCGATAGAATTCCAACCAATTTATTTTCTGTGTGTATTATAGTTTTCGAGATATTCAAAAAATAACCTCGTAACAAAGCAAAAAAATTTAAAAATTATGACATTTTTTGAAATTTTAAATATTGCATAATTTTCGAAAAAATATTTGTAATTTTTTTCCTTTGGCAAAACGTCGTTATATGATGAAAGAAAAGTTCTGACCAAAATTCATCCAAATCGAAAGGGGTCGAGTCCAACCATTGGTCGATTTGAGATGGAATGACCCATATTTAAGATGTGATTTCTGAAGATTTATGTTTTTAATGGAATTTATAAAATCGAATTTATTTATAATATTAATTTTCGAAACTGGTGCTTTTTGATCATATTATTTTTTTAACCGGGTGTTTTTGTATGAAAAAAACTAAATTGATCTATATAGAACAGAACAGATGCGGCTTAAATTTTTTAAAGAAAGTTGTTTTTAAGTTTGTGTTTTTTACCACGGATGGTAACCGAAACGAATGCGGTTATCGTTAGGGTAACGATATTTTAGGTTATTTCGGTAACGGTATTTTAAGGGTAACGCTATTTCATTTATTTCGGTATTTTAAGGATAACGGTATTTAAGTTATTTCGGTAACGGTATTTTAAAGATAACGATATTTGGGTCATTTCGGTAACGGTATTTTAATGTTAACGGTATTTGAGTTATATCAGTAACGGTATTTTAAGGGTAACGGTAGTCAATTATATCGGTGCATACCGCATTTTTTTTTTGCAAAACCCAAACTAAAGTAAAAACAAAACGAATTAATTGACAAAATTTTTATGAAATACTCAAAAATCACGTGCAATGACCATAAGCAGAGAATTAAAAATAACTGTAACAGTATTTTAAGGATAACGCTATTACATGTATTTCGGTAACGGTATTTTAAGGTTATCGATATTTTACTTATTTCAGTGTACATACAATGTACAATGAGATTAGTATAAATAATTAGTAGACGCCACTAAATTTTAGTAAATTGTTGTAAAATTCAATGTGCTGAAATCAGAAAAATAATTGTACTAAAAATAAACAAACTGTAAAATCTAAAAAAAAAAATAATAATTCAAATCAAATTTAATAAAAAAAAAATTTTTTTTTTCTTTCGATTGTAAATATATAACAAGGGTACTCACGATGGGTATTGCTAACGATGCAAACGTTGCAATTGATTGCAAAACACAACGATTTTTTTTTTTTTTACTTTATTCCCTATTTATTTATTTATTTATTTTTATTTATTTATTTTGTTGTTCCACACACAAGACTTAAAGTCTTATATTGCAGTGAAGAACTGATTATTCGTTAAATATACTTTTTATAATTTAATAACTTAAGAACTAATTATGAAGAAAAAATAAAGTAATCAAACATATATATAATATGGTACCTATGGATAATAATTTCAAAACCTTGTAACACGCACCCAGGAAAAAGATTGGTTGGCTTTCGATCAAAACCATTAAAATGAATTTGCCAGGACTTTATTTTATTTGGAATTACCTATAATTGAATACTACATTAAAAATATTTTACTAGGTATTAAAAATAGGGAAAATGAACTAAAAAACAATCCTTTTAACAAATTATTGGTATCTCCAATCAATTTTAAAATTAGTATCAGTTTAGTAATTCTATGCAGTAGAAGCAGCCATTTATTTAGTGAATATACAAGAAAATTGGTGTTATCTATAACCTTTTTTAAAAAAATTTTAATATTCGAAAGTGGTAACTACAAATACGGGTATCCTAATCAAATATGACCTTAAATTCAAGTTTCTGTAGAACCAACCGAATTGTGGATTGTATTGATAACACACACAACTATTAATTGGTAATGATAAACGAGTTTTATACTGTATTAATAAAACACATAAATTCAAAATTAGTCATTAAAATTATTAAATGTTTGTGGTGTAGTGGGTGAGGAGTTGGCCTAGCACGCCGGATTTCCGGGTTCGAATCCCGGAAAAGACAAAAATTTAGATGTTTTTTATTTAATTAAAATAAAATATTCATATGTATAAACAGTAAATATGGCTAAGAAATTTAAAAGTAGTTGTGGTGCAGTGGGTAAAAGTGTGAACTATTAACCTGAAGGGCCGGGTTCAATACCAGAAAATTCAAAAAAAGTTTTTTAATTTCAATAAAATTTTGTAGAACATAATAATATTTATGTGGAACATAATATTGAATTAGACAACCGAATATTGGCTTTCACGACGAAAAATATAATTTAATATAAAGATAGTTGTCGTAACCGCACGAATTCGATTGGCAACAAATTCGGTGGCCACAACTGAGACTGTTTTTTTCTATGTGTGTATTTTAAAAATGCATGGTGAATTTAATTTATCTAATACCATCGGCATCGGTTTAAGCATCGGCGAACAAATGTTATAGCTGGTAGCGAATGGCGATGAAGTACACCACCAACAACAATACTCTTCTCTTTATGTTAACTATCATCAAACAAATGTCAATGCAGATCCAACAGTTCTCAGTGTAACAAAAAAAAAAAAATCATATTGAAAATTATCATTAACAAGAAGAACTCAACAAACCATTACCAAAAATGTTATTTTAATAAAGGCTAAATTAATAAAGGCTACAATAACAAAAACAACAATAGTAAAACAACAACAACAAAACAGGGGTAACACGCCAAGTTACCCGAAGGAAGATGCTGGTGTGGCCAATACATCAGTCACCAGCAATCTTCTCCTCATCAACTACACCATCTCATCCACCAACTCAACAAAGAACGTGTCGTGTCATCTATTCCAACAATTAAAAAATGCCTTACCAGTGCATAAAAGGTAGGTGCCCAAAATTGGCTCCTTTCATTAACAAATATAAATATTTAGTATAAAATTAATAACGATGATTATGTTTTTTATAAAAATTAAATATAAAATTTATAAAAATTTCTTATCAATACGAAAATGTTGTAGACCAATGAGTTTTATTTTTTTTTACATTCACATTCTCTATAAAAATTATATTTTTCCACATTTTGTATCAAAATTCCGTTGGTCATGTAATTCATGTTACACATTTCAATAAATAAACCAATTGCTCAAAATCCATAAAGTAAATTTAAAAATATTTGAAAAATTTGCGAAAACGGTAAAATAAATTTAATATTTTATACTTTAAAATAAAAATGTAAAAATTTATAAGAATTATTTTTTTTTAATTTTTGTCGACTGGGGTGATTCACAAGTGACCCTCCCACAGTGCGATAAAAATAAAACCGGTCTTCAAAAAGAGACGACCGATTTATGCCATAACAACCAAAATCTGTTTACCTGAAGGGAACGGATAGTGGATGTTATGACATAACTGAATTTTTTCCCATTTTTTCGAAATATTACTGACAAATTGTTTTTTCAAGAATAAGTTTTTAATGGGTAATCACGATTCTAAAATTGATAACCCAAACGCTAATGTTATTAATGAAATACAGGTGGATGTACAATTCCCCGCAATATATTTCATTATAATAATAGTGATTTTGGAGTTACAATTTTTAACTATCCTATACCAGCTTCATAAGAGGTCTTTGCGGAAGAATTATTTAAGGGCCGCTTCATTGGCAAACGGACTAGACAAGGTCTAGTTTTCTGATTTGTCACATGATTTTCCGTATTATTTGCGTAGAATTCTTCGCGGTGGCCAGTGCTCTCATATATGGACTGGCTTGATATTGTGAGCGAAGTGAGACTTATTAAGGGGGAATTTGATAAGTCACCCAGTGTAGAAACGGTAATGACATATCATTATTTTTTGGAGTACCAGTAATGACACCCACTTACCTTCTGCATTATTTTAAAACATATAATAATGAGTTACTGATAATGACTTATTTTTATCATTATTTCAAATAGAAAATATTTTTTTAGATTTTTTTTTAAATTTTTTGAAATCTATTTTTAGACTCAATATTTTTTAAACACTGGTAAGGATATATGTAACCACATATTTTTTGATTTTTTGTATGTTGGCGAGTAAGCTTACTTGTGTGCAGCAGGTCAATTATGTTTTTATCTATTAAATATTACAAGTCGATATAGCTCAGATGGTAGAGCTGTTGACTGGCAGTCTGTAGACCCAGGTTCGATTCCCGCACCAGCAAATTTTATTTAAAAAAAAAAATACAATAGAAAATATTTTTTTTATATAATTTATTTTTTTGAAAATCTATTTTTAGACTCATTATTTTTGTCAGTACTGGTAAGCACATAGGTAACGATATATTTTTTGATTTTTCGTATGCTGGTGTGTAACGACAACTCATTATTTTTCGCGACATCGCCATATAAAGGTAATAAGAAATGTAATCACAAAAGTAACTAGTTACCATTACAAAGTATGTAGTTACATAACCACATATCTGGTAATGATTTTCTACACTGGGCATATAAGTGTTTAAATACCGATAGACCTACTAAGGACGAAACGGTAGAAAAACATATTGGGATATTTTTCAATGGCCTCGAGAGAATACGAGTAATTTTAAACGTAAATTACTCCCGCCTAACGGCTGCACACAAATCGGCGGCAGACAATTTTTTCACAGACGTACGTGATAAACTCATCAACGTCTTGTCACGCAGAGGCATTGAGGTCAAACTACCTGTCACTCTTCACAAGAAGGTCGTTTACAACGTGGAACTTAAAGCTTCCATTGAATCCGTTGAGAGAGTTGATACTAATATCAATATGCCTCAATTCATTACTGAATTTCTTGGCCTGGCATCGAAACTTTTACCAGATTTCGATGGACTGTTGGACTTCGTAAAGGATGTCCATGAAATTGTGGCAGTGAACCTGATTAGGACAAAATTAAGGGGCACAGCCCGTAATTTGATTTCGGATGAAACCACCATCAAGGGTGAGTCAGTTGAGGTCATATCGGCCAAACTTATGAATGTCCGTCAAGGTGGCAAACACGCCAATACTTACGTGGCGGAGATAGACTCCTTGACTAAATCGTTGGAGAGTGCCTATATTACGGATGGCCTCTCGCAACAACTGGCCCAGAGGTATTCGACCCATGCGGCAGTAAAAGCTATAACCAAAAATGCGACAAACGAAAGAGTTAAACTGGTCATGGAATCGGGAACTTTTTCGAATATGAACGAAGTGACGGCGAAATTCGTCAATAGCTGCACGGAAGCTTACGGGCAGCAAAACTCCGTTCTTTTCACTACGGCTAAATCACAAAGCCGTAATCGGGATAATCGACGACGTCTTGAATTTATAGCTTTAAATCTGTATTTTCAATACTTAAAATTAAAAATATGCCATGTTTTTACTTGTTTTTAACATAATTTTTAATACCGGTATTACTGTTTCGATAACGGTATACCGTTACCGAAACAGTCTTAAATACCGTTACCTAAACAAACGAAATCTGATACCGTTACCCTTACCGTTATTCGTTTCGGTAACCAACCTTGCAAATTATTATTATCTAAGAAGGTAATCATTTGATTGTGCATCAGCCTTTCGAAGACTTTAGACAGAAACGGTAAAATAGCTATGGGTCTGTAACACTGTGAGACAAATGGTAGGGGTCAGTGATCGTGAAGGGTTCAAACTACAGGGGAAAGTTATATCGGTAAAAAAGAAGTTATATGTGTCCCGGCGTTTCGCTGGGTCAACCCTAGGAATCGAGATATATCGATTTGACCTTTGGTGGTATTTTTTTTGACATAACTCGAGAACCACTAGTCCGATTTTGCTCATACAATTTTAAAAAAATTAGAAATTACAATTCCTGTAATCTGTACATATAACATTTTTCTATATACTCAACAGTTTTGCCGGTAAAAATAAATGTATGAAGAAAAAAATATTTTTTGCCTAAAATATTAAAAAAAAGTAATAAACAAAAGGTTATTGATTTTTATGGTAGCGATAACAAACATTTATTTTTACCGGCAAAACTGTTGAGTATATAAAAAAACGTTATATGAACAGATTAAAGGAATTGTAATTTTTAATTTTTTTTAAATTGTTTGAGCAAAATCGGACAAGTGGTTCTCGAGTTATGTCAAAAAAAAGATATATCTCGATTCCTAGGGGTGATCCAGCGAAACGCCGGGACACGTATAACTTGTTTTTGACCGATATAACATTTCACGTTGGTTTCATCCCATCCAGATTTTGACTGTCGCATAGTGTAATCAGCAACTTGTATTGTATCTCGAATGCATAAAAGCTAGGGATGCCAATACCGAAATCCCGGGAATATTCAATAAAAATGAGTCCCGAATCCCGGGATTCTAAAGCTCGAATCCCGGGATTTTTACAATTGCAAAAATATGTGGTAATTTTTACAAAATTGCAACCCTGATGATATTTTTAAACCGTTTTTGTTTAATATAATTTTATTTGAATCTATATTATCCAGTATTATATTTCGGAAATCAGCGATTTAAATTCAGAATACGAAGTTGTATTTCAGAATTTTTCATTTGAATTTCTGCACTATATGTGGAAAACAATTAAAAAATTCTGAAACTAACTGAAAATTCTAAAATTTAATTGCATATTTTAAATTAAAATGATATAAGATCATTGAATATAAAATTATTATACATAGGAATAGCACAAACATATCAACGGAGTTAAATTCTTAATTATTGAGTTTTTTCAATTCTTTCGTTCTTGAAAATAAACAGGAGTATGTAAAAAAACATATAAAAGAGTTATATTTTACTCTGCTCATGCGTAATAATTTCTAAACCTTATAACATGTTTATAAAATGGAATTTGTATGAAAAATTTGTTTTATAAAGTCACTTATAAATTTTAAAAATGTTTATGCATATGATCAAAGAGTATACATAATAAAGAGATTGGGGGACTCTCTATCACTGAGAAAGTATTTGTTCTATTATGTGCCTTGGAACAGGAACATACTCAAACAAATATCACCCAACAAAAATGCAATACGAAGAAGATTCTCCGAACATATCGCCAGGAAGAAAACATTTATTGCCGGCAATATCAATTTCGTATTCCGGAAGTTTCCTCCGTCGGATACAACTGTTACACTAAAACAATACTTCCAGGCAATATGAAAGCAATAACTCATATGGAAGATAAAAGGGATATCGCTAAATAAACTCCCGCTACAGTAAAAAAACTATTTAATTTTTTCGTTATTAAATTTAAGCCTGAAAAACAATATCTGCACACAGGAAAAAGATTGGTTGGGTTTCGATCAAAACCATTAAAATGAATTTGCCAGGACGTTATTTTATTTAGAGTGACCTATAATTGAATAGTACACCAAAAATATTTGACTAGGTATTAAAAATAGGGATAAATAACTAAAAAACAATCCTTTTAACAAATTATTGGTATCTACAATCAATTTTAAAATTAGTATCAGTTTAATAATTCTATGCAGTAGAAGCAGCCATTTATTTAGTGAATATACAAGAGAATCGGTGTTATCTATAATCTTTATTAAAAAAGTTTCAATATTCGAAAGTGGTAACTACAAATACGGTTATCCTAATCAAATTGGACCTTAAATTCGAGTTTCTGTAGAACCAACCGAATTGTGGATTGTATTGATAACACAAACAACTATTAATTGGTATTGGTAAATGAATTTTATACCGTATTTGTTTTCCAAATAAAACACATAATATCAAAATTAGTCATTAAAATTAATAAGTGTTTGTGGTCTTGTGGGTAAGGAGTTAGCCTAGTACGCCGGATTTTCGGGTTCGAATCCCGGAGAAGAGAAACATTTAGATGTTTTTTTTATAAAATAAAATATTCATATGTACAAACAGTAAATAGGGCTAAGAAAATTAAAAGTAGTTGTGGTGCAGTGGGTAAGAGTGTGAACTATTAACCTGAATGGCCGGGTTCAATACCATAAAATTCAAATATAGTTTTTTAACTTCAATAAAATTTTGTGGAACATAATAATTATTTATGTGGAACATAATATTGAATTAGACAACCGAATATTAGCTTTCACGACGAAAAATATAATATAGTATAATGATAGTTGTTGTAACCGCACGAATTCGATTGGCAACAAATTCGGTGGCCACAACTGAGACTGTTTTCTGGGTTTGCATACATAATCCATTGACCAACTTATAAATTATCGTGATTTCATCTTAGCCGATTTTTCCCGCGCAATTAATCATAACTTTTCACGATTTTATTTCCAATATATCTTTTGATTGTTTTTGTACAAATTTAGTTTTAATTTTTTCCGAATTGATAAAAGATTTCAAACAAATTTGCTTTAACTTCCAAATGATACAAAGGTGATATTGTCGCAATATTGTCATGAAAAGTTATGACAAAAGATAAAATTTTGTAATTATTTTTTTACAAATATCGCCGAATTATCTTCCAAGTAATAAAAGGAACACAATTTCAAAGTAAATACTACTTGATTATTTTCATTCAAATCATAAATAGAAGATATCGCTTTAATATCTTTTTGGAAGGTATATTTTAAATGTTTGCAGGCTCAATATGTGCGCTCTTTGTATAACTCAAAACATCAATTGTAACCAGGGATGGAAAATAATAATTTAGTTATAAAAATCAAGAATGGAACTCTACTATGGAATTATACTATTCCAACAGTATTATAGCCCTAGATTATGAATTTTAAAAAACCATACGTAAAAAATTGCAAAATAATATCGCAATGCGAAAAAAGGCTTTGGGGTTCAAAAAATTAATTAAAAGATTTACATTCTGCAAACGATACCAAAATTTTCTTTTTTTGCAACTAACCACCAAACTTTGTTTTATGAAATGGGCAATAACTCCGTAGATTATAAATTTAAAAAACCTTAAAATTTAAATAATTGCAAAATAATAGAGGAACGCGAAAAAAGACTTTGTGGTAGAAAAAAATAATTAAAAAACTCAATCAGCGATTAACAATGTGCAAATGAATACAATGACGCAAAAATTTTCCTTTTTGCAAATATTTTTTTCGCGATTTATTTTTTTTTTTTTTTGCAAACTAAGCACCAAACTTTTGTGTATAGAATTGGTACTATATACCCTGGATTATAAATTTAAAAAAACCACACTTAAAAAATTGCAAAATAATCGCGGAAAGCGAAAAAAGCATTTATGGCACAAAAAATGAATTAATGAAAAAATTTTTCCTTTTTGCAAATTTTATTTTTCGCGATTTTTTTTTTTTCAACTAGCCACCAAACTTTGTTGTATGAAATGTGTATTATAGTCCCTAGATTATAAATTAAAACGAAACGTACTTAAAAAATTGCAAAATAAAAGCGGAACGCGAAAAAAGACTTTGTGGTACAAAAAATTAATTAGGAAACGTAATCAGCGATTGAGATTCTGCAAACAAATATATTGATGCAAAAATTTTCCTTTGCCACCAAACTTTGTTGTATGAAATGTGTATTATAGCCCCTAGATTATAAATTAAAAAAACGGACGTAAAGAATTGCAAAATAATAGCGCAATTTGAAAAAAGACTTTATGGTACAAAAATTTAATCCCTAGGTTATATATTTAAAAAAAACCACACTTAAAAAGTTGCAAAATAACGGCGGAATTCGAAAAAGAATTAAAAGAGGTAATCAGCGATCGACATTCTGCCAACGAATATATTGTTGCAAAAATTTCGCTTTTTGCAAATGTTTTTTTTTTTCGCAATTTGTGCTAATATTTGCTAATATCTAAATATTTAATTTTATTATTTTAACGAGCCAAAGAGGAAGCTATTTTTTAGTTACTTACATTTTTAAATATGTAAGAGTGATCTAACATTTTTTGGTATAAGAGCCCGATTAAGTGAGCCTTTTCCATCCCTGATTAAGCAGTCAGAGTTCGTTCCTGTTCCAAGCCGCCTAATATTTTTTCAAATAAAAAATATTGAGAGAGTTGCAAGGTCATTGATATGATCCTATATTTCTTTTCCATAAATTTTAAGTTTTTACACATTTTTTAAATAACAAATTCCCAAAATGGTAAAAATTCATGAAATCCCAAAAAAATTCGGGATCCCGAAAAATCCCGATCCGTCCCGGGATCCCTTTTTTTTAATTTTGAAATCCCGAATACCGGGATTTTCAAAATCAATCCCTATTGGCATCCCTAATAAAAGCATAATAGCTAGAGAACCGTTTGGAATTTTTACTTCAAATTTTAAACAGACTAAAGTAATTACACATATTTTCGTAATCAAAGGAAAAAAATTTGTTTTTTTTATTAAAATATACTTTCATAATACCAAAAAAAAATTAAGTGTAAGAAAACAGTAGTTTTTACCGATTTTGTCAATTGTTTTCAAATTTTTGTAGTAAAAAATGTTCAGTTAATTTTACGACATTGGTATTTGATTTTAATGGATTTGTTAGTTATTTTTCAATAGTTAAAAATAACAAAAGTTTTAATTATTTTAAAGGTATTTACCTTTGTCGCCTTTTAAAATGTAATTTTCAGTAGATTCTACCGACAAACTTTTCTGAGTGTCAAAATGCAATATACTCGTATTTATTAATGTGTGCATCTTCAAAATATAAAATTTGTAAAGAATTGCAAACACAAAAACAGAATTACCCAGGAAAATTTTTTACAATCGGTAGCCAACCACACCAATTCTACAACTGGTTCCACTGCAACCGATTGCATGGACCTGAGATCCTATATGGAAGGTGTGGGTGACGTAGAATCAGTTCCAGAACTGATTCTAGAGCAACCAGTTCCACTTTGGAGCTATACACACAGAAAACAGTCTCAGTTGTGGCCACAGAATTTGTTGCCAATCGAATTCGTGCGGTTACGACAACCATCTTTATATTTTTCGTCGTGAAAGCCAATATTCGGTTGTCTAATTCAATATTACGTTCCACATAAATATTATTATGTTCCACAAAATTTCATTGAAATTAAAAAAAGCTTTTTTCGAATTTTCTAGTTTGAACCCGGCCACTCAGGTTAATAGTTCACACTCTTACCCACTGCACCACAACTACTTTTAATTTTCTTAGCCATATTTACTGTTTATACATATGAATATTTTATTCTAATTAAAAAAAAACATCTAAATTTTTGTCTTTTCCGGGATTCGAAACCGGAAATCCGGCGTATTAAGCCAACTCCTCACCCACTACACCACAAACACTTAATAATTTTAATGACTAATTTTGAATTTATGTGTTTTATTAATACAGTATAAAATTCGTTTATCAATACCAATTAATAGTTGTGTGTGTTATCAATACAATCCACAATTCGGTTGGTTCTACAGAAACTTGAATTTAAGGTCATATTTGATTAGGATACCCGTATTTGTAGTTACCACTTTCGAATATTGAAATTTTTTTAAAAAAGGTTATAGATAACACCAATTTTCTTGTATATTCACTAAATAAATGGCTGCTTCTACTGCATAGAATTACTAAACTGATACTAATTTTAAAATTGATTGGAGATACCAATAATTTGTTAAAAGGATTGTTTTTTTAGTTCATTTTCCCTATTTTTAATACCTAGTAAAATATTTTTGATGTAGTATTCAATTATAGGTAATTCCAAATAAAATAAAGTCCTGGCAAATTCATTTTAATGGTTTTGATCGAAAGCCAACCAATCTTTTTCCTGGGTGTAGAAGGGGTGCTTTTGGGACAATTTCAAACAAAAAGAATCGGTGTTAGAATCGACAGTAGTGGTTGTGAATGAAAAGTAGCTATTCTACAACCGATTCTTTGGAACAGAAAATTTTCCTGGGTATTGTCAAATTTGTTTAAATTTCTTTTAAAAAAGACATAAAATATATTAAAATAATAAACAAAGCAAATTGTATGCAATAACGAAATCGGTATCGTTCTAAAATCGGTATTTCGAATTTGGAAAAATGGCTCGAATTTCGACAATTTCGATATTACCGAAATCGGTACTGGAAAGCCTACCCAGCAAAATTGTCGGATGCAAAGAACCGGTTGTAGAACAACTTGTTCTTGCATGCAACCTGTTCTAATTTATGTTCTATCATCGGTGATTTTTGTTTGAGTTTGTCCCAAAAGCAACAGGTTATGTTCCTCCAAACTAGAACAGGTTGCTTTGGAACCGGTTCTAGAACCAGTTATAGAACCGGTTCTGCGACAGTGAGGCCTTCCATTTTGACTTCCAGGAATCAGTTCTAGAACCTGTTCCACGGAACCGGTGGTGAAAACATCTATTCTAGAACAGATTCAAAGGTAATCAGTTCGTAAAAATTTTGCTGGGTAGTATTGATGTATCACAATACCCAGGAAAATTTTCTGTTCCAAAGAATCGGTTGTAGAATAGCTACTTTTTATTCACAACCCCTTCTACTTTCGATTCTAACACCGATCCCAGCAAAAAATATTGCAAGTAATGCTTTACAAACTACTTCTTTCAATGCTTCACAAGTATCCGTTAGTGTATTTTTGCAGCTTTCTTAGAAGTTATTCTGAACAACTTCGAAAAATCACTTCTTTCATTGCTTCCAAAGTATCCGTTAGTATATTTTTACAGCTTTTTTAGAATTACTTCTGAACAACATCCAAAAAATCAATACTTAGCTTCTAAAGAGTAATTGCTCTAAAAGTGATCGTAAAAAGTGATTTTGGTATCATTTGGCGTTTCCAAACTGGGGGTCCCGGGTTCGATTCCCGGCAAGACCAATATTTTTTTTAAATTTTTTTTTTATTCTATTAATTTTTTTTAATATTTATAGTTAATTTGTTTAAATTCAATATATTTTTGTAATTTGAAAATTTTTAAAAATATGTATATACTAGCGGGCGCAGCCCGCTACGTTGTTAGCGTGCCGACAATTTTTTTTAAATTCGCTCTTTATTTAAAGTACAATTTTTATATAGTAAAAGCCTTCACCCAGTCACCACAAATAAATAATTCTGCACAACAATGGGTTTAAAATAAATAAATAAATATTTGATCACTTTTTCTCATGAAAGTGGATTGTTAGTAATGAATCCATAATAAATTGCAATATACGTGTGTATGTTAAGATAATTTGGTAAAGTGCGAACTTAGGTAGATAGACCCGTAAGTAGTTTTGTTCATTTGTGTTTTGAATGAAAATAAATAACGTAAAGCAGGGTTGTTAGCGTGCCTTAAAGTTTTTTTTTTTAATTCCAGTTTATGTAAAGGTAGACCTGGCAATTCAAGTAAATTCACAAATTCAGTTGGAAAATTTACTGCGTCGGTTTCTTCCACCGGTGCTTCGTTACATGAAGTTTAAATATCGGAATATATAAGTTCCATTCCTTTTTTTCTCTTTTAGAAAATTTGTTTAACTTTTTCGAGAGTATGTTTCAATGCTACATAAGTTTCATATTCCGTGGATAGTGTTTGAACAGGTAATTCCCTCTTCCAATCCATTTGCATTGTCTATAATTTCAATTCCACTCGTTCAACGTTTATATCCATTTCGTAGTGTAGTGTTTCAATTCCACTCGTTTCCTATTTAGTTTCTTAATTTTAGTGTTCCATATACACTTGTTCTTTAAGTTTTAGGTTTCTAGCTAAAGACGCAGACGTTAAGAGGGGGGGCAATTTTCCCCTTTTGAACCACCATTTTTACCACGTTCCTGTCCAAAGTCCTAGAGATGCCTTGTCGATAAGTTAGCCCATACTCCAAGGAAAACATATTATATATTACAGGTTTCTAGCCGAAGGGTTCGGTTAGGCCATCAAGGGGGAAAATTATTCCGTTTTTACCCCTTCCGGTAGGAATTTCCAAAAATTCCGTCTTTCAGGACATCTGCGTTGGAGGAGGAACCTACTACATACATAATTTCAGGTCTCTATATACAGCAGTTTGGCCAGGCCGTCAAGGGGGAAGTTTTTTCCCTTTTGACCCCCCCACCGGTATGAATTTCCAAAAATACCGTCCTAGCGGACGTCTGCGTTGGAGAAGGAACCCAAATACCGAATATAAGCTCCCTTGTTCCAGCAGTTTGGCCAGGCCGTTAAGGGGGAGACTTTTCCTGTTTTTGACCCTACCTGTGGAAATTTCCAAAAATCTCAACTTAGCGGATGTCTACAATAGAGGAGGAACTTTAATACCAAATTTCAGCTTCTTCCTCCAGCGGTTTGGGCAGGCCTTTAAGCGGCACTTTTCGCTTCATTAATCCCCATTTTTGCAATGTCCCTGTCCAAAAAGCACCTTCCCGGTAAGTGAGCCCATACTCCAAGTAACGTATGTTTTACATTTCAGGTTACTAGCCAACTTTTACTATTTGTGCCCCTCTGGGTAGGAATTTCCTAAAATCCATCGACGGGGAATTTCAGCTTCCTAGTTCCAGCAGTTTGAGCAGGCTGTCAAGGGGGACACTTTTTCTTTTTTTGTCCCTCCCGGTTGGAATTAGGCTGGAAGAGGAACCTAAGTACCGAATTTCAGCTTCCTAGTTCCAGCAGTTTGGACAGGTCGTTAAGGGGCCACTTTCCCTTTTTGAGCCCCCATTTTATAACGACCCTGTCCAAAATTCAAAAGAGTATCTTTCTAATAAGTTAGCCCTTTCTCCAGGGACCCACATTTTAAGTTTCAGGTTTTTAGCCGAAGGGGTTTTTACAGGCCCCCAAGGTGAGGCTTTTCTTCTTTTTGCCCCTCCCTTTAGGAATTTACAAAAATTCCATCTTCACGGCTATCTGCGATGCATGAGGAACATTCATACCAAATTTCAACTGCATTGCCTAAGCGGTTTGGGCAGGCCGTTAGTGGGGACATTTTTCCCTTTCAACCACCATTTTTACTATGTTCCTGTTCCAAAATAGAAAAATTACGTTACCAGGGAGTTAGTCCTACTCCAAGGAATACATATTTAAAATTTTAGGTTGGCCAAAAGGGATTGGGCAGGCCGTCAAGGAGGAGACTTTTCACCTTATTTCCCCTCCCGATAGGAATTTCAAAAATTCCGTCTAAGCGGACGCCTACACAGAACAAAGAACTCACATTCCGAATTTGCTTTTGGGATATCCTATAGGGAATTAGTCGATGTCTACTACAGTGGAGGAGCCTTTATACCAAATTTCAACTTCTTACCTCCAGGGGTTTGGGCAGGCACTTTTCCAATTTGTGAGACTGTTTGTTGGGAGACTTTTCCCCTTTTTGCCCGTTCCGGTAGGAATTTCCAAAAATCCCGTCTTAGCGCACGTCTATGCCGAATATCAAGAAACCTTGTTTTAGTGGAGATATCCGTGGGGGGAGGAAAAAAAGTATTTTTTTTGAAATTATACATATATTATTTTAAATGGTACTTTTTGGAAAAACGAAATTTTTTGGAAAAAGATACTTTGTTTTTACAAAGTACTTTATTTGTAATTTTTTTGGAAAATGTATTTTTTTTAAAAAGATGTTTTTTTTTGGAAAAATGTATTTTTTTTTGGAAAAATGTATGTTTTTTGGAAAAAGGTACTTTTTTGGAAAAGGTACTTCTTTTGGAAAAGGAAAATTTTTTTACAAAAAGGTACTTTTTTGGGAAAAGGTACTTTTTTTTGGAAAAGGTACTTTTTTTGAAAAAGGTATTTTTTTGGAAAAATGTATGTTTTTTGGGAAAAGGAACATTTTTTTAGAAAAATGTATTTTTCTGGAAAAATGTATGTTTTTTGGGAAAAGTTACTTTTTTTGGAAAAGGTACTTTTTTTTGGAAAAGTTAAATTTTTTTAGAAAAAGGTACATTTTTTAGAAAAATGTACTTTTTTTGAAAAATGTACTTTTTTTTGGAAAAAGGTACTTTTTTTGGAAAAAGGTACTTTTTTTGGAAAAAGGAATTTTTTTTGAAAAAGCTACTTTTTTGGAAAAAGGTACTTTTTTTGGAAAAAGGTACTTTTTTTGGAAAAAGGTACTTTTTTAGAAAAAGGTACGTTTTTTGGAAAAAGGTACTTTTTTGGAAAAAGGTACTTTTTTTGGAAAAAGGTACTTTTTTTTGGAAAAAGGTACTTTTTTTGGAAAAAGGTACTTTTTTTGGAAAAAGGTACTTTTTTTGGAAAAAGGTAATTTTTTTTGGAAAAAGTTACTTTTTTTGGAAAAAGGTCCTTTTTTTGGAAAAAGGTACTTTTTTTGAAAAAGGTACTTTTTTGGAAAAAGGTACTTTTTTTGGAAAAAGGTACTTTTTTTGGAAAAAGGTACTTTTTTAGAAAAAGGTACGTTTTTTGGAAAAAGGTACTTTTTTGGAAAAAGGTACTTTTTTTGGAAAAAGGTACTTTTTTTTGGAAAAAGGTACTTTTTTTGGAAAAAGGTACTTTTTTTGGAAAAAGGTACTTTTTTTGGAAAAAGGTAATTTTTTTTGGAAAAAGTTACTTTTTTTGGAAAAAGGTCCTTTTTTTGGAAAAAGGTACTTTTTTTGAAAAAGGTACTTTTTTTGGGAAAAGGTACTTTTTTGGAAAAAGGTACTTTTTTTGTCCCCTTTTTGCCCCTCCCGATAAGAATTTCCAAAAATGGCGTCTCAACGGACGTCTACACCGGTCGAGGAACCTACATACCAAATTTCAACTTCATAGCGCCAGCAGTTTGAGCAGGCCGTCAAGGGGGAGACTTTTTCCCCTCTTTGCCCGTCCGTGTAAAAATTTCCAAAACTCCCGTCTTGGTGGATGTCTACGATAGTGGAGGAACCTTTATACCAAATTTCAACTTCCTACCTCCAGCGGTTTGGGCAGGCCGTCAAGGGGGGCCTTTTTCCCCTTTTTAACCCCCATTTTTACAACGTCCCTGTCCAAAATTCCAGAAAGTACTTTCCAGAAAAGTTAGCCCATACTCCAAGGAACACATATCTTAAATTTCAGCTTTCTAGCCAAAGTGGTTTTGGCAGGCCGCCAAGGGGGAGACTTTTGCCCGTTCCGGTAGGAATTTCCAAAAATCCCGTCTTAGCGGACATCTACGCCGAAAGAGGAACCTACATACCAAATTTCAACTTCCTAGCTTCAGCGGTTTGGGCTGGGCGATGTTGAGTCAGTCAGTCAGTCATTCAGTCAGTCAGTCAGTCAGTCACGTTATTCTTTTATATATAGAGATAAGAAAAATAAAGAGAAATAGCTTTTTATGCACCTGTAAAAATAGTACTGGAAACAAAATTGAATTAAAGTGCACCTTTTACACTTGTTTAATAAGAACTTTTATTGAACAATATCTTGCGTAACAAAGTGGTGTTTTTATGCCAGTCAACTTTCATATCAAAGAATAGCTCAGCAGTAGAGCGCTAGACTAGCAATCGTGAGGTCGCAAAATAAAAAAAAATATTTTTTTTGTGAAGAACTTTTTTTTTAAATTTTAATTGGTGAAAAAGAGCTTCCTTTGCACTCGTTCAAAAAGTACACACAGAAAATAAATAGTTGGAATTCTATCGGAACCAACGAAATATTTTCATCATTAAATACTTTTAATTGCAGTTACTTATAATTCATCATCAGGAAAGTTATATTTATTTGTGAACAGAAAATATATATGATGAACCAAAACACTGTCACATTATCCAAAATATTGGCTTTTCTAACCAATATTGAAAAAATACCAACTTCCACATTAACTTCAGTACCAACAACCACCAATTTATCGAAGATTTAGTCATTTGAATAAAATATCGGCTGCAAAAATCTAGTATCAGTTGTGTTTCAATAAAATCGATCACTCTATCCAAGGTATTAGTTTTTCCAATTAATTTAAAATTAATTTTTCAAGTTTAGTAGCTTTAACCATTAATTTCCATTATTTTGGTAATTGTAATAATATATTGAGACAAGGAACAGACATTTTATTTATCATAATAAAATTTTGGAATATATCATATTTTTTCGTTTCATACATATGCGTGTTTAAATTCTAGGTTAGACAACAACTAAACGTAATTATCTGTGGCGCAGGAGGTAGAGACACAGCCTTATAGCCTTAGAGATTTGAGTTCGAACCTCAACCAAGGCATTACTTTTTTTTTTAAATAATGTTTTTATTGATTCAAATTAAAAGACACAATTGATTTTCTGTTGTGAATATAATTTTATTCAAAAACAAAATATTCAAATTTTCAACCTGAAGAAATTCAAATTTGAAATTTAACAAAAAAAATTTATGTCGAGTTTAGCCTAGAGGAAAAGCAATGGGCTGACAAACGGAAGGTCACCGGTTCAATCCTGGTTCGCGATATAAAAATTTTTTTTAAAATTTTTTTATTCAAATTAAAAGACACAACTGATTTTCTGTTGTTGATATAATTTTATTTATAGACAAAATATTCAAACCTAAAGAAATTCAAATTTGAAATTTGACTAAAAAAACTTAAATAGAGCTTAGTTTAGAGGGAAAGCAATGGGTTGACAAGCGGAGGGTCGGCGGTTCGATCCCAGTTAGCGACAAAAAATTTTTAATTTTTAAATAAATTTTCTGGAACGTGTTTTTCTATTTATAGAATTTATAATCCACAAACATTAAAGTAATCTATTAACACAACAAAAATTAAAAAATTGTAAATAAATTTCGGTAGTTACAATGGTATTAAAAATAAATAAAAGTGATTGTACCTGGAACTATAAAAATTCGGTTGGCGAAAAATTCGGTTGGAACTACGAATCTGTTTTCTGTGTGTACTGAAAAAATGTTGAAGTGGGAGTACGCCTCTCCTATGACAACTCAATGTTAAAATCATTAGTGTTTATGTTAAAAAAGAAGTACATCTAGATCATCAATTGTAGTGCTTTTTTCTACTGCTTCGGCATCTCTTTTTTTGCTGGGATTCTTTTTGTTTGAAATTGTCCCAAAAGCAACCCCTTCTATAGCTCCAAAGTGGAACCGGTTGCTCTATAATCAGTTCTGGAACTAGTTCTAGAACTGATTCTATGTAACCCACACCTTCCATATAGGATCACAGGAACTGGTTCCGGAACCAGTATAAGTTAATACAACACGATATAATTAAATTTAAATGATAAAAAAACTTGTATTGGAGGGCAGCAAGATTTGACGTCCTACACACTACCAGCCGCAGGCTACTGTTGATAATGAGTAACTATTAAAGACGTTATTGTATAAATCCGTTATTGTTGAATTCTTTAAAGATTAGCCCCCGTATACAAAATCAAAAAGCATATTCCCCTTATGGGAATTTGTGTGTAAAAAAGTTAGCAGCAAGTTACACTTTGTCATTTTGAATACGGGTGCAGATCATTTCTTCTCAAATGAGAATTTTCTTTGTACTTACACACAGAAAACAGTCTCAGTTGTGGCCACCGAATTTGTTGCCAATCGAATTCGTGCGGTTACGACCACTATCTTTATATTACATTATATTTTTCGTCGTGAAAGCCAATATTCGGTTGTCTAATTCAATATTATGTTCCACATAAATATTATTATGTTCTACAAAATTTTATTGAAATTAAAAAACTTTTTTTGAATTTTCTGGTGTTGAACCCGGCCCTTCAGATTAATAGTTCACACTTTTACCCACTGCACCACAACTACTTTTAAATTCCTTAGCCATATTTACTGTTTATACATATGAATATTTTATTTTAATTAAATAAAAAACATCTAAATTTTTGTCTTTTCCGGGATTCGAACCCGGAAATCCGGCGTACTAGGCCAACTCCTCACCCACTACACAACAAACACTTATTAATTTTAATGACTAATTTTGAATTTATGTGTTTTATTAATACAGTATAAAATTCGTTTATCAATACCAAACAATAGTTGTGTGTGTTATCAATACAATCCGCAATTCGGTTGGTTCTACAGAAACTTGAATTTAAGGTCATATTTGATTAGGATACCCGTATTTGTAGTTACCGCTTTCGAATATTGAAATTTTTTTAAAAAAGGTTATAGATAACACCAATTTTCATGTATATTCAGTAAATAAATGGCTGCTTCTACTGCATAGAATTACTAAACTGATACTAATTTTAAAATTGATTGGAGATACCAATAATTTGTTAAAAGGATTGTTTTTTAGTTCATTTTCCCTATTTTTAATACCTAGTAAAATATTTTTGATGTAGTATTCAATTATAGGTAATTCCAAATAAAATAAAGTCCTGGCAAATTCATTTTAATGGTTTTGATCGAAAGCCAACCAATCTTTTTCCTGGGTGTAACAATATTTAATGGCTTATTTCTCCACTCAAAACTTATCGAACCAGAATAAAAATATATGTATGTCGTTGGAAAGGTACTTGAAACACCATACCAATGGTATGCAACATTCCTCGGCTTATTAACCCATTACGAGCCGGGTTATGCTTTTAAATGTTAATTTTTCTAAATTGGATTTTTAAATTAAAAAAAAAACTTAAAAGTAAAAAAAAAGCTCAGAAAATATTAATTTAATGAAAAGCCCAAACCACATAGTGAAAGTGCCAGTGGACAGTGGCAGTGCTGTCAAACTTTGTTCTTCAACTTCGCGAAAACGATTTAATATTTTTAAAAAATTCTTATTGCGTTTTGTTTAAACACAGCTTTCGTTTATTTATAAACTTTTATAATTTCTGGGTAGTGACAAATAGAGAGGATAAAAAAAACTGCTTTATCGACAAAATGTCGCACAGCGTTTATGAGGTTTAGGCTAAAAAATTTGGATCAATAAACTAAACTAAAAAACTATATATTCCTATATAAACAATTTGCAATAAAGCAAATACTGATATATGATTTAATATGATTATACATGAAAAATTTATAAAAATGTTTCTAATATATCATCATATAAAAACATATAAAGTCGCATACAATATTTTATATTATCATATATTTTAATATTAAAAAATATATGTTATATACTCTTTTTTACTCGGGAACCCATTACCAGGGTTTTGCTGGGATGTTAAAAGAGTAAGCAAAAAATTGCTTAATTAGCGGCATTATATATAAATTCCAGAAATTTATATAAAAAGTGATCGTAAAACATAATTTCAGACAAAACGGTCATAATATAAAAAAAAACTGGTAATTTTATCACTTATCATTACCAGAGAAGACAAAATTGCTGTTTTTGCATTTTATGCTTTTTATTGCTTGTTTTACTCATATTTCACACCCAGAAAACAGTGTCAGTTGTGGCCACCGAATTTGTTGCCAATCGAATTCGTGCGGTTACGATAACTATCTTTATATTAGTTTATATTTTTCGTCGTGAAAACCAATATTCGATTGTCTAATTCAATATTATGTTCCACATCAATATTATTATGTTCCAAAAAATTTCATTGAAATTAAAAAACTTTTTTTGAATTTTCTGGTATTGAACCCGGCCATTCAGGTTAATAGTTCACACTCTTACCCACTGCACCACAACTACTTTTAATTTTCTTAGCCATATTTACTGTTTATACATATGAATATTTTATTTTAATTTAAAAAAAACATATAAAATTTTTGTCTTTTCCGGGATTTGAACTCGGAAATCCGGCGTACTAGGCCAACTCTCTACCGACTACACCACAAACACTTATTAACTTTGAAGTCTAATTTTGAATTTATATGTTGTGCTTGGAAAACAAATATAGTAAAAAATTCGTTAACCAATACCAAACAATAGTTGTGTGTGTTATCAATACAATCCACAATTCGGTTGGTTCTACAGAAACTCGACTTTAAGGTCATATTTGATTAGGATACCCGTATTTGGAGTTACCACTTTTGAATATTGAAATTTTTTTAATAAAGGTTATAGGTAACACCAATTTTCTTGTACATTCACTAAATAAATGGCTGCTTCTACTGCATAGAATTACTAAACTGATACTAATTTTAAAATTGATTGGAGATACCAATAATTTATGAAAAGGATTGTTTTTTAGTTTGCTTTCCCTATTTTTAATACCTAGTAAAATATTTTTGGTGTAGTATTCAATTATAGGCAACTCCAAATAAAATAATGTCCTGGAAAATTAATTTTAATGATTTTGATCGAATTCCAACCAATCTTTTTCCTGGGTGCATCTTTTAGTTTTTTTGGATTTTCCGTTTTTATACCCTACACCACTATGTGGTCAGGGTATTATAAGTTTGTGCTGATGTTTGTAACACCAAAAAATATTGGTCCTAGACGCACCTTATAGTATACCGATCGGCTTAGAATTTTTTTTTATTTCGATTTAACGATGTCCGTCTGTCTGTCCGTCCGTCTGTCTGTCTGTCCATGCATTCTTGTGCGCACTCTACAGGTCGCAAATATTAAGATATTAAGGGTCCCCCCAAAATTATATTGTTTATACGCTGCAGGTCGCAAATATTAAGATATTTTGATGAAATTTGGTACACAGACCTATTTTGGCCCAAGGACGAAGCCTATTGATTTTGGTGAAGATCGGTCCATGTTTAGTACTAGTGCCCATATAAGGGTCCCCCCTTATATGGGCTTGGTTACAAACTACAGATCGCAAATATTAAAATATTTTAAAGAAATTTGGTGCGCTGACTCGCATTATAGAAAATTTTGACACAAGCCCCATTTTAACCCATTCGAATTTCGGATCCAAACATTAGTTGGCTTTTACCCAGACTGGTGTAGGGTATTCTATAGTCCGCATGCCCGACTTTAACCTTTTTATTCGTTTAGCTTTAAAACTGCTTTTTCTTATGATTTGTGAGCTTTGAATTGCTTTTCTTAAGACTTTTTGCTCAAAAATACTTTTTTTGCTCACAAAAAAATATTTTTCTCTTAACTTTGAATTTCTTTTAACTGCTGCTTTTCCAAGTTTTTTTACTTTTGCTTTTTTTACAATATTTTTTTGCTTTAAATACATCGGATTTTACTATTTTCTGCCTTCTCTGATCATTACACATGTTGTTTATCATTTATCATCACACATGTTGTAACAAAACTGACAAAATATTTCAACAAAACTGAGAAAAATGTTGTTTATCGAACAAGGCCGACTTCGCCTTTTTTCGAGAGAGTTAAGAGTAGCATAATATCTCTCTATAATATATACTCTTTGATTTGGAATTACCCATATTTAGAAATGACAATTTTATATATTTGTTTTCAAAAAATGGACATTTTACAATTCAACTGTCTGATTCTTTTCAATCTCTAGTGGAACATTGTTTTAACATACTTACACATGCTTTAATGGTCAGGCTTAGTGTAATCAGAAGGATTTTGTACTCTTTGGTTTTGCTTGAATACCGTTTTTGTATGTTAGCAAGAAAAGTAAACTCATCACTTAACCACTTGTATCCCTATATTCATTCCTAACATTTTGATTTAAGAAGTTTGGCATTTGTAATCTAGGTAAAGCCATACATACTTATTTAGAAATACATATCTTCTTTTATATGAAACAAACATGTATTTTGTTTAATGTTGCTTTTATAAAATGTTTACGTATATTTTGTTCAATGTATTATTCAAAAATATGTTATAGCTGTATTTTGTCTCATGCCTATCAACGTTAAGTATTTAAAACAAATATACGTTAAACCGATTGTAGTATAAAAAATTTTTAAACAGGTTATGTTTATAATTATTTCGTTACAATCGAACATGCGTCAGCAAAAGTTTTTAGGAATTAACGCGAATAAGTTACGTTAGATGTGAAAATGTATAAACGTTGAGTTTTCAACGTTGATAATTATCCGTGTTGAAAGTTAACGTGCATACGAAAAGTAATATGTTAGTTTTCGTCTTAAACGCGTTTTTATGCACTTTGAGTTTTCTTATGCGTTAACGGATATAGTTAAGTCGAAAATACAGCTTATATTGAAAAGTTTTCTATGAAATCTATTGGTGTTTATTGTGAGCACATTTAGGTATAGATTTAGGTATTTTACAAAAAAAGAGGATGAAAAATTTTTATTTTGTTTTATATTACAACGTGCGACTTACTTATTGGACTTATTAGGTCAGTTGAACTAATTTTAAAGAAATTTGGGAATGAGTTGGCTCCAAAGAAATTTTAACTTAAATCGAGTACACTAGACCGACTCACCTTATATGGACAGAAAAATAGCAAAAAAGTGCCCCCCTCAAAATAAAGCTTGGTTTGTTTTATGATGATTCCCAAAATATTTCGGGTCTAGGAATGAGATCTCAAGAGCTGGACCGTTTTTAAAAAAGGTCTTTTTTTAGTTTTTGGCAGAATTTTGGTATTTAGCTAAAGACAATCAATATACACAATATTGGTATCATATGAAAGGTTTTTTGAGGCGCGTCCAGCGATATATATAACATGTTCAATCATTCCCAGAAATGTCATGTTTGCAAGGATATTATACAAAAAAACAAGTTTTTGAATCTTTTGTATGAAGAATTTGGTGATTTAAATTTCAATCTTACATATCTTAATCTCTAGTCGATTTAAGTGAACACGTGTTTCAGGTTTTTTTGAAATTCGCGATTGTTCGCGTTTTATCAGAAATTCAATATGTTGGAGAAAATATGTTTAAAATAGGGCAATATGGATAAAAAACTTTCCTTTTGATAAGTAAATAATCGCTAAGTGGATATAGTTTAGAATTTTGCTAATTTAATACATTTTTCACGGTGCTCTGGACCGAATTTTGATATAATTTGGAGTTACTCCAATTCAATAAAAAAAATTTTATGAAATTTTTTGTAGGTTTATTATTAAATAAATTATTTTATTAAATGAATGTTATCCTAGTTTGACTCTAGATCATAAATTAATATCACTTTCTGTTTAAATTATTTTCAAATCAAAGAAATATGATACAATTTTTACAAGTAAATTACAAAGAATAAACATTTTTTAAAGAATTCGATAAGACCAGCAAGACAGAATACGCATTTTCGGGTTTCGCTACAAAGCCATCATCAGTGCCTTGAGTGGGTTAATATTTGATAATCGTCTACTTATGTGATTGTTGAAAGCAAATCGAATTTGTTATCAACAACTCAACTCCGACTAACATCAACAAAATTTAACAATGATATTTTTATCCTTTGTTATTATTACTCTTTTTTGCTTTGAACCTTATTTCTTAAGATATCTCAGCTGATTCTATTTAACTCTGTGTATGATAAACACAGATTTTTGAATTACAACGAACCGTTAAATTTAAATGTATGTTATTAAATTATATTTTTGCACCATGTCAATGTGTTTAAGAATAATGGGGGAAATGTTCAGTTGATCTCTTATTTAAGTAAATGAATGTTATCCTAGTTTGACCCTAGATCATAAATTAACATCACTTTCTGTTTAAATTATTTTCAAATCAACGAAAGATGATACAATTTTTACAAGTAAATTACAAAGAATAAAAATTTTTGAAAGAATTCGATAAGACCAGCAAGACAGAATACGCATTTTCGGCTTTCGCTACAAAGCCATCATCAGTGCCTTTCGCCTTGAGTGGGTTAATATTTGATAATAATTTAAACAGGAAGTGATATTAATTTATGATCTAGGGTCAAACTAGCATAACATTCATTTACTTAAATAAGACATCAACTGAACATTTCCCCCATTCATCTTAAAATATTTTACTAAAATTCGCGTGTCTGTAATTTTTTTAAGAAAAATCTAAATATATGCTGACTCTAAATAAAATTTTATTATAATTTTTTTCGCGAAAAAAAGATATTCCGTCAAAAAAAGCGCGTGTTGGGTTTTTTTTCTGTTAAGTTGCATTTTTATCCTTACTGAATTCAAATTATTGTTAAAATTTTATAAAAAATTTTTTCGCGAAAAAAAGATATTCCACCAAAAAAAGCGCGTGCTGGATTTTTTTCTGTTAAGTTGCATTTTTATCTTACATCAACTAGATACTGAATTCAAATGCAGATTGCAGTAACTCCAAAATTTTAACAAAATTTGGTCCACAGCATCACGCAAAATATATGAAATTTGCAAAACTCCGAACTATATCCACTTTGCGATGATTTACTTAACAAAAGAAAAGTTTTGGTATCCATATTGCCCTATTTAGAACACATTTTTTCCTCCACATTGAATTTCTGATAAAACGCGAAAAATCGCGAATTTCAAAAAAAATCTGAAACACTTGTTCACTTACATCGACTACAGATTATGATATGTAAGTTTGAAATTTCAATAACAAACAGGTCCGTGCAAAAGAGTCAAAAATTTGTTTTTATAGAATATCCTTGAAAATAGGACATGTCTGGGCACGCTTGAACATGTTATATATACCGCTGTACGCGCCTCAAAAACACCTTTCATATGATACCTATATTGAATATGTTGTCTACAACTAAAATGCAAATTTCTTACAAAAACTCAAAAAAATACCTTTTTTAAAAATGGTCCAGCTCGTGAGATCTCGTTGCTTGACCCGAAATATTTTGGAAATCATCATAAAACAAACCAAGGTTTATTTTGAGGGGGGCACTTTTTAAAATTTTTTTCGTGAGTCGATCTAGCGTACACACTTTCCTTAAAACAAATTAAATCAATTGACTTGTTGTAAATTAAGCACATTTTTACCCAGCAAAATTGTCGGATGCAAAGAACCGGTTGTAGAACAACTTGTACTTGCATGCAACCTGTTCTAACTTATGTTCTATCATCTGCGGGCCTGCGACAGTGAATCCTTCCATTTTGACTTCCAGGAATCAGTTCTAGAACCTGTTCCACGGAACCGGTGGTAAAAACACCAATTCTAGAACAGCTTCAAAGGCAACCAGTTCAAAAAAATTTTGCTGGGAAATTAAATCCAATAGGTTAAAATATTTTAATTTTTTTTTAGGAATGTGAAAGGAAATGTTTTTTGAATTTAAGAAGTTTAACATACGGGTGAAAACACATCAACTCAACACACCATTCGGATTTACCATCTCCGATTTGAATGAAATTCGCCATAACTAGCTCTGTTCCACGTACGTTACCGCGGGTACCCAATGTTACCAGAAAGCGTTTCTATTGTCAAAATTGTGTGTAAATTGTTGTTGTTTCGGGTAAATTAGGTTCCCGCGGGCACCCGCGGTAACGACGTCGAACAGACCTACTATTGTACACTACAAGCAGTGCTGCCAACCCATTTTGTTGAAAAATCGTAATATTTAATTAAAGAAATCGTCAAAATCGTTATTTTCTAAATGAAAAATCGTCAGTCAAAAAACTTCTTATATTTGAGGGAAATAAGGAAAAGGTTTACTCAAAAATATTGATATAATATTACACTAATATTACTTTAGTTGGAACAATTTCACATTTTTATGTAAAACTCTGTCTTAATAATTATTTCTTTTTTACTGGCTATTTCAGTAGGGAATTTGAGGTAAAAGTGGAAAACTGATCTTCCTTCAAATTATACCAATAATATTCGTTTAGTTTATTTTGAGGGTCTAGTCACTCTGTGGTAATAGAATAACTTCTCACATTACACAATACTCGCTTACTAATGAACCAGAATGGGAAAAAATCAATTTCGCCTACCCAAAAATTATAACATTTATAAAATTAATTCCATGACGAAATGTTTCGAATTCATGTTTCGTTCGGTCTTTCAAGAAACACATGGATTTAGTAGAATTCAAAACTATCAATGAGTTTCATAATGAAACTCTGGGATTCTGTCCAAAAAATTAACTTTCTATTTTTTAGTAAAATTGAATTTTTAGGAATAAACTATAAAAACTATTTAATTTTTAAAAAATCGTCTTTTTTCATACATACATTTTTGCAAAATCGTCAATCGTCATTTCATAAAATTTTACAAAAAAAAATCGTCAAAATGGAGACAAATCGTCAAAGTTGGCAGCACTGACTACAATAGATCAACGATGCATAAATTTTGGGGTCCGGACCTTTTCGGTTTCCGAAATATGACGTCACGAAAATTGGAAAAAAACGGAAAAACTTGACTAATTTGATTACAAAATCGACAATAACTTAAAATAGGTTCAAGGTATTATTATTATTATTATTATTATTTATTAGGTAAGAATGTACCCTTTAAAATGCTATGCATATCGATATTTTTCATTGAAGGGTCAAAGGTCATTTCTAGGGGTCTTGAATTCAAATTCCCATTGCTCGGAATGTGCATTTTTTAAAATTCTTAAAAAAAATATGATTATTGCTGAACTCTCTTATACATTTGAGTGAAATATTTAAGGTGTTATCTCGATTCGTCTCTGAGTTATAGCCAAAACCGTGTCCCTAAGTATCATTTTTTGCCATAGTGTATGCACCTTAGGGTGGACTTTATTTTTAAATTTGCGATTTAAGGCCGTTCCCCCCTAGAAATGTGCCATTGGGTATAAAAATACTGGCCATTTACTTTCTTTCCAAATACTGGCCATTTAGTAACCGTAGTTTTAGAAAAAGTAAATAGAATAATATTCTAGACTAATGGTAATAGGTAATGTATAAAAATCCAAAATCGGTTGGGAAATATTTTAGTATTTGCAATTTCCTCAGAGCATTGTAGGGTAAAATGAAATAAATTATGAAAATCATAAAAAATAAAATATCTTTTCAACAAATTTACAATGTTGCATTCTAGTTTCATTTCTAAGATCCACAAATATCTCTACCTTTTTCCAAAAAAAGTGCATTTTTCCAAAAAAGTACCTTTATCAAAAAAGTACATTTTTCCAAAAAAGTACCTTTTTCCAAAAAAAGTACCTTTTTCCAAAAAAAGTACCTTTTTCCAAAAAAAGTACCTTTTTCCAAAACAAGTACCTTTTTCCAAAAAAAGAACCTTTTTCCAAAAAAAAGTACCTTTTTCCAAAAAAAGTACCTTTTTCCAAAAAAAGTACCTTTTTCCAAAAAAAAGTACCTTTTTCCAAAACAAAGTGCCTTTTTCCAAAAAAAGTACCTTTTTCAAAAAAGTACATTTTTCCAAAAAAAAGTACCTTTTTCCACAAAAAGTACGTTTTCCCCAAAAACTACCTTTTTCAAAAAAAAGTACCTTTTCCAAAAAAAAGTACCTTTTTCCAAAAAAAGTACCTTTTTCCACAAGAAGTACCTTTTTCCAAAAAAAGTACCTTTTTCCTAAAAAAGTACCTTTTTCCAAAAAAAGTACCTTTTTCCAAAAAAAGTAACTTTTTGAAAAAAAAGTAACTTTTTGAAAAAAAAGTACTTTTTTCCAAAAAAGTACCTTTTTCCAAAAAAAATACCTTTTTCCAAAAAAGTACCTTTTCCCAAAAAAGTACCTTTTCCCAAAAAAGTACCTTTTTCCCAAAAAAGTACCTCTTTCCAAAAAAAAGTACCTTTTTCCAAAAAAACTACCTTTTTCCAAAAAAAGTACCTTTTTCCAAAAAAAAGTACCTTTTTCCAAAACAAAGTGCCTTTTTCCAAAAAAAGTACCTTTTTCAAAAAAGTACATTTTTCCAAAAAAAAGTACCTTTTTCCACAAAAAGTACGTTTTCCACAAAAACTACCTTTTTCAAAAAAAAGTACCTTTTCCAAAAAAAAGTACCTTTTTCCAAAAAAAGTACCTTTTTCCAAAAAAAGTACCTTTTTCCACAAGAAGTACCTTTTTCCAAAAAAAGTACCTTTTTCCTAAAAAGGTACCTTTTTCCAAAAAAAGTACCTTTTTCCAAAAAAAGTAACTTTTTGAAAAAAAAGTAACTTTTTGAAAAAAAAGTACTTTTTTCCAAAAAAGTACCTTTTTCCAAAAAAAATACCTTTTTCCAAAAAAGTACCTTTTCCCAAAAAAGTACCTTTTCCCAAAAAAGTACCTTTTTCCCAAAAAAGTACCTCTTTCCAAAAAAAAGTACCTTTTTCCAAAAAAACTACCTTTTTCCAAAAAAAGTACCTTTTTCCAAAAAAGTAGCTTTTTCCAAAAAAAAAGTAGCTTTTTCCAAAAAAAGTACCTTTTTCCAAAAAAAGTACCTTTTCCAAAAAAAGTACCTTTTTCCAAAAAAAGTACCTTTTTCCAAAAAAAATTCCTTTTTCCAAAAAAGTACCTTTTTCCAAAAAAAAATACCTTTTTCCAAAAAAAAGTACCTTTTTCCAAAAAAAGTACTTTTTCCAAAAAAAGTACCTTTTTCTAAAAAAATGTTCCTTTTCCAAAAGAAGTACCTTTTCCAAAAAAAGTACCTTTTTCCAAAAAACATACATTTTTCCAAAAAAAAAACACCTTATTAAAAAAAATACCTTTTCCAAAAAAAGTACAAATAAAGTACTTTGTAAAAACAAAGTATCTTTTTCCAAAAAATTTCGTTTTGCCAAAAAGTACCATTTAAAATAATATATAATTTCAAAAAAACTACTTTTTTCCCTCCCCCACGGATAGGATATTCGGCATAGACGTGCGCTAAGAGGGGATTTTTGGAAATTCCTACCGGAACGGGCAAAAAGGGAAAAAGTCTCCCCATAAACAGTCTCACAAATTGGAAAAGTGCCTGCCCAAACCACTGGAGGTAAGAAGTTGAAATTTGGTATAAAGGTTCCTCCACTGTAGTAGACATCGACTAAGTTTGTATTTTTGGAATTCCCTACAGGATATCCCAAAAGGAAACTCGGTATGTGAGTTCCTCCTTCTGTGTAGGCGTCCGCTTAGACGGAATTTTTGAAATTCCTATCGGGAGGGGAAATAAGGTAAAAGTCTCCTCCTGACGGCTTGCCCAATCCCTTTTGGCCAACCTAAAATTTTAACTATGTATTCCTTGGAGTAGGACTAACTCACCGGCAACGTAATTTTTCTATTTTGGAACAGGAACATAGTAAAAATGGTGGTTGAAAGGGAAAAATGTCCCCACTAACGGCCTGCCCAAACCGCTTAGGCAATGCAGTTGAAATTAGGTATGAATGTTCCTCATCCATCGCAGATAGCCGCGAAGATGGAATTTTTGTAAATTCCTAAAGGGAGGGGCAAAAAGAAGAAAAGCCTCACCTTGGGGGCCGGTAAAAACCCCTTCGGCTAGAAACCTGAAACTTAAAATGTGGGTCCCTGGAGAAAGGGCTAACTTATTAGAAAGATACTTTTTTGAATTTTGGACAGGGTCGTTATAAAATGGGTGCTCAAAAAGGGAAAGTTGCCCCTTAACGACCTGTCCAAACTGCTGGAACTAGGAAGCTGAAATTCGGTACTTAGGTTCCTCTTCCAGCCTAATTCCAACCGGGAGGGACAAAAAAAGAAAAAGTGTCCCCCTTGACAGCCTGCTCAAACTGCTGGAACTAGGAAGCTGAAATTCCCTGTCGATGGATTATCGGAAATTCCTACCGAGGGGCACAAATAGTAAAAGTTGGCTAGAAACCTGAAATGTAAAACATATGTTACTTGGAGTATGGGCTTTTTGGACCGGGAAGGTGCTTTTTGGACAGGGGCATTGCAAAAATGGGGATTAATGAAGCGAAAAGTACCGCTTAAAGGCCTGCCCAAACCGATGGAGGTAGGAAGTTGAAATTTGGTATTACAGTTCCTCCTCTATTGTAGACATCCGCTAAGATGAGATTTTTGGAAATTTCTACAGGTAGGGTCAAAAACAGGAAAAGTCTCCCCCTTAACGGCCTGGCCAAACTGCTGGAACAATGGAGCTTAAATTCGGTATTTGGGTTCCTTCTCCAACGTTGACGTCCCCTAAGATGGTATTTTTGGAAATTCATACCGGGAGGGGTAAAAACGGAAAGAACTTCCCCCTTGACGGCCTGGCCAAACTGCTGGATATAGAGACCTAAAATTATGTATGTAGTAGGTTCCTCCTCCAACGCAGACGTCCTCTACGACGGAATTTTTGGAAATTCCTACCGGGAGGGGTAAAAATGGAATAATTCTCCCCCTTGATGGCCTAACCGAACCCTTCGGCTAGAAACCTATAATATATAATATGTTTTCCTTGGAGTATGGGCTAACTTATCGACAAGGCATTTCTAGGACATTGGACAGTAACGTGGTAAAAATGGTGGTTCAAATGGGGCAAATTGCCCCCCCCCCCTTAACGTCTGCGTCTTTAGCTAGAAACCTAAAACTTAAAGAACAAGTGTATATGAAACACTAAAATTAAGAAACTAAAGAGGAAACGAGTGGAATGAAACACTACACAAGTGGAATGAAATGGATATAAACGTTGAACGAGTAGAATTGAAATTATAGAGAATGCAAATGGATTGGAAGAGGGAATTACCTGTTCAAACACTATCCACAGAATATGAAACTTATGTAGCATTGAAACTTACTCTCCAAAAAGTTAAACAAATTTTCTAAAAGAGAAAAAACCTTAGAAAAGGAATGGAACTTATATATTCCGATATTTAAACTTCATGTAACGAAGCACCGGTGGAAGAAACCGACGCAGTAAATTTTCCAACTGAATTTGTGAATTTACTTGAATTGCCAGGTCTACCTTTACATAAACTGGAATTAAAAAAAAACTTTAAGACACGCTAACAACGTAGCGGGCTTTGCCCGCTATTTTTAATATTATAAAATGCTTTCCAACCCTGCTTTACGTTATTTATTTTCATTCAAAACACAAATGAACAAAACTACTTACGGGTCTATCTACCTAAGTTCGCACTTTACCAAATTATCTTAACATACACACGTATATTGCAATTTATTATGGATTCATTACTAACAATCCACTTTCATGAGAAAAAGTGATCAAATATTTATTTATTTTAAACCCATTGTTGTGCAGAATTATTTATTTGTGGTGGCTGGGTGAAGGCTTTAAATAAAAAAACTTTAAATAAAAAAACGAATTTAATAAAAATTGTGGGAGGGCGCAGCCCCCCCCCCCCCTTAACCTTTAAGGCACGCTAACAACGTAGCGGGCTGCGCCCGCTAGTCACATATATAAAAGAATAACGTTACTGACTGACTGACTCAACATCGCCCAGCCCAAACCGCTGAAGCTAGGAAGTTGAAATTCGGTATGTAGGTTCCTCTTTCGGCGTGTACATCCGCTAAGACGGGATTTTTCGAAATTCCTACCGGAACGGGCAAAAAGGGGAAAAGTCTCCCCCTTGGCGGCCTGCCAAAACCCCTTTGGCTAGAAAGCTAAAATTTAAGATATGTGTTCCGTGGAGTATGGGCTAACTTTTCTGGAAAGTACTTTCTGGAAGTTTGCACAGGGACGTTGTAAAAATGGGGGTTAAAAAGGGGAAAAAGGCCCCCCTTGACGGCTTGCCCAAAACGCTGGAGGTAGGAAGTTGAAATTTGGTATAAAGGTTCCTCCACTATCGTAGACATCCACCAAGATTCCACCAAGGGATTTTTGGAAATTTTTACAGGGAGGAGCAAAAGGGGGAAAAAGTCTCCCCCTTGACGGCCTGCTCAAACTGCTGAAGCTATGAAGCTGAAATTTGGTATGTAGGTTCCTCGATCGGTGTAGACATCCGTTGAGACGGCATTTTTGGAAATTCTTATCGGGAGGGGCAAAAAGGGGACAAAAAAAGTACCTTTTTCCAAAAAAGTACCTTTTTCCAAAAAAAAGTACCTTTTTCCAAAAAAAGTGCCTTCCCAAACCCCTGGAGGTAAGAAGTTGAAATTTGGTATAAAGATTCCTCCACTGCAGTAGACATCGACTAAGTTTGTATTTTTGGAATTCCCTACAGGATATCCCAATGAAAATTCGGTATGTGAGTTCCTCCTTCTGTGTAGGCATCCGCTTAGACGGAATTTTTGAAATTCCTATCGGGAGGGTAAATAAGGGAAAAGTCTCCGCCTTGACGGCCTGCCCAATCCCTTTTGGCCAACCTAAAATTTTTAATATGTATTCCTTGGAGTAGGACTAACTCACCGGCAACGTAATTTTTCAATTTTGGAACAGGAACATAGTAAAAATGGTGGTTGAAAGGGAAAAATGTCCCCAATAACGGCCTGCCCAAACCGCTGAGGCAATGAAGTTGAAATTTAGTATGAATGTTCCTCATCCATCGCAGATAGCCGCGAAGATGGAATTTCTGTAAATTCCTAAAGGGAGGGGCAAAAAGAAGAATAGTCTCCCCTTGGTGGCCTCTAAAAACCACTTCGGCTAGAAACCTGAAATTTAAAATGTGGGTCCCTGGAGTAAGGGCTAACTTATTAGAAAGATACTTTTTTGAATTTTGGACAGGGTCGTTATATAATGGGGGCTCAAAAAGGGAAAGTGGCCCCTTAACGACCTGCCCAAACTGCTGGAACTAGGAAGCTGAAATTCGGTACTTAGGTTCCTCTTCCAGCCTAATTCAAACCGGGAGGGACAAAAAAAGAAAAAGTGACAGGCTGGTCAAACTGCTGGAACTAGGAAGCTAAAATTCCCTGTCGATGGATTTTCGGAAATTCCTACCGAGATGGGTACAATAGTAAGTTGGCTAGAAACCTGAAATGTAAAACATATGTTCCATGAAGTATGGGCTCACTTATCGGGAAGGTGCTTTTTAACGTCTGCGTCTTTAGCTAGAAACCTAAAAGTTAAAGAACAAGTGTATATGGAATACTAAAATTAAGAAACTAAATAGGAAACGAGTGGAACTAAAATACTACACAAGTGGAACGAAATGGATATAAACGTTGAACGAGTGGAATTGAAATTATAGACAATGGAAATGGATTGGAAGAGGGAACGAAATGGAATGGAGGAGCGAGATGGCATATAATGGGGAACAAGTGGAATTGAAAGACTGCAGTTAAAAGAGGAATGGAACGGAGCAAGTGCAAAGAAATGGAATGGAAAGAGAAGCGACTGATATCAATATCGATACACAAGACAGTAGGAACGAAATGGAATGAAACGGCGAACGAGTGGAATTGGAATAACAGATAATGGGAACGAAATGCAATGGAATGGTGAACGAAATGGAATCTTGGAAGGAGTTGCATTGGAACACTAAAAGTGTTAAACAGAATGGAATGGAATTTGAATGACTCAAACTGCCGGAGTTTGGTACTTGAAATTTCGCAAGCAAGATTATATATATTTGGGATTTTTACTGAGAGGAACAAAAAGGGGTGAAGAACTCCTTTAATTACCTGTTCAAACACTATCCACGGAATATGAAGCTTATGTAGCATTCAAACATATTCTCCAAAAAGTTAAACAAATTTTCTAAAAGAGAAAAAAACCTTAGAAAAGGAATGGAACTTATATATTCTGATATTTAAACTACAGGTAACGAAGTACCGGTGGAAGAAACCGACGCAGTAAATTTTCCAACTGAATTTGTGAATTTACTTGAATTGACAGGTCTACCTTTACATAAACTGGAATTAAAAAAACTTTAAGGCACGCTAACAACGTAGCGGGCTTTGTCTGCTATCTTTAATATTATAAAATGGTTTCCAACCCTGCTTTACGTTATTTATTTTCATTCAAAACACAAATGAACAAAACTACTTACGGGTCTATCTACCTAAGTTCGCACTTTACCAAATTATCTTGACATACACACATATATTGCAATTTATAATGGATTCATTACTAACAATCCACTTTCATGGGAAAAAGTGATCAAATATTTATTTATTTTAAACCCATTGTTGTGTCAGAATTATTTATTTGTGGTGGCTGGGTGAAGGCTTTTATTATAAAAACTGTACTTTAAATAAAAAAGCGAATTTAAAACAATTGTGGTGGGGGGCGCAGCCCCCCCTCCCAACAACGAATACGAACTATCTACGCCGATGGTTGAACAACAGACAATTAGTTGTTCCATGCTCACGTGTTGGTATACTAAATGATTTATTTATAAAAAATTAATAGGCAAAAAATAGTGTTTGCACTTAACCATTATAATAAATTTACCTTAACAATTTTTTTACCTTAACAACAAATATTGTGTTTTATTTTATCTAAAAGAAATTTAATTCTAAACTTTAAGGCACGCTAACAACGTAGCGGGCTGCGCCCGCTAGTATGATATATATCGCAATTAATATTGTTGTGTCTAATTGCTAAAACGATCGGATTATCCGTTTGGTTTCTATATCACTTTTAGCTCCAAAAATCTATGAAAAGCTACGAAATTTAACCTAAAATGGGTCTAAACACCAAACTAATAGTACGATCCATTTAGCACTTACACACAATAATAGTAGCACCGATATATACCGATCACGCAGGACTGCATCTAATTATTTCTCAAACTGCGGATGTGCCCTTCAAAAAATATCAAATTTCAAGTTGTTCACGCATAGAGGTGAAGAGATTATTATTGTCATATTTTCTTTATTTTTGAAGACACACTTATTAATTTAATCTCAATTTTTTTGCTTACTTGTCAGTTATATGTCAGTATCAAAAAATTTTCCATTGCATTGAGGCTGAAAACGCAAAAATTAAAAATGTCCGAAATTACTCTTTATTCAAAAAACCTGGGATGGTAACCGAAACGAAACGGTTATCGGTAAGGGTAACGCTATTTTAGATTATTTCGGTAACGTTATTTTAAGGGTAACGCTATTTCATTTATTTCGGTATCGGTATTTTAAGGATAACAGTTTTTTAGTTATTTCGGTAATGTTATTTTAAGGATAACGGCTTTTTGATTATTTCGGTAACGGTATTTTAAGGTTAACGGTATTTCACTTATTTCGGTAACGGTATTTTAAGGATAACGGTAGTCAGTTATTTCGATGCATCACGCAATTTTTATACAAAAAACAAACGAGATTAAAAACAGAACCAATTTACCATCTTAGTGTACGAAAAATACTAAATAACCACGTGCAATTACCAAAAGCAGAAAATTAAAAATAACGGTATTTTAGGTGTAACGGCATTTCGTTTATATCGGTAACGGTATTTTAAGGGTATCGATATTTCATTTATTTCGGTATCGGTATTTTAAGGATAAGGGTAATTCAGTTATTTCGGTAACGGTATTTTAGGGATAACGGTATTTCGGTTATTTCGGTAACGGTATTTAAGGGGTAACGGTAGTTAGTTGAAAGGGTTTTGAATCGATTACGGTATTTTAGCGATATTACCTGCCAACCCTGCAAAAAACAGAGTTACAGATTTTAAAGAACTACCATTTGTTCCTAATTGAGAGCATCTATCTTTTTCAACAAGTGGGAGATTTTCTAACATCATAATTATTATCCAGCAAAGGTTTTGGGCGATTTCCTTTTATGCTGAAAAAGTTATAACCAAAAGAGTTGAAGAACTCTTGAAAGTTACAAGCAAAATTAGGATAAATTAGGGTAGTTTTTAATTGAGTAGAGCACATTAGCAGTATAAATATTAAAATTTAGGATATTCGCCTGATTAAATTCGTTGCCTCGAAAATGCTCATACCATCAAAAATATTATATATTGTTATTAAAATGGTTTAAATCCTCAGTAACATGGAATCGCCCTATTCCGAAAATTTCCCCATATACACGTATTAATTCAAAAAAATTGATACCTATGACAATGTTTTTGGCTATAAAGCACCATAAGTTGTTTGAGTTTCACGGGAAAAAACTGTTATACTCCATATAAAAAAAATGATTTTTCACGACAATCAGTTTCACGTGAAAATTGTGTAGACTTTGTTTTCACGCAAATTTAATATTGAAAAATTGACATTTTGTGTATATTGTGACTGTGTCTTTATCATAAAATTAAAAAATTGTTAATTTTTATAATTTAAATTGCGTTATACCTTTAAAGTTCTAGTGAAATTTTTCCACGTGAAAAACAACTTACGGTGCATAACTCCGAAACGAATCGAGATACCACCTTAAATTTTTCACACAAATGTAGAAGACAGTTTAGCAATAATAATATATTTTTTTAAGAATTTTAAAAGATGCGCATTTTGAGCAATGGGAATTTGAACTCAAGACCCCTAGAAATGACCTTTGACCCTTCAATTCAAAAAATCGATATGCATAGCTTTTTTAAAGGGTACATTCTTACCTACCCGAGTAATAATAGCTGTAATATCTAGCCTAGAGTGGTCCAAAAAAACATGAAAGTTGGAATTCGCGATCTCCACAATGTTGCCCCTATTCCTTAATGTCTAAAAACTCTCTGTGCCAAGTTTCAGCTAAATCCGCTGTTATTTAGAGGTAGCACAAAAAGTTGTCTTTTAAGAATTACTAATTTATCTCTAGAGTAATTTATACAAAAAGTAGGGTTGACTTTAAATTTAATTATTTCTTAACCTGTACGCTATTATTTAACAATTTTTTTTAAATCTGGTCTTAATTAATGTGAATATAAGGAATTTACAATCAAAACTTAAAAAAATTAAGTAACTTTTAAGTAATTCGCGGTTTTTTTTAAATTTATACAAAAAAATACATATTTTAGATGTAATTAAAAATTCCATTTGTTTTTGCCTTGTATGCGCAAATTTCTCAAATCTGAGCTTTATTTTAACGCAGATTATGAATCAGCAATCGAAACTTAAAAAAATATTGTGGTTTATGAATTATTCGCGGTTTTTGAAAATTCAAAAAAACTCAAGTTTTTTGAGATATTTTCCCAATTACCTGTAAACGGTGTTATCGAAAAATGCAATTTGTGTTACTTTTGCAATTTACTTACCAAGGACCTTCATTATATATAACACTGATTTTAATTTTAAAAAGGATAACAGATATCCTTGCAAATTAAGTTAAAATTTGACATTTTTTAATATTTCGCTATTATTTAGATTGCTATAATTTTATTGCTACCAAAAACCCTATCCCAGATAATAGGACATTTAGCAGATATATATTAATGCAAAAACGAAATTTTCATATTGGTAAATATAAGAAAACATCCTGATCAAAATTGATCCTTTTGTGTATGAAATTTTAAAATTTCGCGAAATCCGCGACTCCGATTTCAATTATGATTTCATATTCGTAATGTACACCTAAAAATATATTAGATTTGATATGTCGCGTTCATAATAATTATATTCTATTTTTCTCATTTTTTCCATTATTTTTAATTAATTAAAAATAATAGAACAAGTACAACCTCGAAACTTCAATTGCGATGTGCTACCTCTAAACAAATATTTTTGGTGATTTTTTTGATCAGACTACATTTTTTTTCAAAGTGGCATATTTGTAGGGTTGTGGAGCGTGAAAATTCCAACTTTTTTTTTTTTTGGACCACTCTAATCTAGCCGATCCAATTAGATCTCAAAATTGGATACATCCAATGATATCGTATTAGATCCCATTGTATATATGGGGATAAACAAAGATTATTTTATATCTCAAAATTAGGAAGTCCAATGATATCTTTGGGGATAAACCTAGATCTAATTTGATCCGAAAAATGGCGGATCGAATTAGATCGAGCTATATATTTGTGGATAAACTTAGATCTAATAAAACTGAAATACAATTGACTAGTTCTGAAATACAATTCATAAATCTGAAAAATAATTGATAAGTTCTGAAATACAATTTATAAAACTGAAATTCAATTGATTATTTCTGAAATACAATTGATAAATCTTAAAAACAATTGATACAATTGGAAATGGCGTAGAGCGTTAAGAAGATGTAAATAAAATTATTTTTTTTTTTAAATTCAATTTAATAGAAAATAAAATTCCCAGCCAGCAATTCCGGAGCGCTCATAAATAAGATTTTTAAATGGCTCATAGAAATGATTATTGTTTTTTTGAAAACACTGTTTTTTTTGGTAGAAAATATGAACCTCAGAAAACAATCCTAAAAGTTGTCTCTACAATCTAAAAAGCTGTCTCAAAACGAGGGTTCATTTTTCGGACTCAAAGAAGATTCCAAAATTATTTCAATTTATGAAGAAAATTTCGATTTTATACGTTCTTTTTTCGAAGTCATTTCTGAGTGCACAGGAGGCTCTTTTGGACGGACCACTTTCATAGGAAAAAGTGGACAAATGTTTATGTTTTTGGAGCCCAACTCTGAGTCATTAATGATCATCTTTGTTTGCTGGGTTATAATTTTATAAAAAGAAATTCTTTTTATAAAAAAAATGCATAGCCTTCTGAGTTTAAACCTTATTTTAACAAAATATTGTAATTTTTATAAAATCAGTGCTCTGCCAGTGTATTATTTTTTTAACTGTTGTCAATATCTGTCTGGGATCTTATTTAATCCCATATAAATGGAGATCTTACGTAGTACCCAAATATAATGCGGGATCTAATTTTATCTGTCATTTTTCTGGATAGTTTTAGATGTCAATCCCCAAATATATTGCTGTTTCTAATTCGATCTGCAATTTTAGTACCGAAATAAATTGCTGGATCTATTTCGTTCTGCAATTTATGGGATAAATTAAGATCCTATCAAATCTCCAAATATATCACTGGATTTAATTCGATCTACAATTTATCGGAAAAGTAAAGATCCTACGCAATCCCCAAATATATTACTGGATTTAATTTGATCTGTAATTTTTTGGATAAATTTAGATCTTACTTAATCCCCAAATATATTGCTGGATCTAATTCGATCTGCCATTTTTCGGATCAAATTAGATCTAAGTTTATCCACAAATATATTGCTGGATCTAATTCTATCTGCCATTTTTCGGATCAATTTCGATCTAAGTTTATCCCCAAATATATTGCTGGATCTAATCCGATCTGCCACTTTTTCGGATCAAATTCGATCTAAATTTATCCACAAATATATTGCTAGATCTTATTCGATGTGCCAAAATTGAGATCAAATTAGATCTAAGTTTATCCACAAATATATAGCTCTATATAATTCGATCCGCCATTTTTCGGATCAAATTAGATCTAAGTTTATCCACAAATTTATAACTGGATCTAATTCGATCCGCCATTTTTCGGATCAAATTAGATCTAGGTTTATCCCCAAAGATATCATTGGACCTCCCAATTTTGCGATATAACTTGATCTTAGTTTATCCCCACATATAAAATGGGATCTAATACGATATCATTGGATACACCCAATTTTGAGATCTAATTGGATCAGCTAGATATTACAGCAGATCTTAAACAATATCAAATTGGATATGATTAGATATTGCGCGAGATCAATTTTTTTTACTCGGGTACTAATATTCTGCTAATATTCTAATTCGATCTGCCACTTTTTCGGATCAAATTAGATCTAAGTTTATCCACAAATTAATTGCTAGATCTAATTCGATCTGCCAAAATTGAGATCAAATTAGATCTAAGTTTATCCACAAATATATAGCTCTATATAATTCGATCCGCCATTTTTCGGATCAAATTAGATCTAAGTTTATCCACAAATTTATAACTGGATCTAATTCGATCCGCCATTTTTCGGATCAAATTAGATCTAGGTTTATCCCCAAAGATATCATTGGACCTCCCAATTTTGAGATATAACTTGATCTTAGTTTATCCCCATATATAAAATGGGATCTAATACGATATCATTGGATACACCCAATTTTGAGATCTAATTGGATCAGCTAGATATTACAGCAGATCTTAAACAATATCAAATTGGATATGATTAGATATTGCGCGAGATCAATTTTTTTTACTCGGGTAGTTTTAGATGTCAATCCCCAAATATATTGCTGTTTCTAATTCGATCTGCCATTTTAATACCGAAATAAATTGCTGGATCTAATTCGATCTGCAATTTATGGGATAAATTAAAATCTTACCAAATCCCCAAATATATCACTGGATTTAATTCCATCTGCAATTTATCGCATAAGTTTTGATTTCAGCAACATTGCTTCAAATAAACGTGCTGCACCTGGTACACAAAATGATAATGCTGGTGATGCTGGATCTATTCCTATAGATTTGTTATAATGTAGTTTTTTTTTTTTAAATTGTTTTATTTCTATTTTTGTACTATTATTTGATCCAGTAGGTCTCATTATAAAACTGAATTTCTATTTAAATCAAAAGAAGTAACAAAACAAGAAAAAACTTATTGTTACATTTATGTTATATTTTGTTGTTATATATTAAATATTTCACCCATCTGATAATGCTTTATTTATTTAAAGTATGAATCAGATGTCATCTTTCCCATGCTTGTGAACGGAATTTTATTCTTTGCAGTGCTTTTATGTTTTTTTTTCTATTTACATCAGCTATGTTTTGATTTGCAACTTTTGGCGATATGGTGGTTCAATGAGAATTTCGGTTTTTGTTGAACGCACATGTGGTTAAATTGTTGTTTTTCAAGGTGTTCTGATTCGTTCATTAATTTCGTTCGTGAGCAAATCATTTTGGCCTATGTGTTTTAACATAGCTCAAAATGTTTATGGGAAGTTATAATAATTTTTATAAACTTTAATATTTTCTTTTTGCATTTTAGTTAGTATTTTTGTGAATTATTTAGCCTAAGCTATTTTGAATTAAATTTTTGTTTAAAAAAGAAAAAGTCATTGAAATTTAATTATATAATAATAAATTTTTTTTTTTTTTATATATTTTTATCAAGTAATTTAAAAAATTTTTTTTTTGTCATAAATATGAATCCTTTGTTGGACAACTTAGGTCCTATTATAAATGATAATAGCCTTCTTAAAAGATGTTTTCGTAAATTTAGTAAATGTTTAAAGATTGGTCATGTTAATATCCAAAGCTTAAAGCCATCTTTAAGAGCTTCTAAATTTGATGAGTTTAAATTCATACTTAATAACTCGTTAACTGATATATTTGCAGTATCTGAGACGTGGCTAAAATCTAATATTTCTGATAGTTCTATATCTGTTCCGCAGTATTATGTAATTAGAAATGACCGTCTAGACACTATGAGAGGTGGAGGGGTAGCTTTTTATGTTCGTGAAGGAATTTTAACTAAAGTATTAAAAAGAATATCTAACCCTGAAACTTTTGAATGTCTCTTTATTGAAGTGGATACAGGCGTTTCAAAAACTTTGGTGGGAGTTGTATATTCTCCTCATGGAAAAATTCGTCGCCTAGATAAGGTTCTTGGGGACTTATGCTGTCGTTATGACAATATTGTTATTTTAGGTGACTTCAATAATAATCTTTATGATAGCGTTAAGGCAAGTAAGGTCAGAAAGTTGTGCGAAGATACAAGTCTATGTTATGTTCACAATTGCATGCCGACACATTTCGATAAAAAAAATTGTTTCACATCCTTAATTGACTATGCATTGGTAAGCGATATAGACTTAGTAAAATTTTCTGGTCAATTTTTGGTTCCACCTCTTACACTTCATTCTTTTATTTATTTTTGTGTTGATATACCTGTAAAAATTGTAAAACAATTTATTGAATTTAAAGACTATGATTTAATCAATTTTAACATGATTGAAGAATCTTTTGCGTCTGAGAATTGGAATGGAATCTATGCCTCTAACAACATAAACCACCAAGTCGAAAACTTTTACACACTTCTGCATACTTTACATAATACTGTTCCTATTAGGAGGAAAAGGGTGTACAATGGCACAAATTTTTGTAACAACTTGGAAGTTAGTGCAGCTAGGGATATGAGGGACTATGCTTTTAAAGCATATAAGGAAAATATGAACGATGATAATTGGAGAATCTACTGTAAGCATCGTAACAGAGTAAAGAAAGTTTTAAGAAAACACAAAACCAAGTACTGGATGAAAAAATTTAATAACTGTAGTTCTAGTGATATGTGGAAATTAATTAACAATCAACGTTCTAAAAAATCTACACCAACTCTTGAGCAGTATGATTCCGAAACTGTCAACAGTTTTTTTATCTCCTCTCAAACACCTTCTTTTGAGGATCCACCCAATTTTCGTAATTTTTCTGACCAGGGATTTACTTTTAGATGCATTAATAGTTACGAACTTTTCCTTGCAGTTTCATGTGTAAAATCAAATGCAGTTGGTTGGGATGAAATTCCCATTAAGTTTATTAAAAAAATTTACCCATACATAGAGACCTATCTCCTATTCATCTTTAACAATATTCTTACTACTTCCGATTATCCGGTTTTTTGGAAAACTTCTAGAATTGTTCCTATAAAGAAGAACCGTAGTGCAAACGGCTTAGATAACTTGAGACCCATAAGTATCCTCCCTTGTTTGTCAAAGGCTTTTGAGTTAGTGGTAAAGAATCAAATTATGGAACATTTAGACTCTAGAAGGCTTTTAAGCGATTGCCATTTTGGCTTTCGAACTGGTGTTAGTACATCCTCCTTACTACTCAGTTTGACTGAGAAAATACGACATAACTTCAATGATAAAAATATTTCCACTTTGATATCACTTGACCTTAGTAAGGCATTTGATACTGTGAACTATGGTGTGTTAACCACAAAACTTTCATCTCAATTTGGCTTTTCTTCATCATCGTGTAAATTGTTACACTCGTATGTAGCTAATCGTTACCAGTATGTCGGTTTAAAGGAAATTTCTTCCTCTGTAAGCCGATGTTTTAGTGGCGTTCCTCAAGGTTCGATCCTTGGACCCTTATTATTCCTAATGTATATGAATGATTTTATCGAATTTATTGGCTCTTCTCAATGTGAGATCTTTCTTTTTGCAGATGACATTAATTTGTTATTTACTGGTAAAAGACAATTTTTGGATTGCCATGAAGTAACTATAAATTATATTTTGTCACAAGTTTCTATCTGGGCAGTGAACAATAAGCTTCACTTCAATCCAAATAAGACCAAGGCTCTAGTTTTTGGATCAGTTGGTGATCCTAGTAGCGTTTTGAATATCAAGTTTGATGGGTTTCCAGTTAATTTTGTGAACTCGTTAAAATGTCTAGGAGTTATACTAGATAGTGAGTTAAATTTTGGGAATCATATCTCTGTGGTGTCTGCAAAAGTGGGCATGGCTCTACGATCACTTTATAATTTAGATTGTTTTTTTCCAGTTCATATAAAAATTAAAATAGCACACTCTCTTCTTATGACACATATTCTTTATTGTTTAGATGTTTATAGTGGAACAACGAAAACTAATTTAAAACGTTTACGTTTGATATATAATCGGATTATTAGATATATCTTCCAACTTAAAGTCTCTGACCATGTATCCACTCTTTCCTATAATTTTATACATTGTTCTTTTCAAAACTTCGTAAAAATCAGGTCACTGCTTACATTAAATCGAATTGTAATTACTCGTGCACCTCATTGTGTTTTCAATACTTTTCATTTTTCACGATCTACAAGAAATCCAGAACTTATTCTGCCTAGAATATCCAACTCAGTTTTTGAAAGGTCTTTCTTAATAAGAACATCAAGGCTTTGGAATAAGCTTCCTGTTAACCTAAAAACTTTAAATAACTCCATTCCAGTCAATAAACATAAGTATTTAGAACATTTTTCTAACAACATACGAGTATAAAGATGTGTATAAAAATGATTGTCTTGTCAAAGGATTTTATATTGTAAATATTATAAATTAATTTCTTGATTTAGTTTTAAGATAGATGTAGCTTACTGTTCATGACATGCAAATAATGTATTAATCATATATGGCCCATTGGTGGGCTTGATTAAATAAATAAATCGAAAAAAAAAAAAAAAAAAAAAAAAAAAAAAAAAAAATATATAACCTAGGAATTAACCTAGATCTTACGCAATCCCGGAATATATTACTGGATCGTATTTGATCTGTCATATTTTGGATAAATTTATATTTTGCTTAATCCCCAAATATATTGCTGGATCTAATTCGATCTGCCATTTTTCGGATCAAATTAGATCTAAGTTTATCCACAAATATATTGCTGGATCTAATTCGATGTGGCATTTTTCTGATAAATTTACATCCAAGTTTATCCCTAAATATATTGCTGGATCTAATTCGATCTGCCACTTTTTCGGATCAAATTAGATCTAAGTTTATCCACAAATATATTGCTGGATCTAATTCGATCTGCCAAAATTAAGATCAAATTAGATTTAAGTTTATCCACAAATATATAGCTGGATCTTATTTGTAACGAAAATCACATCTGACCCATAGAAATGCACGACCGTGCTCAGGGCAAAATGGGGGGGATCTTGGTCAGGTCGTTACACATTTTAATAGAGAGAAATAAAAAGTAAGGGAGGAAGAGAAATAATAAAAGCAAACATTTTGTCCAGTTCCATCATACCGACTCGTGTCATTATCATAAGTCTAAGTTTCGTCAACCAGAGAATAAAATTTAGCAAGTCATATTTTTAAATTTAAATTAACATTTATTAAGTTTATTACTCTAGGGTTACGACGGATAAAATAATTGGTCAATAAATTTTATAGATAATAGGAATGAAGTAAAAAAAATGTATAGGGATTCAATGATTCATAAACATATATATCCCAGTGTAGAAAATCATTACCAGATATGTGGTTATGTAACTACATACTTGGTAATGGTAACTAGTTACTTTTGTTGTTACATTCTTATTACCTTTATAATGCGATGTCGCGAAAAATAATGAGCTATGGTTACACACCAGCATATGAAAAATCTAAAAATATGTCATTACCTATATGCTTACCAGTACTGACAAAAGTAATGAGTCTAAAAATAGATTTTCAAAAAAATAAATTATATAAAAAAATATTTTTTACTGTATTTTTTTTTTAAATAAAATTTGCTGGTGCGGGAATCGAACCTGGGTCTACAGATTGCCAGTCAATAGCTTTACCATCTGAGCTATATCGACATGTAATATTTAATAAATAAAAACATAATTGACCTGCTGCACACAAGTAAGCTTACTCGCCAACATACAAAAAATCAAAAAATATGTGGTTACATATATGCTTACCAGTGTTTAAAAAATATTGAGTCTAAAAATAGATTTCAAAAAATTTAGAAAAAAATCTAGAAAATTATTTTCTATTTCAAATAATGATAAAAATAAGTCATTATCAGTAACTCATTATTATATGTTTTAAAATAATGCAGAAGGTAAGTGGGTGTCATTACTGGTAGTCCAAAAAATAATGATATGTCATTACCGTTTCTACACTGGGATGTATAGATAAATTAAATTAGCTTAAGTACATACCTGTTATACGACGAAGTGATCACTGAGTCGACGTAGGTTGATTATAAAATTTAATTAAATTTAGAATAGTTTAGGAATCCTTAATATGAAGAAATATTTAAATAAGAAACATCTTTAAAAAAAATTAAATTAAAGATTCAAGAACGTAAAAATTCTATATGTTAATAAAAGGTAATTATTAAACTCGAATGACCGTTACGTGTAAATATTTTGTAGTTATATCTCGATAAAAAAAATGAAATTAAAAAAAAATTCCGATTAAAATGGAATTAAGATTTAGGTTATTTAAATTAACAAGATCAAGTCAATCACATTTTTTTTGTGGACAAAAGAAAAATTCTGTTTAAACCGATTACCACAAAAACAAAAATGAACAACAACCGATTCAAAATTAAATGTCTCAAATAAGAATTATCAAATATAAATTTCCGAAAAATATAAAAATCAAAATTAAATCAACGAATTTAAAACGGGTTGCACGTTGAGTTTCAATAACTAATTCCAAGATGATTAGCCAAGCAATCAGTAAAATCTAGTATCGGGGTTTTTGTCTTCAGGGTCTCAATTCAGAATATAACGATGAAATTATGGGTTATTTAGATGTGCAAATCAGTGGATATGATTTTCAAATGACGTGGTTCTTCGTCCAGGCTATCAAAGATAATTGATGTAATTGATTTTAAAGTTGGTGTTTGACGTACCATACAAAATGTTCTAATTCGTGAACGGCAAACCAATACCCCACGTATTTGATCGCGGGTAATTAGTATTGGATAATCGTAATCCTTTGTATCGTTGGCAATACAAATCAATACAAATGAATACTCTTTTCTTTATAAAGTTTCCTTTAACGATGAAATAGAATGGAGTTCTTTCTCTATATCGTAGGTTGTTGATCAAAACCACAATTAATAATAACGTAGATCTTAGGCTCACCATCCAATAGAAATCTTCAACACCAAAAGCAATATATGCTTTTTTATCAGATAAATAAATCACGGTGCTTGCTTTCCTTTCCCAGAATTCGACAGTAATTAAGTTTTCAACAATTGTTGTTTTTACTGTTCAGGAATTTGATTTGAAATGAAAAAATTTTTGATTTCCAAATTTTGAAAACAAATTTCATAGTTACTTTGGATTTATAATTTGTTTCAATAATATTTTCAGGGGAAATTACAAAGTGTTTTCCGTTCAACCAGTAGTTCCCTAACTTAAAAATTCGATCCGCCATTTTTCGGATCAAATTAGATCTAGGTTTATCCCCAAAGATATCATTGGGCCTCCCAATTTTGAGATATAACTTGATCTTGGTTTATCCCCCTATATACAATGGGATCTAATACGATATGATTGGATATACCCAATTTTGAGATAGATATTACAGCAGATCTTAAACAATATCAAATGGATATGACTAGATATTGCGCGAGATCAATTTTTTTTACTCGGGTAAATATAACAGAAAAAGTAAAATCCTGTAAACATTTTAGTTAGAACTAGTAAAAATAAGTTAAAAATTACCTTGCAGAAAAAACTATTTTTTATCTACTAATATTCTGCAACATTTTTTACAGATTTTATCAAGGTAATTCGCATTAAAAGTTAACTTAAATGTAACCAAAATTTTGTAAATTTAACAGTTTTATTTTTCCTTCTTATGTTATTAGTATTTAGCAAAAACCAATCTGCCATAGCATAGGTTGTAGAGCGTCTGCTTGAAATGCCAACGAGTGTGGGTTCAAACCCCATACGATGCATGACGATTTTTTTTTTTATTAAATTAAATTAAAATAAAAACAAGTGAAAAAGAACTTCCTTTTCATTGGTTCAAATATACATAATTTGTTTCAAAAAAGAACAACTTCCCTCCTATGACAAGCCAATGTTCAATTCATCAGTGAAAACCACAAATTTTCACAACTCCCAATTCAACTGTTGTTATGTTTTTACTACTTCTTTTTCCTCACTTTTTTTCCTGGGTAGTTTATACGAGACACAAAATAAACTTAGGAAGCCTTACAATTCATTTATTTCCAGCTAGATGGTTGTAAAATGTGTACAATACCTAATAATATCTTTAAAATAGCCAAAGTTGGAAACTGCAAACAAAAAATGAAGCTGAAAGCAGAGCTTTGAAGAATTAATTCCTTAATTCAATTTTTCAATTCTGAATTAAAAATTCGATGAATTATTTCACTAAGCACCATATATTGAATGGAATTAATTCATATTTGCTTTCGTTCGATTTATTTTGTTACGAATTAATCCAATTGCAATAGTTAAAAATAAAAACTTTACAGATATAGATAAATTTGGAAAAAAATATAACTATTAATTTTTCAAACTAGTTATATAGTTATATTTTTTTTTCCAAATTTATCTATATCTGTAAAGTTTTTATTTTTAATAGTAAAAGGCTTTATTTTTGAATCATGTAGGTTGATAAACAGCATCCGGTTTCTAATTTGTTACTAGCACACGCTGTAAAATTGCTTATTTAAAACTTTTATTTGTACATTATTGTTTTCTTCTACTGAACGGCAGAAAACAGGCTTTGAATCCAGTGAACTTATTTTATTTTTTTTTAATTCAGTGAACTTATTTTATTTTTTTTCAATTCAGTGAACTTATTATTTTTTTTTTTTTAATTCACTGAATGTAATTTTATTTTTTTTTTTAATTCACTGAATGAAAATGAAATTGAATGAATTCAGTGGTGAATTAATTCAGTAAGGAATTAATTCACTTTTTTTTCCGTTCGATTTATAAAATTGAACGCGTTCACCGGTGAATTAATTCATTTGATTTAATAAAAAGCACTATTGCAATTGAATTAATTCTTTGAATTTGTTGTTTGATGAACGCTTTCAGTTGAATGAATTCAGTGAATTACTTAAGAAAAGGAATTCGTTCAATTCTGGAGAAAATTGAATTCGATTGGTAGTGAATTCATTCAAAAAGGAATTAATTCTTCAAAGCTCTGGCTGAAAGTACCCAGGAAAAAAAGTGAGGAAAAAAAAGTAGTAAAAACATAACAACAGTTGAATAGGGAGTAGCGATAATTTGAATGGGAGTAGATGAATTTAACATTGGCTTGTCATAGGAGGGAAGTTGTTCGTTTTTGAAACAAATTATTTATATTTGAACCGATGAATAGGAGTTCATTTTCACTTGTTTGTATTTTAATTAAAAAACAAAAAAAACATGCATCGTGTGGGGTTTGCATGCGCGGTTTCAAGGGAAATTTCCCATTTCTCCCCTCCCCCCCACCAAACCGAAAAGAAAAAAAAAAAAGGGGAAAGAAAAGAGAAAAAGGAAAAGAAAAGAAAAAAGGAAAAGGAAAAAAGGGGAAAGAAAAAAGGGAAGAGAGAAAAAGGAAAAAATGAAAACAGAAAGCAATATAAAAACAAAAGTTTTTCCAAAGTGAAAAACTGTGCTAAAGCTATTTAACAAAAAAGTCACCCTATACTCAAACGTTTCAGATTCTGAAAAAATCACATAATATTTAAACAATTACGAGAAAAAAATACACAAATTACCAAATACTTAAGTAAATTTTTATTTCTGGCAATCTTTAATTTACAAAAAAAAAACTACAAATGAATACGTTTATGTAAATTTTCCTAAAGAACATTTGGGATATTTTTCGTTTGAAAAGTTTGTCAAACTATAAAAAGATTTTTTTTTAAGAATTAAATTTAATTAAAAATTAATTGTGATACTGTTTTTAGTAAGAACACTTTTTTTATAAAATTTTATAATAGTAAAAATTTAAGAATCTATATTTAGGGCAAAGGCTTTAAAAACTACATTTTTACAGTAAACTTAGGAATTTGTTCCCCTTTTCCCTTGAAAAAAAAATCCATCCGAACTTGAACTCTAAAGGCCTGAAATAGTTATTTAAATTGTGAATGAAAACATTTTGAATTTTATAGAAAAGGTGTTGTTACAACAAACACAAAACATTAATTTTTCACCATATAAATAATACTAATTTTGCTGAAAATCAAATGATACAGAATTTTCACACATAACACTTATCGTGAAAAACATTTTGCTTATATGAAAATCGAAACAACTTAATGAGCTTAAAATAACAAATTTTTAAAAATTTATTGAGTAAACGTTTTTGCAAATCAATTTTTTTCTTATTCCGCAGACTCTACAATTGTTTCTCTTTTGAAACTGTCGAGTGTATATTAAAACTTCAAAATATGTTAATAAATTTAAATTTTTTTTCCTTCGGTATGCAATAATAGAATAGACAATTTTTTTGAATGAGAATTTGATTGAGATCTGAGGATTTTTGACACACAAGAAATTTAAATAAACTATATTTTCAAATTGGAAATTTATTTATTCAAGTCCGAGGCCAATTTCCTTATTATGAATTAATATAATAAGCACTTTTTCCAAAAACTGCTATCTGTCTTCATCAGGATATTCTCCTGACAAATACTTCACAGAGTTTTTGCTTAAAAAAGGACATATTATGTTAATTCATAATAAGGAAATTGGCCTCGAACTAGAATTAATAAATTTCCAATTTATCAATTAAAAAAGTCGAAAAAACAATTTTTATTTTTAAATAAAAATTGAAAACCAACATTTTAACTATATTTTCGCTAAAAAAGCAATAAAGTAAAATTTAAATATAAACACCCAGGAAAAAGATTGGTTGGAATTCGATCAAAACCATTAAAATGAATTTACCAGGACGTTATTTTATTTGCAGTTGCCTATAAGTGAATACTACACCAGAAATATTTTACTAGGTATTAAAAATAGGGAAAATGAATTAAAAAATAATCCTTTTAACAAATTATTGGTATCTCCAATCAATTTTAAAATTAGTATCAGTTTAGTAATTTTATGCAGTAGAAGCAGCCATTTATTTAGTGTATATACAAGAAAATTGGTGTTACCGATAACCTTTATTAAAAAAACTTCAATATTCGAAAGTGGTAACTACAAATACGGCTATCCTAATCAAATATGACCATAAAGTCGAGTTTCTGTAGAACCAACCGAATTGTGGATTGTACTGATAACACACACAACTACTGATTGGTATTGGTAAACGAATTTTTTATTATATTTGTTTTCCAAGCAAAACATATAAATTCAAAATTTGACTTCAAAATTAATAAGTGTTTGTGGTGTAGTCGGTAGGGAGTTGGCCTAGTACGCCGGATTTCCGGGTTCAAATCCCGGACAAGACAAAGATTTATATGTTTTTTTTTTTAATTAAAATAAAATACTCATATGTATAAACAGTAAATATAGCTACGAAAATTAAAAGTAGTTATGGTGCAGATGCTAAGAGTGTGAACTATTAACCTGAATGGCCGGGTTCAATACCAGAAAATTCAAAAAAAGTTTTTTAATTTCAATAAAATTTTGTGGAACATAATAATATTTATGTGGAACATAATATTGAATAAGACAACCGAATATTGGCTTTCACGACGAAAAATATTATTTAATATAAAGATAGTTATCGTAACCGCACGAATTCGATTGGCAACAAATTCGGTGGCCACAACTGAGACTGTTTTCTGGGTGAAATGTTAAAAATTATTTATGGTCTTGAAATCTACGGAGATTAAGTTTTCATTTGAGTATAATAATGCACCCAGGAAAAAGATTGGTTGGCTTTCGATCAAAACCATTAAAATGAATTTGCCAGGACTTTATTTTATTTGGAATTACCTATAATTGAATACTACATCAAAAATATTTTACTAGGTATTAAAAATAGGGAAAATGAACTAAAAAACAATCCTTTTAACAAATTATTGGTATCTCCAATCAGTTTTAAAATTAGTATCAGTTTAGTAATTCTATGCAGTAGAAGCAGCCATTTATTTAGTGAATATACAAGAAAATTGGTGTTATCTATAACCTTTTTTAAAAAAATTTCAATATTCGAAAGTGGTAACTACAAATACGGGTATCCTAATCAAATATGACCTTAAATTCAAGTTTCTGTAGAACCAACCGAATTGTGGATTGTATTGATAACACACACAACTATTAATTGGTATTGATAAACGAATTTTATACTGTATTAATAAAACACATAAATTCAAAATTAGTCATTAAAATTATTAAGTGTTTGTGGTGTAGTGGGTGAGGAGTTGGCCTAGTGTGCCGGATTTCCGGGTTCGAATCCCGGAAAAGACAAAAATTTAGATGTTTTTTTTTAATTAAAAAAAATATTCATATGTATAAACAGTAAATATGGCTAAGAAATTTAAAAGTAGTTGTGGTGCAGTGGGTAAAAGTGTGAACTATTAACCTGAAGGGCCGGGTTCAATACCAGAAAATTCAAAAAAAGTTTTTTAATTTCAATAAAATTTTGTAGAACATAATAATATTTATGTGGAACATAATATTGAATTAGACAACCGAATATTGGCTTTCACGACGAAAAATATAATTTAATATAAAGATAGTTATCGTAACCGCACGAATTCGATTGGCAACAAATTCGGTGGCCACAACTGAGACTGTTTTCTGTGTGTGTATTTGTATAAACTGTATGAATTTAACATGATATTTTTTTCCCAAAACTTTTTCATACACACAGAAAACAGTCTGAGTTGTGGCCACCGAATTTGTTGCCAATCGAATTCGTGCGGTTGCGACAACTATCTTTATATTAAATTATATTTTTCGTCGTGAAAGCCAATATTCGGTTGTCTTATTCAATATTATGTTCCACATAAATATTATTATGTTCCACAAAATTTTATTGAAATTAAAAAACTTTTTTTGAATTTTCTGGTATTGAACCCGGCCATTCAGGTTAATAGTTCACACTCTTACCCACTGCACCACAACTACTTTTAATTTTCTTAGCCATACCCTACGGGGAATGAGGAGTCAATTGCCCTCCAAGGACCTATCCCGTGACCGGTCAACCGAAGGCATATTACTAAATTAGTACAAATATGAACAAAAGAAAATTAATTAATTTTCTAAGTATTTTCTGATCCGTTATTTTCACTGTTGCTTTTAAAAAAACTTGACCGATACCGAAATAAAAATAAAATTTTTAAAAATATTTTTTATTTATTTTACTCTTTTATTTATTTTTAACTTTATTTTTTCACGATTTGCTTATTTTAGCTCTTATTTTAAATTTCTATAATGTTTTGCTAAGAAATTTTAAGTTTTGTATTTTCAACATTAACACACACACAAATATGGTGGAAGTGTCTTGAATATGCCCCCGATTGACGGGTCGTGGGATAGGTCCCTAAATGGCAGTTGACTTGTTTTTTGCGTTGGCCAAAATTAAATTAAAAAATCAATTAAAACTTAGAAAACTACCTCAAAACCTCTGATAATATAAATAAAAATTTAAAAATTCCCCTTAAGTTACAAAGAAAAGTTAAATGAAATACCAATTGTTAAAACTAAAACAGCTTTCACATTAAAAAAACGTTGAAAATACAAAACTTAAAATTTCTTAGCAAAACATTATAGAAATTTAAAATAAGAGCTAAAATAAGCAAATCGTGAAAAAATAAAGTTAAAAATAAATAAAAGAGTAAAATAAATAAAACATATTTTTAAAAATATGCCGCGAATTTTGTTTTTATTTCGGTATCGGTCAAGTTTTTTTAAAAGCAACAGTGAAAATAACGGATCAGAAAATACTTAGAAAATTAATTTATTTTCTATTGTTCATATTTGTACTAATTTAGTAATATGCCTTCGGTTGACCGGTCACGGGATAGGTCCTTGGAGGGCAATTGACTCCTCATTCCCCGTAGGGTATGGCTAAGAAAATTAAAAGTAGTTGTGGTGCAGTGGGTAAGAGTGTGAACTATTAACCTGAATGGCCGGGTTCAATACCAGAAAATTCAAAAAAGGTTTTTTAATTTCAATGAAATTTTGTGGAACATAATAATATTTATGTGGAACATAATATTGAATTAGACAACCGAATATTGACTTTCGCGACGGAAAATATAAACTAATATAAAGATAGTTGTCATAACCGCACGAATTCGATTGGCAACAAATTCGGTGGCCACAACTGAGACTGTTTTCTGGGTGTTTCAAAGGTCGAGTTCCAGTGAAACTTCATTGCATTAAGCATAGTAAGTTGTTTGAGTTTCACGTGAAAAAACTGTTATACTTCATATAAAAAAATTATTTTTCACGACAATGAGTTTCACGTGAAAATTATGTAGACTTTGTTTTCATGCAAATTTTTCTTGTGAAAAAGTGATATTTTGTGGTTATTGGGATTGTGGCTTTCTAACTAATTGCCATTTTCAGAATTTAAATTACTATTTAATGCCTTTGAAGTTTGGTTGAAAAATTTTCCACGTGAAAAACAACTTACGGTGCTTTAATGCAAAAATTCATTAATATCATGCAGGTAATTCTCTTAGTGTAGTGCTGAATCTTCAGAATAAATTTTAGGTTTTTCTTCAGATATGCTTGCTTTTCAATTTTTTTATTTTTTTAAAGAGAAGAAACTCAAGAAATTTGTTACATTAATTAAAATGCTACACCCAGAAAACAGATTCGGTGCTGACAACGCCATTTGTTGCCAATTGAATGGTTCAGTTGCATCAAATGAATTTTTCGGTTGGGCTACCGAATTATTCTCGATACAACTAAAATTCCGTTGCAACTGACTGACTGACTCAACATCGCCCAGCCCAAACCGGTGAAGCTAGGAAGGTGAAATTTGGTATGTAGGTTCCTCTTTCGGCGTAGACGTCCGCTAAGACGGGATTTTTGGAAATTCCAACCGGAACGGGCAAAAAGGGGAAAAGTCTCCCCCTTGGCGGCCTGCCAAAACCCCTTTGGCTAGAAAGCTGAAATTTAAGATATGTGTTCCTTGGAGTATGGGCTAACTTTTCTGGAAAGTACTTTCTGGAATTTTGGACAGGGACGTTGTAAAAATGGGGGTTAAAAAGGGGAAAAAGGCCCCCCTTGACGGCCTGCCCAAACCGCTGGAGGTAGGAAGTTGAAATTTGGTATAAAGGTTCCTCCACTATCGTAGACATCCACCAAGACGGGAGTTTTGGAAATTTTTACAGGGACGGGCAAAAAGGGGAAAAACTCTCCCCCTTGACGGCCTGCTCAAACTGCGGGAGCTATGTAGTTGAAATTTGGTATGTAGGTTCCTCGACCGGTGTAGACGTCCGTTGAGACGGCATTTTTGGAAATTCCTATCGGGAGGGGCAAAAAGGGGACAAAAAAAGTACCTTTTTCCAAAAAAGTACCTTTTCCCAAAAAAGTACCTTTTCCCAAAAAAAAGTACCTTTTTCCCAAAAAAAGTACCTCTTTCCAAAAAAAAGTACCTTTTTCCAAAAAAACTACCTTTTTCCAAAAAAAGTACCTTTTTCCAAAAAAGTAGCTTTTTCCGAAAAAAGTACCTTTTTCCAAAAAAAAAGTAGCTTTTTCCAAAAAAAGTACCTTTTTCCAAAAAAAGTACCTTTTCCAAAAAAAAGTACCTTTTTCCAAAAAAAGTACCTTTTTCCAAAAAAAATTCCTTTTTCCAAAAAAGTACCTTTTTCCAAAACAAAATACCTTTTTCCAAAAAAAAGTACCTTTTTCCAAAAAAAGTACTTTTTCCAAAAAAAGTACCTTTTTCTAAAAAAATGTTCCTTTTCCAAAAGAAGTACCTTTTCCAAAAAAAAGTACCTTTTTCCAAAAAACATACATTTTTCCAAAAAAAAAAACACCTTATTAAAAAAAATACCTTTTCCAAAAAAAGTACAAATAAAGTACTTTGTAAAAACAAAGTATCTTTTTCCAAAAAATTTCGTTTTGCCAAAAAGTACCATTTAAAATAATATATAATTTCAAAAAAACTACTTTTTTCCCTCCCCCACGGATTAGGATATTCGGCATAGACGTGCGCTAAGACGGGATTTTTGGAAATTCCTACCGGAACGGGCAAAAAGGGAAAAAGTCTCCCCATAAACAGTCTCACAAATTGGAAAAGTGCCTGCCCAAACCACTGGAGGTAAGAAGTTGAAATTTGGTATAAAGGTTCCTCCACTGTAGTAGACATCGACTAAGTTTGTATTTTTGGAATTCCCTACAGGATATCCCAAAAGGAAACTCGGTATGTGAGTTCCTCCTTCTGTGTAGGCGTCCGCTTAGACGGAATTTTTGAAATTCCTATCGGGAGGGGAAATAAGGGTAAAAGTCTCCTCCTGACGGCTTGCCCAATCCCTTTTGGCCAACCTAAAATTTTAACTATGTATTCCTTGGAGTAGGACTAACTCACCGGCAACGTAATTTTTCTATTTTGGAACAGGAACATAGTAAAAATGGTGGTTGAAAGGGAAAAATTGTCCCCACTTAACGGCCTGCCCAAACCGCTTAGGCAATGCAGTTGAAATTAGGTATGAATGTTCCTCATCCATCGCAGATAGCCCGCGAAGATGGAATTTTTGTAAATTCCTAAAGGGAGGGGCAAAAAGAAGAAAAGCCTCACCTTGGGGGCCGGTAAAAACCCCTTCGGCTAGAAACCTGAAACTTAAAATGTGGGTCCCTGGAGAAAGGGCTAACTTATTAGAAAGATACTTTTTTGAATTTTGGACAGGATCGTTATAAAATGGGTGCTCAAAAAGGGAAAGTTGCCCCTTAACGACCTGTCCAAACTGCTGGAACTAGGAAGCTGAAATTCTGGTACTTAGGTTCCTCTTCCAGCCTAATTCCAACCGGGAGGGACAAAAAAAGAAAAAGTGTCCCCCTTGACAGCCTGCTCAAACTGCTGGAACTAGGAAGCTGAAATTCCCTGTCGATGGATTATCGGAAATTCCTACCGAGGGGCACAAATAGTAAAAGTTGGCTAGAAACCTGAAATGTAAAACATATGTTACTTGGAGTATGGGCTTTTTGGACCGGAAAGGTGCTTTTTGGACAGGGACATTGCAAAAATGGGGATTAATGAAGCGAAAAGTACCGCTTAAAGGCCTGCCCAAACCGATGGAGGTAGGAAGTTGAAATTTGGTATTACAGTTCCTCCTCTATTGTAGACATCCGCTAAGATGAGATTTTTGGAAATTTCTACAGGTAGGGTCAAAAACAGGAAAAGTCTCCCCCTTAACGGCCTGGCCAAACTGCTGGAACAATGGAGCTTAAATTCGGTATTTGGGTTCCTTCTCCAACGTTGACGTCCCCTAAGATGGTATTTTTGGAAATTCATACCGGGAGGGGTAAAAACGGAAAGAACTTCCCCCTTGACGGCCTGGCCAAACTGCTGGATATAGAGACCTAAAATTATGTATGTAGTAGGTTCCTCCTCCAACGCAGACGTCCTCTACGACGGAATTTTTGGAAATTCCTACCGGGAGGGGTAAAAACGGAATAATTCTCCCCCTTGATGGCCTAACCGAACCCTTCGGCTAGAAACCTGTAATATATAATATGTTTTCCTTGGAGTATGGGCTAACTTATCGTCAAGGCATTTCTAGGACATTGGACAGGAACGTGGTAAAAATGGTGGTTCAAAAGGGGAAAATTGCCCCCCCCCCTTAACGTCTGCGTCTTTAGCTAGAAACCTAAAACTTAAAGAACAAGTGTATATGAAACACTAAAATTAAGAAACTAAAGAGAAAACGAGTGGAATGAAACACTACACAAGTGGAATGAAATGGATATAAACGTTGAACGAGTAGAATTGAAATTATAGAGAATGCAAATGGATTGGAAGAGGGAATTACCTGTTCAAACACTATCCACAGAATATGAAACTTATGTAGCATTGAAACTTACTCTCCAAAAAGTTAAACAAATTTTCTAAAAGAGAAAAAACCTTAGAAAAGGAATGGAACTTATATATTCCGAAATTTAAACTTCATGTAACGAAGCACCGGTGGAAGAAACCGACGCAGTAAATTTTCCAACTGAATTTGTGAATTTACTTGAATTGCCAGGTCTACCTTTACATAAACTGGAATTAAAAAAAAACTTCAAGACACGCTAACAACGTAGCGGGCTTTGCCCGCTATTTTTAATATTATAAAATGCTCTCCAACCCTGCTTTACGTTATTTATTTTCATTCAAAACACAAATGAACAAAACTACTTACGGGTCTATCTACCTAAGTTCGCACTTTACCAAATTATCTTAACATACACACGTATATTGCAATTTATTATGGATTCATTACTAACAATCCACTTTCATGAGAAAAAGTGATCAAATATTTATTTATTTTAAACCCATTGTTGTGCAGAATTATTTATTTGTGGTGGCTGGGTGAAGGCTTTAAATAAAAAAACTTTAAATAAAAAAACGAATTTAATAAAAATTGTGGGAGGGCGCAGCCCCCCCCCCTTAACCTTTAAGGCACGCTAACAACGTAGCGGGCTGCGCCCGCTAGTTATAAATATTTCGACTGATATAGCAACCCTATGGATTAAACGTGACGTATGAGTAATAAACAAAATTTCAAAATTTTTTTAATACGAATTACCTTGATAAAATCCGTAAAAATTTTTGCAGCATAGTAGTAGATAAATAAAAAATAGTTTTTTCTGCAAGTTAATTTTTAACTTATTTTTACTAGTTCTAACTAAAATGTTTACAGGATTTTTCTTTTTCTGTTATATTTAGTTTCTAAATACATTTAGTAAAAATTTTATCAAAATGGATTTTTTAAATTACAATTTTTTAAATACAAACAAAATTGTAATATTTACCTTTTTCGTATTTTAACAAAAAATATTTGAAGAATTACATATTTATTTAGAACTTTTATATTTCCATAAAATTTCATTAAAAATTAATAGAAAATTAAAAAAAAATTTTTTAAATCATTTCAAAAATTAATTTTTGAGTGTACAAAATAGAAAAAAATAAAAAGTTTACAGTAAAAACTACAAAAAATTATTAATTGTGTAACAAAAGTTCCAAAAAAATTTGTTCTACCTGGTGGGATTTGAAATCGCAACCCTCTGATTTCTGTGCCAGCACTTTCCTATGCAACCCCCATACAAAATATTAACTTCTTATCACCCATGAAAAAGAACTTCTGACTAGCATATATTTATTGCTGCATTAGATGTTGTTTAAAACCCATTCCTAAGGGAGTAATTCTTTGTGATGTAATGAAGGAAGTGATTCATTTAGAATTCATTCCATTTATTTTTCCTGGGTAGATGCCAAAAGTGAAAAGTAATATAGTACATAAGTTTAATTGAAATAACACAGGAAAAAAGTGAGGAAAAAGAAGTAGTAAAAACATAACAATCACACAGAAAACAGTCTCAGTTGTGGCCACCGAATTTGTTGCCAATCGAATTCGTGCGGTTACGACAACTATCTTTATATTAAATTATATTTTTCGTCGTGAAAGCCAATATTCGGTTGTCTAATTCAATATTATGTTCCACATAAATATTATTATGTTCCACAAAATTTTATTGAAATTAAAAAACTTTTTTTGAATTTTCTGGTATTGAACCCGGCCACTCAGGTTAATAGTTCACACTCTTACCCACTGCCCCACAACTACTTTTAATTTTCTTAGCCATATTTACTGTTTATACATATGAATATTTTATTTTAATTAAAAAAAACATCTAAATTTTTGTCTTTTCCGGGATTCGAACTCGGAAATCCGGCGTGCTAGGCCAACTCCTCACCCACTACACCACAAACATTTAATAATTTTAATGACTAATTTTGAATTTATGTGTTTTATTAATACAGTATAAAACTCGTTTATCATTACCAATTAATAGTTGTGTGTGTTATCAATACAATCCACAATTCGGTTGGTTCTACAGAAACTTGAATTTAAGGTCATATTTGATTAGGATACCCGTATTTGTAGTTACCACTTTCGAATATTAAAATTTTTTTAAAGAAGGTTATAGATAACACCAATTTTCTTGTATATTCACTAAATAAATGGCTGCTTCTACTGCATAGAATTACTAAACTGATACTAATTTTAAAATTGATTGGAGATACCAATAATTTGTTAAAAGGATTGTTTTTTAGTTCATTTTCCCTATTTTTAATACCTAGTAAAATATTTTTGATGTAGTATTCAATTATAGGTAATTCCAAATAAAATAAAGTCCTGGCAAATTCATTTTAATGGTTTTGACCGAAAGCCAACCAATCTTTTTCCTGGGTGCACAGTTGAATAGGGAGTTGTGAAAATTTGTGGTTTTCACTGATGAATTTAACACTGGCTTGTCATAGGAGGGAAGTTGTTCTTTTTTGAAACATATTATGTATATTCCCAGCAAAAATATGTATAAGTCATTCAAAACAAACAACTTTTAAATTGGTTACTATGGAGCGATAAGTGCTCTTTTTCTGTTTCGTATGTATGTGCTTTAAAACAACTTTCAAAAATGTATATATATTTTTGTTTTTTTCTTTGTAAATGCATTTGTTTGTAAATTACGAATTTATTAGAGATTCCATTTTTTATCTCTTAAAAAAAATAGTTAATTTTATTAACATACTTTATTAATTTACGATTATTTACATATTTTTTAATTATTCGTACATATTTTAAAAAATACTTCCATTACAATTCCCATTGAAAAAGGGAAGGAAATGAAGAATTGGATCCCATTGAACCTCCTGGACTATGACCCAAATATGAATTCTTCTTTTCAATAAATGCAAATATATAAAAGTTAACAATTAAAATGTACCCAGGTAGAATATGCCGACGTTGCAACATAAATTGTACTGGGAGAACACTGTTTTTTACGAAAAGCCGGTACTACTTTAAACGTGCTTTGCCAGTAATGTTTTCTGAAAATTAACGAGCTTTTTTTTAATTTATTAAAATTAACAATTTATAAATTGTATGTATTTTTAAATCTATTACACAATTATTTATGTAAGAGAGACATAGCCATTCTTTTCTTGTGAAGTTTCAAAAGAATACATTAAAAATCTGTGATGTACACTAAAAGCAAACTACTAAATTTGTTATTAATTGTACTAGGATAATACAAAAAAAATAAAATCCCAAGCCTGCGCCAACGTTGGGAAATAACTACGGCCAAGCGTTTATTGGTGTTATCAATTCGACAACATGCGAGTATAGTGAAAGTTGAAAATCCGACGCATTGCCAGTACATGTACTACCGTTTCCAATACCGGGCCGACATTGTGCCATTTGTATTTTTCTACCTGGGTATTGTTAAGGCTTTATGAAGTCGCCGCGTGCTTTTGCACCGTGCACCAAAGAAATATGTTAATAAAATTTGTTGCAATGTTGACATATTTTATCGTTTAAAACAGACCAAACAAGAGGTTCGTTAACAGAGGTTGGTCGCTTACCTCTGCTTATACATTAAAAGTTCTATAAATGTCACCTGCTTTAAATGTCGATATGCTTTAATTGCTATTATACCTTAAAAGTCGTAAAATCAAGCTAAATAAATAATTCTATAGTGACAAAAAATATATTATTTCTTCAACTCAAAAATAGATTTAAAAAAATAACTGCCGTCAACTTTAAAATGTCCATTAAAGTTCCAAATTTGAATTAAAGCTAAAATTTTGCTAAATGAACTTCTTCAACATAAGAATTTAACTAATCACGATTGCAAATTATAGCATTGGAACTTAATGAATCATTTAATGAAAACGTTGATTTTAAGCTAACGATGGTTGACTTGCAAAATTCAAATGACGACATGGTATTCGCCTTCGAAATATGTCTGGGGAAAAACTGTCCTCCAGCGGTTCTCGGATTTTTGAATGAATTTAAAGCTAAAATTTCAATCATAGATCTGCGGCTTCAGCAAATTTACAATGATGGCCTTATTACTGTAGAGTTGTAAAATGAAAAATAGTTTCCTAGTACGCTTTAATATTCTGAAAATTCCTTGAGTAATGGTTTTAAAAAGATTAATCAGAGGGTTAACTATAACTAGTTTAATGCAGTTTATAACTGGAATACTGCTTCTAAAATCTATTTTATTTTTCGTTTTCGGTTTAACTAAACCAAGTTTAACTGACATCCCAAAAACTCGGTTTTAATGTATTAATCATATTTAATTTAATATCGTATCTTTTTCGAATTTAGAGACTGAAGTAAACATCCCAGATAGAAAAATACGAACGGCACAGTACTGGCTCAGCGTTGGAGACGGTAGTGCATGTACTTGGCGATGTGTCGGATTTTTTACGTTTCCAGTACTGGTACTGTGTCGAAATGATAACACCAATATACGCTCCTAGGTAGAAAAATACAAACGACACAATGTTGGCCCGGTATTGGAGGCGGTAGTACATGTACTGGCAATGCGTCGGATTTTTAACTTTCACTGTACTGGCATGTTGTCGAAATGATAACACCAATAAACGCTTGGCCGTAGTTATTTCCCAACGTTGGCGCAGGCTTGGGATTTTATTTTTTTGGTATTATCCCAGTACATTTAATAACAAATTTAGTAGTTTGCTAGAACCTTAATGTCCTCTTAGTGTACATCACAAATTTTTTTTATTTTTATTTTTTTTTTGGCAATGTCTTGAGACTTGATGGAATTTCTTCAAATGTATTCTTTCGAAACTTCACAAAAAAAGAATGCCGATGTCTCTCTTACATAAATAATTGTGTAATAGATGTAAAAATACGTAAAATTTATAAAACTGTTAATTTTAATAAATTAAAAAAAGCTCGTTAATTTTCAGAAAACAGTACTGGCAAAGCACGTTTTAAGTAGTACCGGCATTTCGTAAAAAACGGTGCTCTTCCAGTACAACTTTTGTTGTAAGGTCGGCAATTTCTACCTGGGCTTGGCCGTAGGTATTTGCCCACGTTGGCCCAGTGTTGGATTTTGTTACTTCCTGCACACAAGAAAAAAATTCCATATTTGAATACTAAAATTAAGGATTCAATAAAAAAAATTATTGAATTTCCAGCAACGACGATTTTTGCAGAATTGATAACGATAATTGTAAGCGAATTGTTGACTTTTTTTTTATTTTCAGTCAATAAAGAAATTTAATGAGTCAATAAAAAAAGTTGTTGGTTTTAATTTTATTTTCAATAAAAAATGTTATTGGTTTAATATATAATATTATTGAAAATTTAGAAAAAATCAATTAAAACTGTTATGAACGGAACAAAATGTTTTATTGATTTTTTTTTAAATTTCATTAACAAATTTTATTGAATTGAATTATAATTTAATAAAAACAATGCGTTGATTTGAGTAAAAGTTTTATTGATTTCTTTTATCTCCCTCGAAAGCTCCCCCCCCCCAAAAAAAACTATTAAATTTTGTTTTAAATTTTTTTTATTATAACAAAAAAAAAGAAAATAAATAATTAATTTCAGTCTTCTATGAAGCTTCTTAAAATAATTGTTTTTTTAATAACATAAAATAAGAAATTCAGAATAAAAAAATTATTTAAGGGGTTAATACTTTGAATTACGTATTAAAGTTTTCACTTTCTTACTGATTATTTAAAAATAAATGTAAGAGATATAAAAAAGCCAACGATATTTAAAAAACCACATAAAATTTGGATCACAACAACCACCTGGCTACCATTGTTTAAAAACGGTTTATTTTAAGAAAATTACGGCTGCCACAGTACCTTCATCGAAGTTGAACTACATTTACACTTAGCCAACAACTAGTAGTTTTTAAAACTATTTGTATTTTCTTATCAAGTTCCGTAAGTAACGTTTACATCTGCGACGAAATCTCGAGATTTCGATATCCACTACCGTGAAAAACAATTAAAAAAGGCTTATACTACTCAATTTTGACTAAAACATACATGACTTGAATTTCGCAATCTCGAGATTTCGATGGAAGTGTAAACGAAATTTTACAAATTTTAAAGTTTTTAAAAACCACTAGTTTGCAGTGTAAATTGGGCTTTATAAAAAGGGTAATTCCAAAAGATGGTTCTATTGATGGTTCGTGGCATAGAAGGATTCTTAAATGTAGTAAAAAGTTTATTAGAAATTAAAAACTAAAAAAATACAGTTCGTGACATAGCAATTTATTTATTTATAAACAATTTATTTATTCAGATAATGATCGTTCAGTTACACTGGCAGCGCCAAAAATACCTTTAAAAAACCATGTGGCAACATTGGCGAGTTTCGTGATCCAAATTTTGTACTAATGTTGTTTTAAAAACCTATCGTTAGTTTTTAATTATCATTTTGCACATTTCAAATTTTTATTTTTTTAAAGAAATTATAATAATGTGTCTTTAAAGTACTAAGTACAACCGGCTTTTATATATCTCTTGTTTTTTTTATATAATTACTCGAAAAGTAAAAGCTTATACATAGCTTATTTAAACTAGGCACTAATGTCGCTCAATAACATTTAATTTAATAACATTTAATTTAATAAAATTAAATGTTATCTAAACTTAAAATTTCATTTTTAACCGTAAAGATTTTAGTAAATTGTTTGTCATTTGGCATTTCATAAAAAAATATTTGCAAAAAATTAAAAAATATTTCAGATTCTACAGGAAATTCAAGATTGAATACAAAAAAAGTTTTATATAAGAGATCTACAGCTGTTAACACTTTTAACATGGGATATTTTATATCATCGAAATACAGAAAAACCTCCTTAACTTCTAAAACATTACCTATAATTAACAACCTTGGTTGAATATTACACTTTAGTAATTTCAGGAGGTCCAATTTTACGTCTAATTCTTTTTGGGAACTGGCAAGTAATGCAAATGAATCCTGAGAATCTGAAACCGAAAATTTTTTTTTTAATTTTGGCTCCGTTCTCACCCATTACGCTTTTTAGTTGAGGAGGGAATAAATTGTGCAAATACCAGAAAATGCCAAAAATTTTGGATTCTGAAATGTAAAAAAAAACAACACATTATTTTTTTATTAAAAATTCAAAACTACTTTTGTAAGTCTTACCTTCGTCACATGATTCTAAACCTTGCAGTTGCTTAGAAGCAAAAGCACTGGTTATCTTTATTTTAAGGATTTGCATTAGCTTCTTTTCATAAAATGCCCATTTCAATAATAAATATTTAGCATCCACATATTTTAGAGCAAAATCGATTTCAATCTGTAACAAGCAATAAACAAATGTCAATATATTTCAGTCAACATGTAGCCTTATGCAAAAAGTTCTGTACCATGGTCGTACAAGGAAGGTCTGCGGTGGGGTTCACTCCAATTTGGATATAAAGGAGGCAAAACAATTCCACTTCTTTTTTTTTGCCCAATCTCATATTTAAGGGTTTACAAAAGTGCTGCAAAATGGTGGATTTGTTTTTCCTTCTTAGTAGATATTTACTATAAGCTTACCAATTTAAATCCAGACGGTTTTAGATATTCTGGCCATTCCTTTAGAATATCTTCCGTTGATTTTGACTCCTCCATTTGTTTAAATCTGTATTGAGAGCATTTTCTCCAATATATATCGAATTCGTCCGCTGATACATTTTCGTTTCGGAGACTTTGAAGAGCAATCGTGGCGTCCGACTCTGCAACTAAAAAAACGTCACATTGAAGTAAATTCATCATTTAAACATTTTTGTTAATATTTCAATTTACCGAATTCATTTACTTTGCCATCTTTTGGCAGTTCCTTTGGTTCTAATATATTCTTGGAGTTTCGTTTTAAATTATATATTTTTGAGTACACTTTTCCTCTTTTTCCGGTGTTGTAATATTCCTAATTTTAAATAGATAAAAATAAAAATATATTCATAAAAGAAAGTAGTTAAAAAGATGCAAAATTTACCAATTCTTCTGTTGGAAAAATGGAACAAATTTCTTTTTCCATTTCCGAACAATCTGATACCGAGCATGCGATACCTTTAGCTTCCACATATGAGGCAATGGTTTTAATAAGTAAGTGTCGTTGCTCCTCATGAAGTACTTTTTTTTCTTCATAGTACTTTAGATTACATCTTCCATTGTATGTCTCTTTGAGCATCGTCATAACGGAGCAAATTGATGTAACTATAGGATCATTTACTGTGATTTTAGAATCGATTGTGGTAATTATAGGTACATTTGCTATTTTCCAATTTTCATAATGTTTTTCAAAAACGACAAGATCCCCAACTGCAAGGCCATTAAAAAGTATATCTATATGTTTAGATTTTAAAGTTTTTAAAACGTCAACAGGCGGACCAACTATATCATTTAAAGATAAAATTTCATGCACGTTTGTAATATTTATAATTTTAAATGCTGCAAAATGTGGATCGTAGGCAACAACAACTTTTTTACAGCAAATAAAAATGTCAGCACCCGATGTTTTAATTATGCAGAGAACGATAAATATATCGACATCATTCTGAAATGTCCCTATAAAAGATTTATTATCGTATTGATAACCCCATATTTTTGCCTCAGAATACAGAGTAATTTCGTTACTTTTAAATTTATCGCAAATTCTTCTTTTAATTTCAGGATCGGTGATTATTTTTTTGAACTCATGACCGTGGCTAACTTCTGAATTTAGTATATAACACTATGTAACATTTTTGGGATTATTGTCTGGGGGTGAGAAATTCCAAGTCAGGGTGATGGTACTAGGTCAGTATAGTAAAACCCTCAAAGGGTTTGGCGTTCGTATGTGTCATTTTTTTTTTATGACCTTTTAAATTTTTTCCTTATCTTGATGTTTTTTCGCTTAGTTGTAACATTTTGGCAAAAACGTAGTTTAACATAACTCGAGAACCACTTGTCCGATTTTGATGAAACAAATTACAATTTCTCTAATCTGTCTCTATACCTTTTCCTATATGTGCAACACTTTCGAAGTTAAAAATGAATGTATGAAGGGAAAAAAGTATTTTTTGCCTAAAAATTTAAATATTTTTTTTTAAAAATTCATAAAAAATCCAAAATGGAAAAAAGTGCCAAAACTAATTACTTTCGCGTAAAGTCACATAACTCATGAGCAAAAAAAGGCATAGATCATGAAAATCGATGCACGCGTTTCTCATTTATTCACAATTAGGTAAATGTATGAATTTCAAAAATTTGCTCCAGATATGCACAACATTATTTGGAGAAAACATTGACACTCACAAGCCGAACTCTCTCATATTTTTCTACTGTACTAAAAGAGAAATATTGATGTGGCAACACTGGTTCTGTAATGTTCACATAAAACATGCATTGTCATTATACTTCTTCTCTTTCTCACACTGGTTCTGAAATTTTTGTCATTCAACAAGTGCCGACGAACGCGAACAGTAAAAGTGATTTTTCTCCAGTTTTTTAAAAGTGAACAAAAGAGAACAGAATATGGAACTGTGCAAGCCAGATATAAATAGCTTTTGCTACTGCTGTGGTCAATATGTCTCAACACATAAAAAAAGGGGAAATTTCAGTACTGATTTTGTTCAAACATACGAGATGTACTTCAACCAAAATGTTATAGTGAACGAAAATTGGGTACCAAATATAGTGTGTAAAAGCTGCTACAACCGTCTAATGGATTGGAAAAATAGAAGACGTGAAAGTATGCTTTTCGGTATCCCAATGACTTGGACTTATCCTGGCGAAGGTCACAATCCATTGAATTGCTATGCATGTGCGAATAAAGGAGCCGCAAAAAGGATAAGAAAATCGTATAATTACGTTGGTGTTGCAAGTGCCGCAAAACCATTGCCTCATTCGGACCACATTCCTGTGCCAAAAGCTTCTAGCCCAGATATTTTCTCTTCTACGACTGCTCCGACATATCATGCACGTGATGATTCCCCATATGAGCCATCAGTATCCAATGAGCCAATTTTAATAAATCAAAATAAGCTTGATTCAATTGTTGTCAAGTTGGAATTAACACAGCATAAATCGGAAGAGCTGGCTTCCATTTTGAAATCAAACAATTTGTTGGCACCCGGTGTGAAAGTCACAGCTTATCGAAGTCGTCAGGCAACACTCCAAAGTTTATTCCTTGTGAATGATGAAAAAACTTCTGCATATTGCCCGGATGTAGGAAAATTGATGGACGCAATGGAAATAAAATATGAAGCAGATGACTGGAGATTATTTATTGACAGTTCAAAACTCAGCTTGAAGGCGGTTTTACTGCATAAGACCAATAAAAAACCTTCAGTTCCAATCGCCTACAGTACAGAAACGAAAGAAACATATGATGCACTGGAAAATATTTTAAAAATGGTTAACTACGCCAAACATATGTGGCGCATATGCTGCGATTTAAAAGTTGTAGCAATGCTTTGTGGTCTTCAAAGCGGCTATATAAAATATATGTGCTTTTTGTGCGATTGGGACACACGATTTTCCGGTGACCAATATGCATGCCACGGATGGAAACTCAGAGAGCACAGCAGGTTACAAACGGCCAATATTATTCGTGAGCCTCTAGTGCCGAAGGAGAAGATATTGCTGCCTCCACTGCATATTAAACTTGGAATTGTTAAGAATTTTATCAAAACTGTCGCCAAAAGAGATGAAGTTTTCTTGTGTTTGAAACTAATTTACCCGAGACTCAGCGAAAGTAAAATTAAAGAAGGTAAGTTATAATATCACATTCATTTCCCATGATTTTCCATCTTAACAAATTAATTTTTTCCAATCAGGCGTACTAAATGGTCCAGATATACGAAAGCTGATTAAAAGTGACGCATTCAACAATATTTTGATTGACGCTGAATTGAATGCATGGCAGGCAATCAAAGAAGTAATAGAAGGCTTGTTGGGAAAGCATCGTTCTAACAACTACGATGTTTCTGTCGCAAGGATGTTAAGAGCATTCTCGGAAATTGGTGTCCACATGTCCTTGAAAATCCATTATTTACATCATCATCTGGACTACTTCAGCAAACAATTGGCTACCGAATCTGATGAACAAGGTGAACGCTATCATCAAGTTGCTATGCCATTTGAAATGAGGTAATACTGATTTTTTATTTTTTCAAACTCATTTTAATAAAACAAAAACTTACAGATATAGAGGCAAAAAGTCGCCGAGTGCAATAATTGCGGAAATTTACTGGTGGAGTAAGTTAGTGTGGCAAGACAAGGATGATCTTGATGATAAAGAATTTTCAGGAGATGCAGAAGGGCCAACAGTGGAGTCACACATTGACATTATGTGTGGTTCAGAAACTGATGATAGCGATGAATGCGATGCCACTAGTCCCGAACAACCACCATCTTAAAAGTCTAGGCAATATTTATTAAAATAAATAAAAATAAATAAATAAAATAAAAATAAAAAATTATAAAAATGTTTACTTAATTTTTTTAGTAGTTTATGGCCAGAAGTCTGGAGTTATTAAGGAAAATTTATGAAAAAGGCGATAAATGACACTTTTTTGAATAAAAACAAATATCAATATTCTTGTCAAAATGGGATACCTTCACTTAATTGTAAATAAAAGCAGAACGCGTTAAATTTTGTTTATAGGTTATGTGACTTTACATGAAATTAATAACACTTGATCCTTTTTTCCGTTTTGGATTTTTTATGAATTTAAAAAAAAAAAATTTTAATTTTTAGGCAAAAAAATATTTTTTTTTTCTCCACAAATTTATTTTTACTGGCAAAACTGTTGATTATAAAGAAAAACGTTATATGAACGGATTAAAGAAATTGTAATTCTAAATTTTTCTAAATTTGTTTCATCAAAATCGGACAAGTGGTTCTCGAGTTATGTTAAACTACGTTTTTGCCAAAATGTTACAACTAAGCGAAAAAACATCAAGATAAGGAAAAAATTTAAAAGGTCATAAAAAAAATGACACATACGAACGCCAAACCCTTTGAGGGTTTTACTATACTGACCTAGTACCATCACCCTGACTTGGAATTTCTCACCCCCCAGATTGGCTGTTGTACTGTGTAATTAGCAAATTTCATTTGATGTTTTATTGAAAATGTCTTGGGAATAAGTTTTCTAGATGTTATATTATGAGCATATATTTTAAAGTCCTTGTGTTTTGCTTCGAATTTAAAACTCCACAAGTTTCTTAATGGACCCGATTTTTCCATTATCATTGGATAATGGACTAATATGTGGAATTTTGGAATAAGATTTTTCTTAAATAATATTTGATAATCTCTATTTATTACTTCGATTTTTATTCGAATTTTCGCAATTAAAGAACTTGAAATTTCATAACATAATATATCTTCTATTAGTTCCAAAAATGTTATCAAATATTGCCAAAATTCGTCATTATGCGGCATATATTCTCCAAATAAAATTGGAAAGTAATAACAGAATGACATCATTTGTTTAGTTGACATTTTAATCCTACCAGTTTCCAGTTCTTTTATTGTAAAGTTGAACTTTTTAGCACCTTTATCGCCCTTAAAATAAGGAAATGTTTTTATTCTGATGTTTATATCCTCAATATTTAAATATTTCATTTTTTGGATAAAGTACAATAATGACTGACAAAATATATTATGACATATTCCCTCATATATGTCGTGGATTATATCGACAGAGTAATTTTCTGTGGCGTGAAAGGAGGGAATGTCATTAAAAATACAACTAGATGTTATTCCAGATTCAGATAGTGTATCATTTTCTAAAGAAATTCTATAGTTTATTCTATTTCTTAGAAGATCAGAACTTTGTTTAACAGCTTTTTGAGCATCTGCTTTCTTAATACGGCAAAATCGGCAAAAATGGTTTGCTGAAAATGATTTTGCAAAGTTAAGAGTAAGATTTAATCCCAGATTATCAGCTAAAATGAGACCAAGTATAAAATACACCTTTTTTGTTCCATTTTTAGTTTCTATGTCGATGCCAGCGATTTCCAAATCTTTTATTGATTTTACAAGACTTTTAAAAGATTTATTTCCATATTTTTTAACATCTGCAGAAAGTAAAGAACATGCCAAAAAACATCACTCAATGAAGAAGATTTTTCTGGCATACAGGGAAAACTATAATAGAAATTGCACACAGCATGTTTATTTGACTTTGATCCCAAAGAATTGTTTATTCCAAAGTCATCGTCATATAGAAAATATGGGATTAAAATTCGATTTGGATACAACGATTTTTTTGATTCCACAATTCTCCCTGTATAAAATTTGAAAACTTAGAACTTTTTTCAGTAGCCTCCATGTGGGCTAAAACATTTTCAAGACAATCATCTTTTTCAAAAATTTTTTTAAATTGAAATTGTAATGGCATTAACGTTCCTTTGGAATTTAAATTGTTTTCAATATTAAATGTTTGGGCTTTTTCTATGAGTCCCATATCTGTCATAGATTTTTCAAGTATATAATCTGATTTGACATTTTTAAACAAACCCTTTAAATCACTTGTAATATGTGCTAATGTATTTTTATCACAAAATTTATTATGTAGGCAATTCTCAATGAAATCTAAGACCGGAGTTAATATACTATTTTCAATTGATTTTTGTAAAGAAATTATGTCAGCACGGGTATAGTTGCTTTTAGAATGTAATTGTATTACAAATTTATTTGCAGAGCTAATTACGTTTTGCAAATTTTCAGTATAACTAAAATGGGATGTATGCAGCGTGTCACTACTAGAATTATTATTTGGATTTGATTCACAATTCTTTACTGTAGTAGAACTATCCGGAGGTTCAGTGGAATTAAAATCACTTGTTAATGTAATTTCTTTGGAAATCGATGGAGTAATACATATTTTTTTGAAATGTCTCATAATATGCATTTTTAAATTATACTTCACAGTAAATTTTTGGGAACACCCTTCAAAATTACAAACACAAACTGTACCAGGTGGAGTATAATGTTCTTTTAAATGTAAAAACAAACTTTCTGGGCAATAAAATTCCTCGTTACAAATTGAACAATTTATACTCACCATTTTAATTAAATGTTTATTCTTTTTTTATAATGATTCTGTTTTTCACAATACTTTTCTATTATTTACTAATCTCACAACATCAACGATCGCAACGAAGTTCAAAGTGCAACTAAAACAATAAAAATGTCAAAGCTACAATAAAACCTAAAGAACTTGGTGCCCACAAAACACATGCAAAACAATAACAACAAGTAGACTTGTTGCTACTTCCAATGTGTGTGTCGCAGAAAAGAAGAATAACAGAAGAAAAAAATCAAACATAAAAAATGCAAAACAAGGCCTGCTATGGTAAAAATTCAAAATAACGTTCAAAAGTAAAATAAATGTGGTGTTTACTTTGATTCAACATTTTTTTTTATTAAAAACAGAAATATATTCAAATATTTCTTATAAACTGCAATTTGTTGAGTGTTATTTTTTAAAGTTGCGATATTGATAAAAAAAATATGTGAATCAAATACGAAGGGTTATTGATTTTAACTTTTATTTTCAACAAACGGGTTTGTTAAATATTTTAATCATCTATTTTTTTGTGTGTGGTGTTTTCCCAGTACTATAAATTAAAAATATTCAGTAAATTGCCAGTACTCTAAATACAAAAAATCAGTGTATAGCCAGTACTTTAAAAACAATTAAAAATCTGGTGGTGAATCACCCTAAATTTTAATAAAATAATAAAAATATATATTTTTGTTTCAAATTAATTTTGTTGTTTTTTATTGTGAAATAAAATATTAAATAATTGCAAAACTAGAAGATAAAAAGTTTTTTTAATTTTCGGGTTTCTCGCTATTTTATATAAAATATAATGAAAAAAGTTATATTGATATTCTTCATGATTGAATTCGGTATTAAAAAATTTCCACCTGGGATGTTATACAAACTTATTAAAAAAAAACTGTTGAACAAAAATAAAAAAAAAAAAAAATGTTTTTGTCTGATTTTGACTTAATCGAATTGATTCAGATGCAAAAGAAGTGTTTCCTTAATATTGCCCTACAAATAATAATAAATTGAAGCTTTTGTTACACAATAGGTTCAGAAATGGACTCTGTAAAGGCTAAACATTAAAGTTGCCTCTAAAATATGCTATTTCAGACATTATAAAAGCACATTTAAATCACTTTTAAAAATGTATTATATTATATATTATAAAGAGTACTTCTAAATTACTCTAAAAATGCAAACAAAATGTGCTTGTATTGATGTGATGAAAAAGTATACCTAAAAACCATACTTTTATTAACATCATGTAATCACTTTTAAATTACTAACAAAATGCTTAAATTGAACTACTGACAACATGGGACATCACGTGTAAAATAAATCAGTGTTAGAGCTAAATTGTAACTACTTCACAATCAGTTGGTGCTATTCGGAGTGCTTTTAAAATAACTTTTTTATAATGACTTTTTTTGCTGGGTTTGAACAAATGAAAAGGAAGTTCTTTTTCACTTGTTTTTATTTTAATTTAATTCAAAAAAAAAAATCGTCATGCATCGCGTGTGAACCCACACTCGTTGGCATTTCAACCAGACGCTCTACCCTTTATGCTATGGCTTGTTATGACCCTACGGGGAAAGAGACCGGTCCCAGATGACACGCAAGATAGGTCCCAAGTGAGCGGAGACCGGTCGTTGATCGGTCTTTTTGTTTGAAAGAGACATATCACTTTAACATGGCGTTGTCATTGGAAATGACTAATTGCCACAGTTTAGACACTAGGGATGCCAAACGGGAAATCCCGAAATCCTGGGATTTTCGGGATTGGCAAAAGCCCGAATCCCGGGATTATTTCTCAAAAATCCCGTGATTTTCATATTTTTTCATATTTTTTAATATTAATTTAAACGCAAATAAACAAAGTGAGCAATTTTAGATTACCTACACCCAGGAAAAAGATTGGTTGGCTTTCGATCAAAACCATTAAAATGAATTTGCCAGGACTTTATTTTATTTGGAATTATCTATAATTGAATACTACATCAAAAATATTTTACTAGGTATTAAAAATAGGTAAAATGAACTAAAAAACAATCCTTTTAACAAATTATTGGTATCTCCAATCAATTTTAAAATTAGTATCAGTTTAGTAATTCTATGCAGTAGAAGCAGCCATTTATTTAGTGAATATACAAGAAAATTGGTGTTATCTATAACCTTTTTTAAAAAAATTTCAATATTCGAAAGTGGTAACTACAAATACGGGTATCCTAATCAAATATGACCTTAAATTCAAGTTTCTGTAGAACCAACCGAATTGTGGATTATATTGATAACACACACAACTATAAATTGGTATTGATAAACGAATTTTATACTGTATTAATAAAACACATAAATTCAAAATTAGTCATTAAAATTATTAAGTGTTTGTGGTGTAGTGGGTGAGGAGTTGGCTTAGTACGCCGGATTTCCGGGTTCGAATCCCGGAAAAGACAAAAATTTAGATGTTTTTTTTAATTAAAATAAAATATTCATATGTATAAACAGTAAATATGGCTAAGAAAATTAAAAGTAGTTGTGGGGCAGTGGGTAAGAGTGTGAACTATTAACCTGAGTGGCCGGGTTCAATACCAGCAAATTCAAAAAAGCTTTTCTAAATTTCAATGAAATTTTGTGGAACATAATAATATTTATGTGGAACGTAATATTGAATTAGACAACCGAATATTGGCTTTCACGACGACAAATATAATTTAATATAAAGATAGTTGTCGTAACCGCACGAATTCGATTGGCAACAAATTCGATTGGCAACAAATTCGGTGGCCACAACTGAGACTGTTTTCTGTGTGTACGTTTTTTCTTGAATTTTCTCATATGTACAAGAAATTTATGCCAAGATATTGGTAAAATTATAAATTAAGTAGATTATTCTAGTAATCTATGCAAAGACTTTGCAGAAAAATTTGAAATTTTGGTAAACAATATTAAGTTTTTGAGTAATTCGTGCAAAAAATCAAGTTTGTTTGTTATTTTAGCGATTTATTCTTATAAGCGAAATTCGATTTCTGAAACCTAATTTTGGCTGAGACTGTAAGTTTGAATTCTTCCATGAAAACATTTGATAACGATAACCAAATAACTTTGTTGCTGTAATTACATGATTTAGTGGGCAAGGTTATCGCAACGAATCTGTTTTAAAATCGGCTTACAAAATACTGGGCGCAGGTGTACTTAATGGCAGGCTTTCATATATTATCCCAGCCAGAAAAATAAAAACGGGAAAGCGATGGCAAAGTATTTTAACAGGTGGTACAAGTACTGACATAAATTGCTTTCCCATTTCCAATATGATAACGTCAATAGACAAAAGGACCGGCTGTTCAAAAAGCGCCGGAAAAGTACTGGAGAAACTAAATTTTTAACTTTGGCAAAACGCTGCCAAAACCAATAAATAGGTGGTTTGGAATTATATTTTACAAAATAAAAATTAAAAAAGTTCATATGTATCTTTTTTTGGCCCTGCCGTGATGTTTTGTAAAACAAATACTGGCAAAACGATTTTTGCAAACGCTGGCGAAGCGTCCCAAATGAGTGTTCTGCCAGTCATTTATTTTTAACATCGCGGTTACCCAGTGGTTACTTGATTTTTTGTACCACTGTCAATTTCTGACTGGGATGTTCCAATATTCGTAAAATGTACCACATTATTAATTAACAACTCTTAAATAATTATAAAACGCTTTATTCAATAAAAAAATTGGTTATATAACATAAAAATTTTTACAAATAAAGGAAAATTTAAATCCCGAAATCCCGTAAAATCCCGGGATCCCGAAAAATCCTGGGATCCCGAAAAATCCCGTTGTCCCGAAAAATCATGGGATCCCGGGATCGGGATTTCCGAAATCCCGAATCTCGGGATTTTCAAATATCAATCCCGATTGGCATCCCTATTAGACACCTGGTGATAGTGAGGTGGTGTGTCTAAAAATAGCTTTTCAAATAAACTAATAAAAAATAAAGAATTAAAAATAATCTACTTGGCGTCGAAGTAGGGCTCGATAACACAATCTCCTCCTTGTAAGGCAAACGCTCTACCGTCTGGGCTAATGTTGCTTATGCGTGATGGCAGGCTGATGGTACAGTTATATATTTTTCGTTTCTGTTCAAATAAAAAAGAAAAAGAAAAAACAAACACTACAAGCAAATAAAAAAAAATGGAAAAGAAAAAAATAGAAAAGAAAACAACACTAACACACACACAAATATAGTGGAAGTGCTTTCAGTATGCCCCTGATTGTCCGGTCACGGGATAGGTCCTTTAATGGGAGTTGACTCGTTTTTTGCGTTGGCCATTATTAAATTAAAAAATCAATTAAAAATTAGAAAATTACCTCAAAAACTATGATAATATAAATAAAAATTTAAAAAATTTCCCTTAAGTTAAAAAGAAAATTAAATGAAATACCAATTCTTAAAACTAAAACAGCTTTAACATTAAAAAACGTTGAAAATACAAAACTTAAAATTTTTTAGCAAAAAATTATAAAAATTTAAAATAAGAGCTAAAATAAGCAAACCGTAAAAAAATAAAGTTCAAAAAAATAAAATAGTAAAATAAATAAAAAAATATTTTAAAAAATATACCGCTAATTTTATTTTATATTCAGAAAATATTTAGAAAATTAATTCATTCTCTTTGGTTCGTATTTGTATTAATTTAGTAATATGCCTTCGGTTGACCGGTCACGGGATAGGTCCTTGGAGAGCAATTGGCTCCTCATTCCCCGTAGGGCACTACGGGGAAAGGGACCGGTCCCAGATGACACGCAGGATAGGTCCCAAGGGGGCGGAGACCGGTCGTTGATCGGTCTTTTTGTTTGAAAGAGACATATCACTTTAACATGGCGTTGTCATTGAAAATGACCAATTGCCACAGTTGAGACACATTGTGGCAGTAAGGTAGTGTGTCTAAAAATAGCTTTTCAAATAAACTAATAAAAAATTAAGAATTAAAAATAATCTACTTGGCGTCGAAGAAGGGCTCGATAACACAACCTTCTGCTTGTAAGGCAAACGCTCTACCGTCTGAGCTAATGTTGCTTATGCGTGATGGCTGGCTGATGGTTAAGTTATATGTTTTTAGTTTCTGTTCAAATAAAAAAGAGAAAGAAAAAACAATCACACACACAGCAAATAAAAAAAACATGGAAAAGAAAAAAATAGAAAAGAAAACAACATTAACACACACAAATATGGTGGAAGTGCCTTGAATATGCCCCCGATTGACCGGTCGTAGGATAGGTCCCTTAATGGCAGTTGACTTGTTTTTGAGTTGGCCATAATTCAATTAAAAAATCAATTAAAAATTAGAAAATTACCTCAAAACCTCTGATAATATAAATAAAAATTTAAAAAATTCCCCTTAAGTTAAAAAGAAAAGTTAAAAGAAATACCAATTGTTAAAACAAAAACAGCTTTAACATTCAAAAAACGTTGAAAATACAAAACTTAAAATTTCTTAGCAAAACATTATAGAAATTTAAAATAAGAGCTAAAATAAGCAAATCGTGAAAAACTAAAGTTAAAAATAAATAAAAGAGTAAAATAAATAAAATATATTTTTAAAAATATGCCGCGAATTTTGTTTTTTATTTCGGTATCGGTCAAGTTTTTTTAAAGGCAACAGTGAAAATAACGGATCAGAAAATACTTAGAAAATTAATTATTTTTCTTTTGTTCATATCTGTACTAATTTAGTAATATGCCTTCGGTTGACCGGTCACGGGATAGGTCCTTGGAAGGCAATTGACTCCTCATTCCCCGTAGGGCATTTCTGAACCTATTGTGTAACAAAAGCTTCAATTTATTATTATTTTTAGGGCAATATTAAGGAAACACTTCATTTTGCGTCTGAATCAATTCGATTAAGTCAAAATCAGACAAAACCAATTTTTTTTTAATTTTTGTTCAACAGTTTTTTAAATAAGTTTGTAACATGTTTACTTCAGTCGTTAAATTCGAAAAAGCTACGATATTGAATTAAATAAGATTAATACATTAAGACCGAATTTTGGGATGTCAGTTAAACTTGGTTTAGTTAAACCGAAAACGAAAAATAAAATAGATTTAGAAGCAGTATTCCAGTTATAAACTGCGTTAAACTAAGTTTAAAGATAATCTACATCCTAAAAGCTGGGCCTAAAAGTTATATGTAACCCTTTGATTGATTATTTTTTTTTAAAACATTACTCAAGGAATTTTTAGAATATTAAAGCGTACTAGGAAACTATTTTTTCATTTTACAACTCTACAGTAATAAGGCCATCATTATAAATTTGCTGAATTAGCAGATCTATGATTGAAATTTTAGCTTTAAATTCATTAAAGAATCCGAGAACAGTTGGAGGACAGTTTTTCCCCAAACATATTTCGAAGGCGAATACCATGTCGTCATTTGAATTTTGCAAGTCAACCATCGTTGGCTTAAAATCAACTTTTTCATTAAACGATGCATTAAGTTCCAACGCTATAATTTGCAATCGTGATTAGTTAAATTCTTATGTTGAAGAATTTCATTTAGCAAAATTTTAACTTTAATTAAAATTTGGAACTTTAATGTACATTTTAAAGTTGACGGCAGTTATTTTTTTAAATCCATTTTTAAGTTGAAGAAATAATAGGTTTGTTTTTTTCGAATTTTGTATAAATGTTTCATACAAATTTAAGCATTTATAAAATTTTTAAGTAGGTATAAATTTAGCTTCTTAAAAATTAAGAAGTTTTAAAAATGCTACCAAGTCTTAAAAATTCTTGGCTTTTCTCTTTCAAATGTAAACAAAAATATTTGTCATAAAAATATTTTAAATTTTAGAATTTTTTATTTCATAAAACATCTGAAACAACAAAAGCGAACAATTGAATTATGCGTTTGTTGGTAAAGGTACAGCAGGGCAAACAAGATTATTGTTCCATTTCGAGTTCCGGCTAAGTCTTTGTACGAAAACAGCTTTTGTATTGTTTACAAAAAATAAAAGAAAATCAGGTAAGTACGGATAGTCGTTTTTTTACAAGTCGTTAGGTATAAAATCCGAAAAAAACAAACCTAATTTATTTAGCTTGATTTTACGACTCTTAAGGCAATTAAAGCATTTAAAGCAGGTGGCATTTATAGAACTTTTAATGTATAAGCAATGGTAAGGGACCAACCTCTGTTATCGAACCTCTTGATTGGTATGTTTTAAACGATAAAATATGTTAACATTGCCACAAATTTTATTAACATATTTCTTTGGTGCAATGTGCAAAAGCACGCGAGCGACTTCATAGAGCCTTAACAATACATTTTAATTGTTAACTTTTATATATTTGCATTTAGTGAAAAGAAGAATTCATATTTGGGGCATAGTCCAGGAGGTTCAATGGGATCCAATTCTTTATTTCCTTTCCTTTTTCAATGGGAACTGTAATTGAAGTATTTTTAAAATATGTACGAATAATTAAAAAATATGTAAATAATCGTAAATTGATAAAGTACGTTAATAAAATGAACTATTTTGTTTTTTTTAGAGATAAAAATGGAATCTCTAACAAATTAGTAACCCGAGTAAAAATAGTTATATATTGCCATATGTAATGTGATTGGGCTATATCTGACAATGAATGGAGTAACATTAAGACACATATCATTATATACAACTACATGTGATATTATTTTTTCAACGAATTTTTTGTATGGTAATTGATATTATTACATATCCCCAAATCTGACTCCATATATAACTACATAAGCCTTATAAAACTAATGAAATTATATGTAGTGCTCGATATGATTATATATGATTTGATACTAAGTTTTATAACACTGTATGTGTCGTTGTACTAAAAATATATTTTAATTTTATATAACTCTCTATATAATCCCATACAAATTAATATATAGTTCAACATCAAATTTAGTTATCTGCAAATTCAGAGTTAATTACTCCATAGCCAAATAATTTTCACGTGATGTTTTTGCATGTAAAATCATTTTAAAAAATGATGCATACAATTTAGAAGACCAAAGTATTCAAATAAATTTTTATTTTATGTTTTAAAATTTGGGTCTTCAAAATTTCAACATTCAATTTCAATTTAATAGCTGGTATGCATAAAAAGTATGCCTACTATCGGACAAAATTTTATAAAATAAGATATTTTTATATCGAATTAGATATAATTTGATGTCCTGGATATGGACAAATCTCGGATCAAACTGTATCAAATTATATCTAATTTGATATAATTAGACACATCTAGATGACCCATTTTTCGGATCAAGTTTTATGTCGTTGTATATGGGGATTTATCAAAAAAGATATAATTATGTATGACACCATATTAAGTTTTTTACCCGGGAATTTATAAACAAATGCATTTACAAAGAAAAAAGCGACATTATACCCGGTGAAAAATGTTCATATACGCTCAAACATGTTCATATATGGTTTATGTATGGACACATATGAACAAATATGAATTTTTTATGAACATATATGGATTTTATATGAACATATATGGAACTATATGTGATTCCATATATGGAAAAAATTTCATATACAGACATATATGGAAGCATCTGTTATTTCATATATGGAAATGGCACTCATATATGGACAAATATGAAAGTATATGTTATTCAATTTATGCAAAAGGGACTTGTATATGAACATATTTCGAAGAATACATTTTTCCGTATATGTAAAAGGAACTCATATTTGGATAAATATGGAATTATATTTAATGCCATGAATAAACAAGGAACATATGTAGCGCCTAATTTGAATGTCATACATAAATTTATATCTATCGTACAACCTTATAATAAAGGACAGCATCGTTCGCATGTATTTAATAAATGTTTATGTTCATATATGTCCATATATGAACATATACTTAGGTGTTACCTCTTTTTTCGGATCCATACATATATGGTTGAACCATAAATGTTCATATATGGACATTTTTCACCGGGTATATACATTTTTGAAAGTTGTTTTAAAGCACATACATTCGAAACAGAAAAAGAGCACTTATCGCTCCATTGTAACCAATTTAAAAGTTGTTTGTTTTGAATGACTTACACATATTTTTGCTGGGATATGTTTTAAAATAATGCAAAAGTTAAGTAGGTGTCATTACTGGTAGTCCAAAAAATAATGATATGTCATTACCGTTTCTACACTAGGTATGTTAAAAATATTTAGAATAAAAAATCTTTAGAACTCAAGTTAAAGATATAAAATATGCGGAAGAAATTATTAAAATATGTCCCAGCAAAAAAATCCATTACAAAAAAGTTATTTTAAAAGCACTCCGAATAACATCAACTAATTGTGAAGTAGTTACAATTTAGCTTTAACACTGATTTATTTTACACGTGATGTCTCATGTTGTCAGTAGTTCCATTTAAGCATTTTGTTAGTAATTTAAAAGTGATTACATGATGTTAATAAAAGTATGGTTTTTAGATACACATTTTCATCACATCAATACACACAGAAAACAGTCTCAGTTGTGGCCACCGAATTTGTTGCCAATCGAATTCGTGCGGTTACGACAACTATCTTTATATTAAATTATATTTTTCGTCGTGAAAGCCAATATTCGGTTGTCTAATTCAATATTATGTTCCACATAAATATTATTATGTTCCACAAAATTTTATTGAAATTAAAAAACTTTTTTTGAATTTTCTGGTATTGAACCCGGCCACTCAGGTTAATAGTTCACACTCTTACCCACTGCCCCACAACTACTTTTAATTTTCTTAGCCATATTTACTGTTTATACATATGAATATTTTATTTTAATTAAAAAAAACATCTAAATTTTTGTCTTGACTAATTTTGAATTTATGTGTTTTATTAATACAGTATAAAACTCGTTTATCATTACCAATTAATAGTTGTGTGTGTTATCAATACAATCCACAATTCGGTTGGTTCTACAGAAACTTGAATTTAAGGTCATATTTGATTAGGATACCCGTATTTGTAGTTACCACTTTCGAATATTAAAATTTTTTTAAAGAAGGTTATAGATAACACCAATTTTCTTGTATATTCACTAAATAAATGGCTGCTTCTACTGCATAAAATTACTAAACTGATACTAATTTTAAAATTGATTGGAGATACCAATAATTTGTTAAAAGGATTGTTTTTTAGTTCATTTTCCCTATTTTTAATACCTAGTAAAATATTTTTGATGTAGTATTCAATTATAGGTAATTCCAAATAAAATAAAGTCCTGGCAAATTCATTTTAATGGTTTTGACCGAAAGCCAACCAATCTTTTTCCTGGGTGTACGAGTACATTTAGTTTGCATTTTTAGAATGATTTAGAAGTACTCTTTATAATATATAATATAATACATTTTTCAAAGTAATTTAAATGTGCTTTTTATAATGTCTGAAATAGTATATTTTAGAGGCAATTTTAATGTTTAGCCTTTACAGAGCCCATTTCTGAACCTTTTGTGTAACAAAAGCTTCACCCAGAAAACAGTCTCAGTTGTAGCCACCGAATTTGTTGCCAATCGAATTCGTGCGGTTACGACAACTATCATTATACTAAATTATATTTTTCGTCGTGAAAGCCAATATTCGGTTGTCTAATTCAATATTATGTCCCACATAAATATTATTATGTTCCACAAAATTTTATTGAAATTAAAAAAATATTTTTGAATTTTCTGGTATTGAACCCGGCCATTCAGGTTAATAGTTCACACTCTTACCCACTGCACCACAACTACTTTTAATTTTCTTAGCCCTATTTACTGTTTATACATATGAATATTTTATTTTAATTAAAAAAACACATCTAAATTTTTCTCTTCTACGGGATTCGAACCTGGAAATCCGGCGTACTAGGCCAACTCCTTACCCACTATGCCACAAACACTTATTAATTTTAATGACTAATTTTGAATTTATGTGTTTTATTTGGAAAACAAATACGGTATAAAATTCATTTACCAATACCAATTAATAGTTATGTGTGTTATCAATACAATCCACAATTCGGTTGGTTCTACAGAAACTCGAATTTAAGGTCATATTTGATTAGGATAACCGTATTTGTAGTTACCACTTTCGAATATTGAAATTTTTTTAATAAAGGTTATAGATAACACCATTTTTCTTGTATATTCACTAAATAAATGGCTGCTTCTACTGCATAGAATTATTAAACTGATACTAATTTTAAAATTGATTGTAGATACCAATAATTTGTTAAAAGGTTTGTTTTTTAGTTAAATTTCCCTATTTTTAATACCTAGTAAAATATTTTTGGTGTAGTATTCAATTATAGGTCACTCTAAATAAAGTAATTTTAATGATTTTGATCGAAACCCAACCAATCTTTTTCCTGTGTGTTCAATTTATTATTTTTACGGCAATATTAAGGAAACCCTTCTTTTGCATCTGAATCAATTCGATTAAGTCAAAATCAGACAAAACCAATTTGTTTTTTTAATTTTTGTTCAACAGTTTTTTAAATAAGTTTGTAACATGTTTACTTCAGTCGTTAAATTCGAAAAAGCTACGATATTGAATTAAATAAGATTAATACATTAAGACCGAATTTTGGGATGTCAGTTAAACTTGGTTTAGTTAAACCGAAAACGAAAAATAAAATAGATTTTAGAAGCAGTATTCCAGTTATAAACTGCGTTAAACTAAGTTTAAAGATAATCTACATCCTAAAAGCTGGGCCTAAAAGTTATATGTAACCCTTTGATTGATTATTTTTTTTTTAAAACATTACTCAAGGAATTTTTAGAATATTAAAGCGTACTAGGAAACTATTTTTTCATTTTACAACTCTACAGTAATAAGGCCATCATTATAAATTTGCTGAATCAGCAGATCTATGATTGAAATTTTAGCTTTAAATTCATTAAAGAATCCGAGAACAGTTGGAGGACAGTTTTTCCCCAAACATATTTCGATGGCGAATACCATGTCGTCATTTGAATTTTGCAAGTCAACCATCGTTAGCTTAAAATCAACTTTTTCATTAAACGATGCATTAAGTTCCAAAGCTATAATTTGCAATCGTGATTAGTTAAATTCTTATGTTGAAGAATTTCATTTAGCAAAATTTTTACTTTAATTAAAATTTGGAACTTTAATGTACATTTTAAAGTTGACGGCAGTTATTTTTTTAAATCTATTTTTAAGTTGAAGAAATAATATATTTTTTGTCACTATAGAATTATTTATTTAGCTTTATTTTACGACTTTTAAGGTGTAAGGTGTAATAGCAATTAAAGCATATGAACATTTAAAGCAGGTGACATTTATAGAACTTTTTATATATAAGCAAAGGTAAGGGACCAACATCTGTTAACGAACCTCTTGATTGGCATGTTTTAAACGATAAAATATGTTAATATTGCAACAAATTTTATTAACATATTTCTTTGTTGCACAGTGCAACACTTTAATTGTTAACTTTTATATATTTGCATTTAGTGAAAAGAAGAATTCATATTTGGGTCATAGTCCAGGAGGTTCAATGGGATCCAATTCTTTGTTTCCTTCCCTTTTTCAATGGGAACTGTAATTGAAGTATTTTTTAAAATATGTTCGAATAATTAAAAAATATGTAAATAATCGTAAATTAATAAAGTACGTTAATAAAATTAACTATTTTGTTTTTTTAGAGATAAAAAATGGAATCACTAACAAATTCGTAACTTACAAACAAATGCATTTACAAAGAAAAAACAACATTATATTTGAAAGTTGTTTTAAAGCACATACATTCACCCAGGAAAAAGATTGGTTGGAATTCGATCAAAACCATTAAAATGAATTTGCCAGGACGTTATTTTATTTGCAGTTGCCTATAAGTGAATACTACACCAAAAATATTTTACTAGGTATTAAAAATAGGGAAAATGAATTAAAAAACAATACTTTTAACAAATTATTGGTATCTCCAATCAATTTTAAAATTAGTATCAGTTTAGTAATTCTATGCAGTAGAAGCAGCCATTTATTTAGTGTATATACAAGAAAATTGGTGTTACCTATAACCTTTATTAAAAAAATTTTAATATTCGAAAGTGGTAACTACAAATACGGGTATCCTAATCAAATATGACCTTAAAGTCGAGTTTCTGTAGAACCAACCGAATTGTGGATTGTGTTGATAACACACACAACTATTGATTGGTATTTGTAAATGAATTTTTTACTATATTTGTTTTCCAAGCAAGACATATTAATTCAAAATTAGACTTCAAAATTGATAAGTGTTTGTGGTGTAGTCGGTAGAGAGTTGGCCTAGTACGCCGGATTTCTGAGTTCAAATCCCGGACAAGACAAAAATTTATATGTTTTTTTTAAATTAAAATAAAATATTCATATGTATAAACAGTAAATATGGCAAAGAAACTTAAAAGTAGTTGTGGTGCAGTGGGTAAGAGTGTGAACTATTAACCTGAATGGCCGGGTTCAATACCAGAAATTTCAAAAAAAGTTTTTTAATTTCAATAAAATTTTGTGGAACATAATAATATTTATGTGGAACATAATATTGAATAAGACAACCGAATATTGGCTTTCACGACGAAAAATATAATTTAATATAACAATAGTTGTCGTAACCGCACGAATTCGATTGGCACAACTGAGACTGTTTTCTGGGTGTTCGAAGCAGAAAAAGAGCACTTATCGCTCCATTGTAACCAATTTAAAAGTTGTTTGTTTTGAATGACTTACACATATTTTTGCTGGGGTGTACAAAGAAATATTAAAAATTAGGAGAATTAAAAAGTCGAGAAATTTTTGTGTTTTTTGTAACGAACAAAAGACACAAAACTCAAAACTCCTAAAGAATTTACTTACTATGCGATTTTTAACCCTATATCCGAGAATTAAATAAATTCTTAATTCAAATAATTCAATTATTAAATTCATTTGATTCGATTGTCAATCAATTTGTTCATTCGAAAATATTCTTATGACATTCATAAAGTGGAATATACCCTGTAAATCCTTTTAAAAAGATATTCGCTTTAAAACGAAGTTAAATACGATGTTCAGGGATTCTAAATTCTGAACCCTACACTCACAGAAATAAACTTGTAAAATAAACAGAAAAAGCTACTGAAATTTGTTAAAAAAATCCATACAAAAGATGCTGCTGAGATTACTACTAAGCTAAAAACAGCAAAAATAAAACTTTTAAATTAATAAAATTTTATTTAAATTTGAGGTAACTTTTAGTTCATTGAATATAATAAATTACTTTTTAAAATATATAGGAAATATCATTTAGCGCGTTTTTTAATCACCTGGATTTAGATTTTTTCATACAAAAAATAGATTTATTAAATCCAAAAAAAAGCTGGTTTTAATAAATCCACAATAAAAGCACAAATATATGAAACAGCCTATTAATTTAATGTCAGAAAAAATACGAATGAAAATTAAAAGAGAAACAAAAAAATTGAAAAACTAAAAAATAAAAGGTTTCCCGAGTAAAAAAGTTTTGATATAATCACATATTATTTTATCTAATTGCATATAGTAACTTATAGTTACATATGGCCACATATGCTTTTAAATTCAAGCATTTATACTTTTATATAGTCATATATTAGATATTTTTTCCTCAAAGGTTTTAATATGGAGACATATGTGATTTTATATTATTACATACTGACCTACATATATATGTATGTGCTATATGTAAGTACATAAAGTAACATATAAAAGATATAATTACATATACGTTTATATATAATTTAGTATGATACTATACATAATAATATAAAACTATGTGGATCCATATAAAAAATATTTTATAATTTGTGTTAGTTATGATTATATATTGACGAATATGAACCCATATATAACTTATAACGTTCTTTATAAAATCATCTATAATTATATATCATCCCACATAGGCAATTTTTTCAAAGTGATTTTATATAAAAATATATAAGGTCCATATAAAACCGTATTATATTATATTTGGTTCCATGTTATCAATGATTTTGAACTAGTTTGAGATTTAGTAATTACTAGGGATTGGCGCGTGACACGAAATGTTCGTGAGTCACGTTATTCACACGTGATCGTGAGAAATAATTACTATACTTAAGTGATTCGTGCGTGAGCGTGAGTAAGAATAATCCGTGCATGATTCGTGTGTGAGTTTATTTTTTGCATCATATGTTTTTAGTAATTTTTACTGTTTTGCGCGAGAATTTTCTGATTGTAAGTTTTTAATATACTCATGTGTGCTGAGTAAGAAACGAAATGCTCGTGCGTGAGTAATTTGCTTTTGTTTAGGAGCATGAGTCAAAAATGGCTTACGCACCCATAACATTAACAACACTGAAGCTCTAATACGAAATTCTCTATTCTATAACTTACACTTGACTGATTTTTTATATTATATCTTGGTTGTATATAGGGTTTTTCTTTTCCCGGGACAGCGGGATTTTTTTCTGAATTTCCCGGGATCCCGGGAATTCCCGCTCAATAGAAAATAAATAAATCCGACATATGTTGTACTTGAAAAACTCGATTTCTATTAAAACACCGTCCGACAAAGTTCATCTTTGGTTGTACAAATGACAAAATCTACTTAATATATTCTGAAAGAAGGGCTAAATATAAAACATCCATGACTTCCACTTTTTCTAGAACAGTTCGTTTAACAGCTTAAATCGCGAACTACTATCTAGGAAATATTTTCGTTGCCGTTCTCTGTGCTTTATAAGTTGTCGATCAGAGTTGAATTCCATAGGAAGCAGCAAAAACTAAAACAAAATAACAGCAAAAACAGTAATAACAGAAGATAAAAATAGCATTGTTAGAATTTCGTTGATGTTAGCCTAATTGAGTTATTTTCTTTCAATTTGCTATTACATTTTGTAATTAATTACACATGCAATTGCAATTCAGAAAAGAACAATTACAATTACAAGTAATTGAACTTTTTTTTTTATTTAAAAAAATAATTTTTGTATATTGTTAGATATGGTCCTATATAATATGATAAAAAGTATAAGGTTAATATTTAGATATAATTGTATCAAACTATGTCCACCCAAGTAAAAAAATCATATGGAGCCATATGAAGTTATATTTAATTATATATAATCTTTTATGTAATTAGATATAATTATATCCGAAAAATGAGAACATCTTATTGTATCTTATTGTATCGAATTGTATACAATTGTATACAATTTGGTACAATTTGATACAATATTATGCTATTCGATGCAATTGTATCGATTGTATATTTTGTCCTCATCCAATTACATCAAATTATATCTTTTTGAATATAATTATATAAAATGTTATAAAAGTGGACATAGTTTGATACAATTATATCCAAATTTTGACCTTATACTTTTGATCATATTATATAAGACCACATCTAACAATATACAAAAATTATTTTTTTTAAATAAAAAAGATATGCAATATCTGGAGATCAGACCTGGGGGATTTCAATTACAATTGCAAATAAATGTAATTGAAATTAAAAAAAAACACAATTAAATTTCATGTAACTGTAATTGAAAATTTTCAATTACAAGTAATTGTAATTGAAAGTGATTTCAATTACAAATTTCAATTACATTTAGAATTAAAGTGGTTTTTGTTAAAATTTTGTAGAAAAAACTGACTGGGATAGGTTGGATAGGCGTGGATAAGTATAAAAAGAATACGTCATGTTGGGCTGACCCCTCACTTGTGCTTTTTGTCATTATTTCTTTTCCGAAAAAATGTAATTGTAATTGAAATTTTTCCAATTACAATTATGTGTAATGTATAATTGTAAATTTTTAATTACAAATTACTTGTAATTGTGTAATTGCATGTGTTATTAATTTCCAAATATAATGATTAACCCAAAGGCCTGCTGGAGATCCTATAATTTCGATAAATCTTCCATTACTTTTATCCAGATTTACCATGACAGTGCATTAAACATGAACAAAATTTTCTTTATTTTTAGTAATTTTAAAATAAAGTTAACAAGACTGAAATGTTAAAGTTAATAGGATCATGTTATACAACCAAGATATAAGAAAAATAGTAAAAAAAATAGTAAAATATTACAAAATAGTAAAAATTACTAAAAATATATGATGCAAAAAATAAACTCACACACAAATCATGCACGGGTTATATATTCTTATTCACGCTCACGCACGAATCACTTGAGTATAGTAATTATTACTCACGATCGCGTGTTATTCACAGAGATGTTCGTGACTCACGAACATTTCTAGTCACGCGCCAATCCCTAGTAATTACTAAATATAAAACTAGTTCAAAATCATTGTTAACATAGAACCACATATAATATAATACGGTTTTATATGGACCTTATATATTTTTATATAAAATCACTTTGAAATAATTGCTTATGTGGGATGATATATAATTATAGATGATTTTATAAAGAACGTTGTATTGTTATATATTAAAGAAATCATGAAATATTGTAGATATGGAACGGTATTAAGTTATATATGGGTTCTTATTCGTCAATATATAATCATATCTAACACAAATTATGAAATATTTCTTATATGGCTCCAGATATATTTTTATATTATTATGTATAGTGTCATACTAAATTATATATAAACGTATATGTAATTACATCTGTAATATGTTACTTTATGTATTTATATATAGCAAATGCAATTATATGTAGGCCAGTATGTAATAATATGAAATCACATATGTCTCCATATTAAAACCTTTGAGGAAAAAATATCTAACATATGACTATATAAAAGTATATCTGCTTGAATTTAAAAGCATATCTGGCCATATGTTACTATAAGTTACTATATGCAATTACATAAAATAATATATGATTATATCAAAACTTTTTTACTCGGGCACTTTTATAACATTTTATATAATTTTATACAAAAAGATATAATTTGATGTAATTGGATGAGGACAAAATTCGGATACAATTGTATCGAATTGCATAAAATTGTATCAAATTGTACCAAATTGTATACAATTGTATACAATTCGATACAATATGATACAATAAGACGTTCTCATTTTTCGGATATAATTATATCTAATTACATAAAAGATTATATATAATTAAATATAACTTCATATGGCTCCATATCAATTTTTTTTACTTGGGTTTTCTTAAATTTTTTTTATGAAATATGTAAGAAAAAAAAACTACACCTCACCAAATACATATTTTTCATCTTGGACATGGAGAAATAGCTCAAATAGAAATAGCAATTTTTCACTCTACAGTAAGTAATTTAATTAAATCCAATTAGTGAATATTAAATATTGCAATGGAATTTTTCAATTGTGTAAAAATATAAATTGAAGTGTTGAAACTGAAAAGGCATACTGTTTATCGCTGTTTTATGTAAAATATAATTACACCCAGGAAAAAGATTGGTTGGAATTCGATCAAAACCATTAAAATGAATTTGCCAGGATGTTATTTTATTTGCAGTTGCCTATAATTGAATACTACACCAAAAATATTTTACTAGATATTAAAAATAGCGAAAATGAACTAAAAAACAATCCTTTTAACAAATTATTGGTATATCCAATCAATTTTAAAATTAGTATCAGTTTAGTAATTCTATGCAGTAGAAGCAGCCATTTATTTAGTGAATATACAAGAAAATTCGTGTTACCTATAATCTTTATTAAAAAAATTTCAATATTCAAAAGTGGTAGCTACAAATACTGGTATCCTAATCAAATATGACCTTAAAGTCGAGTTTTTGTAGAACCAATCGAATGTATTGATAACACACACAACTATTGTTTGGTATTGGTAAACGAATTTTTTACTATATTTGTTTTCCAAGCAAAACATGTAAATTCAAAATTAGACTTGAATATTAATAAGTGTTTGTGGTGTAGTCGGTAGAGAGTTGGCTTAGTACGCCGGATTTCCGAGTTCGGAAAAGACAAAAATTTATAAGCGTGTGAAGTTAAATTTAAAAAATAAATTTAAAACTCACATTTTCAAATTGCCTTTAATGGGTTAATATTTTTGAATTTAACTTCACAAAGTGTGAAGTTAAATTCAAAACATAATATTCTTTAAATTTAACTTCACAAAGTGTGAAGTTAAATTCAAAAAATAATAGTCTTTGAATTTAACTTCACACATTGTGAAGTTAAATTCAAAAAATAAATTCACGAAATAAATTCTAGAAATAAATTAAAAAATAAACTCAAGAAATAAATTCAAAAAATAAATCCAAGAATAAATTAAAAAATAAATTCAAGAAATAAATTCAAAATATAAATTCAAAAATAAATTAAATAAATAAATTCAATATTTTTTTAAAAATGTCAATTTTGAACAGACGTGAATGGGGTTTGGTCATATCAGTGGACGCGGCTGAGGGAGCAGATTTCAATTCTGAGATTACTTTATTCAAAAGTTGCTCAGGAAAATAGCCATAAATTTTCAAAAATGTTAAATTTAAATTTTTAAACATGTCAAGTGCAGGTGGGCCCAGGGCCAATTTCGAACAGACGTGAATGGGGTTTGGTCATATCAGTGGACGCGGCTGAGGGAGCAGATTTCAATTCTGAGATTACTTTATTCAAAAGTTGCTCAGGAAAATAGCCATAAATTTTCAAAAATGTTAAATTTAAATTTTTAAACATGTCAAGTGCAGGTGGGCCCAGGGCCAATTTCGAACAGACGTGAATGGGGTTTGGTCATATCAGTGGACACGGCTGAGGGAGCAGATTTCAATTCTGAGCTCATTTTATTCAAAAGTTGCTCAGGAAAATAGCCATAATCTTTCAAAAATGTTAAATTAAAATTTTTAAACATGACAAGTTCAGGTGGGCCCAGGGCCAATTTCGAACAGACGTGAATGGGGTTTGGTCATATCAGTGGACGCGGCTGAGGGAGCAGATTTCAATTCTGAGATGACTTTATTCAAAAGTTGCTCAGGAAAATAGCCATAAATTTTCAAAAATGTTAAATTAAAATTTTTAAACATGACAAGTTCAGGTGGGCCCAGGGCCAATTTCGGACAGACGTGAATGGGGTTTGGTCATATCAGTGGACGCGGCTGAGGGAGCAGATTTCAATTCTGAGATTACTTTATTCAAAAGTTGCTCAGGAAAATAGCCATAAATTTTCAAAAATGTTAAATTTAAATTTTTAAACATGTCAAGTGCAGGTGGGCCCAGGGCCAATTTCGAACAGACGTGAATGGGGTTTGGTCATATCAGTGGACGCGGCTGAGGGAGCAGATTTCAATTCTGAGATTACTTTATTCAAAAGTTGCTCAGGAAAATAGCCATAAATTTTCAAAAATGTTAAATTTAAATTTTTAAACATGTCAAGTGCAGGTGGGCCCAGGGCCAATTTCGAACAGACGTGAATGGGGTTTGGTCATATCAGTGGACACGGCTGAGGGAGCAGATTTCAATTCTGAGCTCATTTTATTCAAAAGTTGCTCAGGAAAATAGCCATAATCTTTCAAAAATGTTAAATTAAAATTTTTAAACATGACAAGTTCAGGTGGGCCCAGGGCCAATTTCGAACAGACGTGAATGGGGTTTGGTCATATCAGTGGACGCGGCTGAGGGAGCAGATTTCAATTCTGAGATGACTTTATTCAAAAGTTGCTCAGGAAAATAGCCATAAATTTTCAAAAATGTTAAATTAAAATTTTTAAACATGACAAGTTCAGGTGGGCCCAGGGCCAATTTCGGACAGACGTGAATGGGGTTTGGTCATATCAGTGGACGCGGCTGAGGGAGCAGATTTCAATTCTGAGATTACTTTATTCAAAAGTTGCTCAGGAAAATAGCCATAAATTTTCAAAAATGTTAAATTTAAATTTTTAAACATGTCAAGTGCAGGTGGGCCCAGGGCCAATTTCGAACAGACGTGAATGGGGTTTGGTCATATCAGTGGACGCGGCTGAGGGAGCAGATTTCAATTCTGAGATTACTTTATTCAAAAGTTGCTCAGGAAAATAGCCATAAATTTTCAAAAATGTTAAATTTAAATTTTTAAACATGTCAAGTGCAGGTGGGCCCAGGGCCAATTTCGAACAGACGTGAATGGGGTTTGGTCATATCAGTGGACACGGCTGAGGGAGCAGATTTCAATTCTGAGCTCATTTTATTCAAAAGTTGCTCAGGAAAATAGCCATAATCTTTCAAAAATGTTAAATTAAAATTTTTAAACATGACAAGTTCAGGTGGGCCCAGGGCCAATTTCGAACAGACGTGAATGGGGTTTGGTCATATCAGTGGACGCGGCTGAGGGAGCAGATTTCAATTCTGAGATTACTTTATTCAAAAGTTGCTCAGGAAAATAGCCATAAATTTTCAAAAATGTTAAATTAAAATTTTTAAACATGACAAGTTCAGGTGGGCCCAGGGCCAATTTCGAACAGACGTGAATGGGGTTTGGTCATATCAGTGGACGCGGCTGAGGGAGCAGATTTCAATTCTGAGATTACTTTATTCAAAAGTTGCTCAGGAAAATAGCCATAAATTTTCAAAAATGTTAAATTTAAATTTTTAAACATGTCAAGTGCAGGTGGGCCCAGGGCCAATTTCGAACAGACGTGAATGGGGTTTGGTCATATCAGTGGACACGGCTGAGGGAGCAGTTTTCAATTCTGAGCTCATTTTATTCAACAATTGCTCAGGAAAATAGCCATAAATTTTCAAAAATGTTAAATTAAAATTTTTAAACATGACAAGTTCAGGTGGGCCCAGGGCCAATTTCGAACAGACGTGAATGGGGTTTGGTCATATCAGTGGACACGGCTGAGGGAGCAGATTTCAATTCTGAGCTCACTTTATTCAAAAGTTGCTCAGGAAAATAGCCATAAATTTTCAAAAATGTTAAATTAAAATTTTTAAACATGACAAGTTCAGGTGGGCCCAGGGCCAATTTCGAACAGACGTGAATGGGGTTTGGTCATATCAGTGGACGATGCTGAGGGAGCAGATTTCAATTCTGAGATTACTTTATTCAAAAGTTGCTCAGGAAAATAGCCATAAATTTTCAAAAATGTTTAATTAAAATTTTTAAACATGACAAGTTCAGGTGGGCCCAGGGCGAATTTCGAAGAGACGTGAATGGGGTTTGGTCATATCAGTGGACGCGGCTGAGGGAGCAGATTTCTGAGCTCACTTTATTCAAAAGTTGCTCAGGAAAATAGCCATAAATTTTCAAAAATGTTAAATTAAAATTTTTAAACATGACAAGTTCAGGTGGGCCCAGGGCCAATTTCGAACAGACTTGAATGGGGTTTGGTCATATCAGTGGACGATGCTGAGGGAGCAGATTTCAATTCTGAGATTACTTTATTCAAAAGTTGCTCAGGAAAATAGCCATAAATTTTCAAAAATGTTTAATTAAAATTTTTAAACATGACAAGTTCAGGTGGGCCCAGGGCCAATTTCGAAGAGACGTGAATGGGGTTTGGTCATATCAGTGGACGCGGCTGAGGGAGCAGATTTCAATTCTGAGATTACTTTATTCAAAAGTTGCTCAGGAAAATAGCCAGAAATTTTCAAAAATGTTAAATTTAAATTTTCAAACATGTCAAGTGCAGGTCGGCCCAGGGCCAATTTCGAACAGACGTGAATTAGGTTTGGTCATATCAGTGGACGCGGCTGAGGGAGCAGATTTCAATTCTGAGCTCACTTTATTCAAAAGTTGCTCAGGAAAATAGCCATAAATTTTCAAAAATGTTAAATTAAAATTTTTAAACATGACAAGTTCAGGTGGGCCCAGGGCCAATTTCAAACAGACGTGAATGGGGTTTGGTCATATCAGTGGACGCGGCTGAGGGAGCAGATTTCAATTCTGAGATTACTTTATTCAAAAGTTGCTCAGGAAAATAGCCATAAATTTTCAAAAATGTTTAATTAAAATTTTTAAACATGACAAGTTCAGGTTGGCCCAGGGCCAATTTAGAACAGACGTGAATGGGGTTTGGTCATATCAGTGGACGCGGCTGAGGGAGCAGATTTCAATTCTGAGCTCATTTTATTCAAAAGTTGCTCAGGAAAATAGCCATAATCTTTCAAAAATGTTAAATTAAAATTTTTAAACATGACAAGTTCAGGTGGGCCCAGGGCCAATTTCGAACAGACGTGAATGGGGTTTGGTCATATCAGTGGACGCGGCTGAGGGAGCAGATTTCAATTCTGAGATTACTTTATTCAAAAGTTGCTCAGGAAAATAGCCATAAATTTTCAAAAATGTTAAATTTAAATTTTTAAACATGTCAAGTTCAGGTGGGCCCAGGCCAATTTCGAACAGACGTGAATAGGGTTTGGTCATATCAGTGGACACGGCTGAGGGAGCAGATTTCAATTCTGAGCTCACTTTATTCAAAAGTTGCTCAGGAAAATAGCCATAAATTTTCAAAAATGTTAAATTTAAATTTTTAAACATGTCAAGTTCAGGTGGGCCCAGGGCCAATTTCGAACAGACGTGAATAGGGTTTGGTCATATCAGTGGACACGGCTGAGGGAGCAGATTTCAATTCTGAGCTCACTTTATTCAAAAGTTGCTCAGGAAAATAGCCATAAATTTTCAAAAATGTTAAATTAAAATTTTTAAACATGACAAGTTCAGGTGGGCCCAGGGCCAATTTCGAACAGACGTGAATGGGGTTTGGTCATATCAGTGGACACGGCTGAGGGAGCAGATTTCAATTCTGAGCTCACTTTATTCAAAAGTTGCTCAGGAAAATAGCCATAAATTTTCAAAAATGTTAAATTTAAATTTTCAAACATGTCAAGTGCAGGTCGGCCCAGGGCCAATTTCGAACAGACGTGAATGGGGTTTGGTCATATCAGTGGACACGGCTGAGGGAGCAGATTTCAATTCTGAGCTCACTTTATTCAAAAGTTGCTCAGGAAAATAGCCATAAATTTTCAAAAATGTTAAATTTAAATTTTCAAACATGTCAAGTGCAGGTCGGCCCAGGGCCAATTTCGAACAGACGTGAATGGGGTTTGGTCATATCAGTGGACACGGCTGAGGGAGCAGATTTCAATTCTGAGCTCACTTTATTCAAAAGTTGCTCAGGAAAATAGCCATAAATTTTCAAAAATGTTAAATTAAAATTTTTAAACATGACAAGTTCAGGTGGGCCCAGGGCCAATTTCGAACAGACGTGAATGGGGTTTGGTCATATCAGTGGACACGGCTGAGGGAGCAGATTTCAATTCTGAGCTCACTTTATTCAAAAGTTGCTCAGGAAAATAGCCATAAATTTTCAAAAATGTTAAATTTAAATTTTCAAACATGTCAAGTGCAGGTCGGCCCAGGGCCAATTTCGAACAGACGTGAATGGGGTTTGGTCATATCAGTGGACGCGGCTGAGGGAGCAGATATCAATTCTGAGATTACTTTATTCAAAAGTTGCTCAGGAAAATAGCCATAAATTTTCAAAAATGTTTAATTAAAATTTTTAAACATGACAAGTTCAGGTGGGCCAAGGGCCAATTTCGAACAGACGTGAATGGGGTTTGGTCATATCAGTGGACGCGGCTGAGGGAGCAGATTTCAATTCTGAGCTCATTTTATTCAAAAGTTGCTCAGGAAAATAGCCATAAATTTTCAAAAATGTTAAATTAAAATTTTTAAACATGACAAGTTCAGGTGGGCCCAGGGCCAATTTCGAACAGACGTGAATGGGGTTTGGTCATATCAGTGGACGCGGCTGAGGGAGCAGATTTCAATTCTGAGATTACTTTATTCAAAAGTTGCTCAGGAAAATAGCCATAAATTTTCAAAAATGTTAAATTTAAATTTTTAAACATGTCAAGTGCAGGTGGGCCCAGGGCCAATTTCGAACAGACGTGAATGGGGTTTGGTCATATCAGTGGACACGGCTGAGGGAGCAGATTTCAATTCTGAGCTCATTTTATTCAAAAGTTGCTCAGGAAAATAGCCATAATCTTTCAAAAATGTTAAATTAAAATTTTTAAACATGACAAGTTCAGGTGGGCCCAGGGCCAATTTCGAACAGACGTGAATGGGGTTTGGTCATATCAGTGGACGCGGCTGAGGGAGCAGATTTCAATTCTGAGATTACTTTATTCAAAAGTTGCTCAGGAAAATAGCCATAAATTTTTAAAAATGTTAAATTTATATTTTCAAACATGTCAATTGCAGGTCGGCCCAGGGCCAATTTCGAACAGACGTGAATGGGGTTTGGTCATATCAGTGGACACGGCTGAGGGAGCAGATTTCAATTCTGAGCTCACTTTATTCAAAAGTTGCTCAGGAAAATAGCCATAAATTTTCAAAAATGTTAAATTTATATTTTCAAACATGTCAAGTGCAGGTCGGCCCAGGGCCAATTTCGAACAGACGTGAATGGGGTTTGGTCATATCAGTGGACGCGGCTGAGGGAGCAGATTTCAATTCTGAGATTACTTTATTCAAAAGTTGCTCAGGAAAATAGCCATAAATTTTCAAAAATGCTAAATTATAATTTTTAAACATGACAAGTTCAGGTTGGCCCAGGGCAATTTAGAACAGACGTGAATGGGGTTTGGTCATATCAGTGGACGCGGCTGAGGGAGCAGATTTCAATTCTGAGCTCACTTTGTTCAAAAGTTGCTCAGGAAAATAGCCATAAATTTTCAAAAATGTTAAATTAAAATTTTTAAACATGACAAGTTCAGGTGGGCCCAGGGCCAATTTCGAACAGACGTGAATGGGGTTTGGTCATATCAGTGGACACGGCTGAGGGAGCAGATTTCAATTCTGAGCTCACTTTATTCAAAAGTTGCTCAGGAAAATAGCCATAAATTTTCAAAAATGTTAAATTTATATTTTCAAACATGTCAAGTGCAGGTCGGCCCAGGGCCAATTTCGAACAGACTTGAATGGGGTTTGGTCATATCAGTGGACGCGGCTGAGGGAGCAGATTTCAATTCTGAGATTACTTTATTCAAAAGTTGCTCAGGAAAATAGCCATAAATTTTCAAAAATGCTAAATTATAATTTTTAAACATGACAAGTTCAGGTTGGCCCAGGGCAATTTAGAACAGACGTGAATGGGGTTTGGTCATATCAGTGGACGCGGCTGAGGGAGCAGATTTCAATTCTGAGCTCACTTTGTTCAAAAGTTGCTCAGGAAAATAGCCATAAATTTTCAAAAATGTTAAATTAAAATTTTTAAACATGACAAGTTCAGGTGGGCCCAGGGTTAATTTCGAACAGACGTGAATGGGGTTTGGTCATATCAGTGGACACGGCTGAGGGAGCAGATTTCAATTCTGAGCTCACTTTGTTCAAAAGTTGCTCAGGAAAATAGCCATAAATTTTCAAAAATGTTAAATTTATATTTTCAAACATGTCAAGTGCAGGTCGGCCCAGGGCCAATTTCGAACAGACGTGAATGGGGTTTGGTCATATCAGTGGACGCGGCTGAGGGAGCAGATTTCAATTCTGAGATTACTTTATTCAAAAGTTGCTCAGGAAAATAGCCATAAATTTTCAAAAATGCTAAATTATAATTTTTAAACATGACAAGTTCAGGTTGGCCCAGGGCAATTTAGAACAGACGTGAATGGGGTTTGGTCATATCAGTGGACGCGGCTGAGGGAGCAGATTTGAATTCTGAGCTCACTTTATTCAAAAGTTGCTCAGGAAAATAGCCATAAATTTTCAAAAATGTTAAATTTATATTTTCAAACATGTCAAGTGCAGGTCGGCCCAGGGCCAATTTCGAACAGACGTGAATGGGGTTTGGTCATATCAGTGGACGCGGCTGAGGGAGCAGATTTCAATTCTGAGATTACTTTATTCAAAAGTTGCTCAGGAAAATAGCCATAAATTTTCAAAAATGTTAAATTTAAATTTTTAAACATGTCAAGTGCAGGTGGGCCCAGGGCCAATTTCGAACAGACGTGAATGGGGTTTGGTCATATCAGTGGACACGGCTGAGGGAGCAGATTTCAATCCTGAGCTCACTTTATTCAAAAGTTGCTCAGGAAAATAGCCATAAATTTTCAAAAATGTTTAATTAAAATTTTTAAACATGACAAGTTCAGGTTGGCCCAGGGCCAATTTCGAACAGACGTGAATGGGGTTTGGTCATATCAGTGGACACGGCTGAGGGAGCAGATTTCAATTCTGAGCTCACTTTATTCAAAAGTTGCTCAGGAAAATAGCCATAAATTTTCAAAAATGTTAAATTAAAATTTTTAAACATGACAAGTTCAGGTGGGCCCAGGGCCAATTTCGAACAGACGTGAATGGGGTTTGGTCATATCAGTGGACGCGGCTGAGGGAGCAGATTTCAATTCTGAGATTACTTTATTCAAAAGTTGCTCAGGAAAATAGCCATAAATTTTCAAAAATGTTAAATTTAAATTTTTTAAACATGTCAAGTGCAGGTGGGCCCAGGGCCAATTTCGAACAGACGTGAATGGGGTTTGGTCATATCAGTGGACACGGCTGAGGGAGCAGATTTCAATTCTGAGCTCACTTTATTCAAAAGTTGCTCAGGAAAATAGCCATAAATTTTCAAAAATGTTAAATTTTAATTTTTAAACATGTCAAGTTCAGGTGGGCCCAGGGCCAATTTCGAACAGACGTGAATAGGGTTTGGTCATATCAGTGGACACGGCTGAGGGAGCAGATTTTAATTCTGAGCTCACTTTATTCAAAAGTTGCTCAGGAAAATAGCCATAAATTTTCAAAAATGTTAAATTAAAATTTTTAAACATGACAAGTTCAGGTGGGCCCAGGGCCAATTTCGAACAGACGTGAATGGGGTTTGGTCATATCAGTGGACGCGGCTGAGGGAGCAGATTTCAATTCTGAGATTACTTTATTCAAAAGTTGCTCAGGAAAATAGCCATAAATTTTCAAAAATGTTAAATTTAAATTTTTAAACATGTCAAGTGCAGGTGGGCCCAGGGCCAATTTCGAACAGACGTGAATGGGGTTTGGTCATATCAGTGGACACGGCTGAGGGAGCAGATTTCAATTCTGAGCTCACTTTATTCAAAAGTTGCTCAGGAAAATAGCCATAAATTTTCAAAAATGTTTAATTAAAATTTTTAAACATGACAAGTTCAGGTGGGCGCAGGGCCAATTTCGAACAGACGTGAATGGGGTTTGGTCATATCAGTGGACGCGGCTGAGGGAGCAGATTTCAATTCTGAGATTACTTTATTCAAAAGTTGCTCAGGAAAATAGCCATAAATTTTCAAAAATGTTTAATTAAAATTTTTAAACATGACAAGTTCAGGTGGGCCCAGGGCCAATTTCGAACAGACGTGAATGGGGTTTGGTCATATCAGTGGACGCGGCTGAGGGAGCAGATTTCAATTCTGAGATTACTTTATTCAAAAGTTGCTCAGGAAAATAGCCATAAATTTTCAAAAATGTTAAATTTAAATTTTTAAACATGTCAAGTGCAGGTGGGCCCAGGGCCAATTTCGAACAGACGTGAATGGGGTTTGGTCATATCAGTGGACACGGCTGAGGGAGCAGATTTCAATTCTGAGCTCACTTTATTCAAAAGTTGCTCAGGAAAATAGCCAGAAATTTTCAAAAATGTTAAATTTAAATTTTCAAACATGTCAAGTGCAGGTCGGCCCAGGGCCAATTTCGAACAGACGTGAATGGGGTTTGGTCATATCAGTGGACGCGGCTGAGGGAGCAGATTTCAATTCTGAGATTACTTTATTCAAAAGTTGCTCAGGAAAATAGCCATAAATTTTCAAAAATGTTTAATTAAAATTTTTAAACATGACAAGTTCAGGTGGGCCCAGGGCCAATTTCGAACAGACGTGAATGGGGTTTGGTCATATCAGTGGACGCGGCTGAGGGAGCGGATTTCAATTCTGAGATTACTTTATTCAAAAGTTGCTCAGGAAAATAGCCATAAATTTTCAAAAATGTTAAATTTAAATTTTTAAACATGTCAAGTGCAGGTGGGCCCAGGGCCAATTTCGAACAGACGTGAATGGGGTTTGGTCATATCAGTGGACACGGCTGAGGGAGCAGATTTCAATTCTGAGCTCACTTTATTCAAAAGTTGCTCAGGAAAATAGCCATAAATTTTCAAAAATGTTTAATTAAAATTTTTAAACATGACAAGTTCAGGTGGGCCCAGGGCCAATTTCGAACAGACGTGAATGGGGTTTGGTCATATCAGTGGACGCGGCTGAGGGAGCAGATTTCAATTCTGAGCTCATTTTATTCAAAAGTTGCTCAGGAAAATAGCCATAAATTTTCAAAAATGTTAAATTAAAATTTTTAAACATGACAAGTTCAGGTGGGCCCAGGGCCAATTTCGAACAGACGTGAATGGGGTTTGGTCATATCAGTGGACGCGGCTGAGGGAGCAGATTTCAATTCTGAGATTACTTTATTCAAAAGTTGCTCAGGAAAATAGCCATAAATTTTCAAAAATGCTAAATTAAAATTTTTAAACATGACAAGTTCAGGTTGGCCCAGGGCCAATTTAGAACAGACGTGAATGGGGTTTGGTTATATCAGTGGACGCGGCTGAGGGAGCAGATTTCAATTCTGAGATTACTTTATTCAAAAGTTGCTCAGGAAAATAGCCATAAATTTTCAAAAATGTTTAATTAAAATTTTTAAACATGACAAGTTCAGGTGGGCCAAGGGCCAATTTCGAACAGACGTGAATGGGGTTTGGTCATATCAGTGGACGCGGCTGAGGGAGCAGATTTCAATTCTGAGCTCATTTTATTCAAAAGTTGCTCAGGAAAATAGCCATAAATTTTCAAAAATGTTAAATTAAAATTTTTAAACATGACAAGTTCAGGTGGGCCCAGGGCCAATTTCGAACAGACGTGAATGGGGTTTGGTCATATCAGTGGACGCGGCTGAGGGAGCAGATTTCAATTCTGAGATTACTTTATTCAAAAGTTGCTCAGGAAAATAGCCAGAAATTTTCAAAAATGTTAAATTTAAATTTTCAAACATGTCAAGTGCAGGTCGGCCCAGGGCCAATTTCGAACAGACGTGAATTAGGTTTGGTCATATCAGTGGACGCGGCTGAGGGAGCAGATTTCAATTCTGAGCTCACTTTATTCAAAAGTTGCTCAGGAAAATAGCCATAAATTTTCAAAAATGTTAAATTAAAATTTTTAAACATGACAAGTTCAGGTGGGCCCAGGGCCAATTTCAAACAGACGTGAATGGGGTTTGGTCATATCAGTGGACACGGCTGAGGGAGCAGATTTCAATTCTGAGCTCACTTTATTCAAAAGTTGCTCAGGAAAATAGCCATAAATTTTCAAAAATGTTAAATTTATATTTTCAAACATGTCAAGTGCAGGTCGGCCCAGGGCCAATTTCGAACAGACGTGAATGGGGTTTGGTCATATCAGTGGACACGGCTGAGGGAGCAGATTTCAATTCTGAGCTCACTTTGTTCAAAAGTTGCTCAGGAAAATAGCCATAAATTTTCAAAAATGTTAAATTAAAATTTTTAAACATGACAAGTTCAGGTGGGCCCAGGGCCAATTTCGAGCAGACGTGAATGGGGTTTGGTCATATCAGTGGACGCGGCTGAGGGAGCAGATTTCAATTCTGAGATTACTTTATTCAAAAGTTGCTCAGGAAAATAGCCATAAATTTTCAAAAATGTTAAATTTAAATTTTTAAACATGACAAGTTCAGGTGGGCCCAGGGCCAATTTCGAACAGACGTGAATGGGGTTTGGTCATATCAGTGGACGCGGCTGAGGGAGCAGATTTCAATTCTGAGCTCACTTTATTCAAAAGTTGCTCAGGAAAATAGCCATAAATTTTCAAAAATGTTTAATTAAAATTTTTAAACATGACAAGTTCAGGTTGGCCCAGGGCCAATTTAGAACAGACGTGAATGGGGTTTGGTCATATCAGTGGACACGGCTGAGGGAGCAGATTTCAATTCTGAGCTCACTTTATTCAAAAGTTGCTCAGGAAAATACTTACTTACTTTAGTTTAAACGAAATATTAAATAAATATTAATAAAATAGAAATACATATATAATAAAACGTGATTGACATATTTTGTTATGAATTCTAAATACATAAATTGTTACTTTTATGTACTGAATTTTATGATATTTTTAAAGAAAAAAGTGTAGTTCTTTTTCACTAATTGTACTGCCTTTTTTCCTCAATGTACTTTTTTCGTCGATTTCATATCTGGCAACCCTAGACCCGGCCATAATGTACATAATTCTTTAGTTTAAATAAACAATTCCTAAACTTACACAGAAAGCTGAAATTTCTAATATTATGCAAATTGTTAATAACTTAAAATAGTTCGAACTATGAATGCCATCAATAAGTTATTGGGTCACATGAATAAAACTCAGCAATTACTTCAAAGTAATTACTTTAGGCTTAGGAATAACTTTTAATATCAAATTTATCAACATACTTGTAGATTAGCATAAAGTATAAACGAAAATAAAAAAAATAAAGTTTTAGCAGACTAGAATTGTGGAGTAATTGCTTTTTTTCTGCAGCATCATTTTTAACTAGTAGCTTTATTTAAATTTTTTACTGATTTTTTTCTATATGATGGCTTAACTTGCTGCAAGTTAATTTTTATAATGTCGTCGAAGGCAAAAGTTAGTCATTAAATAGGACTCCAGTATTCCCAAGTATTCAAGATTCTAACAAAGCTAGGAAAAAAATTTGTTCTTAGCAATTTTTTTTTTTTTTTTCAAAAAACATAAAATTGATTATTCAAATTACCATTAAGATATGTCGTCGTGTTCTTTCTTATTTTTTTACAAATATACTCAAAATCGGTTGTAATTATAACTCTTATTTTACCAAATACTAGTAAATTAATAGAAAAAAATAAGAGGCAACACTGTTTTCTTTATTTTGGCATTTCACTTGTTGCAAGTTTCAGAAAAACGCACTGCCTTCAAAATATGGTTTCAAGTTCAGCCGCAAGTCGCATAAGTGAGATTGTATTAGTGAAAAAGTGGTAGTGAATTGAGTTTTTCGAAGTTGCACTTGCATTTGCCATATACAAGTACAAGTTCGAAAAACTCAATTAACTCCCACTTTTTCACTAATACAATCACACTTATGGAAGCTAAAAAAATATGCAATGGAATTTTTTTATTGTGTTACAGAAGTGCGATCATATTTCATTATCGAAGAGCCTTTCATTGTGTTAAGTAGAATATCAGTTAAAGTGCAGTTAAATTAAATAAATTTACGAATTTACAGAAAAATAACAATGGCAAAAGAACTATTCATATTTTTAGTAAAAATATTTTTTTTGCATAAAAAATATAATCTATCAGACACGGATAATTTGTTTGCTATTTTTAATAAAAAAGATGGGTTTTTTGAAGAGTTTTTTTAATTTTACAAATGGCCTGAAAACGGAAACGAACGGGAAACTAATAAAGAAAGTTGAAAACAATATCAGAAATAAAAAAAGAATATGTGGCATTGTTAAACGAGTTGTAAGTAAAATATGTTTTTATTATTTAATATTCATACTATTATTAAAGTAAATGCTTGCAATTTTAAATCTAGTTTTCTTGGTTGCATGAAAAAATGAAATAAAATATATTCTGAATTCCTACTCAAAAATTCATAATAAATACTTTAAAGCATAATGAATGGCTTAATTTGTTTTGTTTCGTATAAAATTTTATTTATGTACGCTTTGATTTACTATTGTGTATAAATTAAAGGGCTGAACGATTCATCTTAAATGAGATTTCAAGACACATGATAGCCTACAAGCCATAACAAGTTGTGTGGTTTTACTTTTTATAACGATTGAATCAGTACAAACAACAAAAAAAAAACACGATGGCAAAAAAGCATATGGATAGTGAGACGAATCCCATCATGAATCGTTTATCACGGATGACAACAGTACATTACCACATCATATTATTGTGAACTTAAGCAACCAACACAATATCAACACCATCGTTTTAGTGTTACTGAAAACTTATGTATAACAGTGTTGCCAGTTTGGGGAATTTATCCCAAAATTGGGAATTGTATCATCAATGGGGATAAAAACTTCCGTTTGTAGAACTGGGGATTTATTGGGAATGATAAGAAATTTTAGGGGATCATTTGGGGATAAAATATAATATTGCTTTTTCATATTTTTATGAATTTAATCCTGATAATTCTAAATATTTATATTTTTTTCTAAGAATGATGATAATAGTGAATGATTTTTAGCTACAAAAATTTGAGTCTGGCAAGGTAATGTTCCTAGAAACTATAATTCCTCTTGGTGAAAATTCAAATTCGTTTTGGTTCTAAAATTTTTAAAGTTATTTAATAAGAGTTATAAGAAGTTCTTCTTAAATTAAATGTATACTTTACAAGTTACTCAATTGTCAAAAGTTAATCCATCTGCTGAAATGCTAAAACTTTTTAATGCAGTACCATACACAACAAAATGTCTGTTATTTATTAAATGTCTGTTTATTATTAAATATTTAAAATGAAAAATTTTGGTTCAAATTTTCTTTGCTGTTATTTAAATTTATTTGTTCTTTTTTATAATTTGTTGTAAGCATAAATTTATTGAGTCTGAGTGTACAACTTACAAGTAACTTTACAAGTTACTCAATTGTCAAAAGTTAATCCATCTGCTGAAATGCTAAAACTTTTTAATGCAGTACCATACACAACAAAATGTCTGTTATTTATTAAATGTCTGTTTATTATTAAATATTTAAAATGAAAAATTTTGGTTCAAATTTTCTTTGCTGTTATTTAAATTTATTTGTTCTTTTTTATAATTTGTTGTAAGCATAAATTTATTGAGTCTGAGTGTACAACTTACCGCAAAAAATAAACGAATATGGTATTTTTCCACTAATTTTTCGAAAAAATTAACGAAAACAAATTTTTATATAAAATAAAAGTTGGACATTTTTTGGGATGGCAAATTAAAAATTGGGGATAAGGTATGAAAAGACTGGCAACACTGATGTATGTAACCGAAATACGTACCTACTCTGTTGAAAGCTATCATGCTAATGAATGGAGTATTTTTTTTTGTTATGATTTTAGTTGAGAGTTTTGTTTTCATTCGTGTTGTGTACAAGGTTGCCAATTTAGCCATTTTCCGGCTAGATCTAGCCATTTTAATTTCATCTAGCCATAAAAAAATGGCTAGATTGGATCTAGCCGGAAGATTTAGCCATTTTATTTTGCCCTAGCCATTTTTTCTTTTAATGTTTTCCAGTTAATTTCATACAAAAGAGCTTGAATTTTTAGGATTTTCAAAATTTTAGTACAAAATTTTCACTTTTTTAAAATATTTATTTGGGTTCACAGCCACATGTAATTTTTACATTCGATTTAAAATCATGTTTTTTGTAAAATTTGAATGAAAGTATTTTATAAATTCCGAAAACATTAAAATTTAAAGACTACATTCATGAAATTCGTGTTAGAACTCTTCATTATCACTCATTTATATTAAAATTTTGAGTTTTAGCATTATTTTCCAATTTTAGCCATTTCTAGCCATTTTTTCTCCGTAACCTAGCCATTTTTTCAGTTCAAGTGTTGGCAACCTTGGTTGTGTAGGTATGAAAAGCCGATTATGATCGGCCAATGGTATAATGAAAAACAGTATTGCCAACTCTTGAAGGCAGGGAAGCACCGTGAGCATTTTGAAAACGGGTAAAAAGGGTAAAAATTTACCAAAAATGGGGTGAAAAAACACGATAATAATTTTTTGAAAAATTGACAGAAAATTCAATAAAAATTTAAAAAAGGAGAACAAATACCAAAAATATAAACTGTACAAAAAGCACTAAAAGCACTGTCAGATATCTGAAAAAGCACTATAAATACCCGCTTTTTATAAACGGGTATTTGTAAAAAATCACCAGGTACGGGAAGGGAAAAAGCACCAAAAAATACCCGAAAAGCACTGAAATGGCAACACTAATGAAAAAATTAAAATAGACAAATGTCTACCCCCAAAAAATTCTTTAGTTGATCGTAATGAATATTTCAACTATTTAATATGTCAAATACTCTAATGATACCAAAAAAAAGCTCTAAAGCGACGAATACATTAAGGAACATTGAGTAGGGTTTTTAGCAAACTCTACTACGTATTGGTTTTATTATATTATTTATTTTTAATTTTATTTTTCAATATTGTTTAATTATACCACCGATTCTTTTTAAATGTTTTTTTTTGGAATAAATTTGGTAAATTTTATTTTATAGAATTTCGTTAGGTTATTTTAAGGGTATCGGTATTTTAAGTTATATCGTTAAGTTATTTTAGGGTTAACGGTATTTTAATTTATTTCGTTAGGTTATTTTAAGGTTAACGGTAGTTTAAGTTACTTCGTTAGTGGTATTTTAGGGTTAAAAATAGTTCGTTGAAAGGGTTTCGAATCGTTAACGGTATTTTACGGTTGGTGTTTCCCAACCAAGTTAAAAATTTTAAAAATTGCCAAAATTAAAAAAATTGTTTAAATTTAAAAATTGTCAAAATTTGAAAAAATCATAAAAAACCGCCAAAATTTTGAAAATAGCAAAATTTAGAAAAATCGGCAAAATTAAAGAAATCGTCGAAAATTAGAAAAAAATCATCAAAATTAAAAAATCATCGACATTAAAAAAATCGCCAAAAAGCTATATATATTTATATTAATAAGAATTAATATAAATTATTTTTTTTTGTTTTTATAATTTATTATGCATTAAAAACATTATTAATTTTTTTTTACTAACTTTTTTATATAATAATATAAAAATTGTAAAACAAACATTGAATTGAAAATAAAGAACAACTAACTAACTGCTAACTTTTTTATCTGAGTGTACATTTATACTTTTTCGTTTTATAAAACCTACATATTATAACACAACACACCATCGCATCCATAGCATTCATTGCGATACTTAAACACTAGTTCAAAGTACTAATTGCTATGTTATGGTAGCGAACAATCGTGTGTCACTACAATTACTTATTGTTTTTTTCGTTGCCATGTTTAATGCTTAAGCTCGCTTACGTTTTGATTTGTCTTATTCCTTATTTGTTGTTTGAATCAATTTTCTTTATTCATTTCATATTTTTTCCGACTAAAATCATTCAGCTGTTTCGATGCCGGATAGAAAATTCTGATTTCAACAGAATGATCCGGCGAGTACGTTTACATTTACTTGTTAGTAACCATTCGTATACATTTCTTCTTGTGGTTTCGAAACAGCTGATTCGTTACAGATACGTTTACGGTTGGGTAACTCAGCCTTAATTTTTACCTACGGCATGTTACAGTTACATCACATTTACATTTATGGTCCCATAATCCTCCTTTTAGTGAAAACATTACGGCTCTCTCTCTCTCTCTCAATTTGTTTGGCATCTTTCTTTTTTATTATTTAGAGTCAGTGTTGCCAACAAATTCTCAAAATAAATGGCTAGATAAGACCCAAAAATCGTTAGAAAATCACTAGATTTATAAGCAGTGTAAAATTTAGCGATTTAATCGCTAGATTGTTGAAAAATGGTACTTAAAGGAGTTTTTTACTCAAAAATTTCTTAAATATGTTGATAAGAAGTGATATAAACTCCAAAATAATGAAAAATTTTACGACTAAACTTCAAATAATGAGTCTCGATTTTCATTCAATTAATATTAGTATTGAAAATACTCAATAGAGGGCGCTGTACAGTGAAAAACTACATACCCATATTTTACCGAAATATGTATTTTTAGAAAGTTTTTTCAGTAAAATCGGTTAAGAAGTTGTTTTTTTATAATAAAAGGATATCAATATACGAATTTTATAATATTTTTCAACATAAAACCGATTTTTAAGAATTATATTGCGGCTGATAAAAAAATCGCTAAATGTTTGGCTAATAGGTACAGGACAATTTTTCCCGCTAGGGGTGAAATAAAATCGCTATATCTGACGAGAAAATCGCCGTTATGGCAACACTGTTTAGAGTAACCATGATTTGACGTAATTCGCGTGCTTTTCTTTGCGGTGTTTTTTGTTTCTGTAATTTGTTTACCTTACTTGTTTGTGATCAATGTTACCAGTTTTGACGATTTTTACCATCGAAAATAGCCAAATAACGATTTGACGATTTTCCTCTTCAAAATGACGATTTTTTTCAATAGGAAATATAGCAACAATTGGTAAAAAATACGTTATTTTTCCATTATCTAAATCAATAAATCTGAAAATTTATTCATGTAATTTATAAATATTTATCATAAAATTTTTATTTAAGATAGTCATTTTAGAATCTGATCGGTTTTAGTAGGAAAACTGACACAGAATCTGGTAACTATTTTAATTTAAAATAGTTTTTCGTAAATCTCTAATACATTTAACGTGTTTTTCGAAGGGATGTATATGTCATATATGACTCTTTTTTCATGTAAATTCTTTAGTAGGTACCTGTGAAATATTTTTAGACTAAGGCCCGTTAACTTATCTCAATTTATACCCTGGTTAAGACCTCTACTTGCCTTAACCACTGGTAAACAAATTTTTTAAATAACTTATCTAAATTTTAACCAAGCATTTCTTCTAACCAATGCTAAAATTTAACCATAGAAATTTCTATGGTTAAGAAACTTAACCAAGGATATTTTAGAACAATTCACCCTACATAAGAAATTTTAATAAATTAAACTGGGTATTAAAAAAATTGAAAGCGTAGCTTTAACCAAACTTTGACTAAGAATCTTTTATGATATATATTAAACTTAAAAAAATTGCATAAGTACTTAAAAACGTGCATAAATTTTTGCTATTTAGGATTTAGGTTTCTGTGATATATTATTATGTCCTCTGGTTCCTATTGGGAACAAAGAGCCACAAGGTTTCTGCGATAGCTTACAAAAATTGGCCTCATATAAGGAAAAATTTATTTTTTTATGGTTCAAGGAGCCAAAATCTGTCTTGAGTAATTAAAAGCAAAAATAGTGACCAATATTATAACAATTTGACACGAATTGACACCTCTACAAAATGAAAAGTCGCTGTCGGTAGAAACTTGATACATACTTTTAGTATTTTACTTGCTGATTCCAAATCTCTATTCTCTAAGACTTTCTGTTACGATGGTAGTAAAGAATGAATTTTGTTCTTTAAAATACATAGGAAAACATGTTTAATTTGTGTACCGTTATATGAAAAAATTCTTTTGAAACCCACTCTAAGAAAAACAATTATTCCATCAATTTTTGGTAACTTTCATTTAAGAATTTGGAATCAGCGTATCAAATTCAAAATGAGTCTGTATCAAAGTTGAAACCTCTGAAAGTTTGTTGAGGTGTGTTATCAAGGATTTGCAGAATTTTGGTACACGTGAAGTACAAGACTACTGAATTTAATTCTTAAATATAAAAAAGCGCATAGAAATCACTCTCGAATTTACGAAATGTGAACCAATCATGTTTTAAATATTTTAAAAGTATGTGAGGAACCCCTGGACAACCCACAGTTTTGACTCGCAATTATAAAAAGATACAAAATCATGCACAGCGATTATTTTTCTACTCACTTTGATGTGCTGATCGCATAAATTGCGTTAATTTAATAATCTATCACAAAATTTCCACTGTTTTTTTTTTAATTTTATGCGCGAATCTTTTCGCGGTTGTCTCGATTAGCTCGAAAAACTTAGTAGTAGTTCAAATAATCCACTTTTATTTTATCTTAAATCTTAAGTTTTTTCGATATGAAATTTTTTTTTGTTAAAGTGAAGTTTTTCTTTTGAACAATTAATTTCAGTATATTGTAAATTTTCAATACATAGTGTTGCGTTATTTCTATAAAAATTCTTTTTGTTACAAAATCAATTTACATTGAAAGTTTCCTTCACTTTAACCAAGCAAATAAAAACCTAAATTTTTAGGATTTTTCTGAAATTAAAGCTGACACCGAAAACCAGGTGATTTTTTAAAAATTTTAATTTAACATTTTTGAAAATTTCTGGCTATTTTCCTGAGCAACTTTTGAATAAAGTGAGCTCAGAATTGAAATCTGCTCCCTCAGCCGTGTCCACTGATATGACCAAACCCCATTCACGTCTGTTCGAAATTGGCCCTGGGCCCACCTGAACTTGTCATGTTTAAAAATTTTAATTTAACATTTTTGAAAATTTATGGCTATTTTCCTGAGCAACTTTTGAATAAAGTGAGCTCAGAATTGAAATCTGCTCCCTCAGCCGCGTCCACTGATATTACCAAACCCCATTCACGTCTGTTCGAAATTGGCCCTGGGCCCACCTGAACTTGTCATGTTTAAAAATTTAAATTTAACATTTTTGAAAATTTATGGCTATTTTCCTGAGCAACTTTTGAATAAAGTAATCTCAGAATTGAAATCTGCTCCCTCAGCCGCGTCCACTGATATGACCAAACCCCATTCACGTCTGTTCGAAATTGGCCCTGGGCCCACCTGAACTTGTCATGTTTAAAAATTTTAATTAAACATTTTTGAAAATTTATGGCTATTTTCCTGAGCAACTTTTGAATAAAGTGAGCTCAGAATTGAAATTTGCTCCCTCAGCCGTGTCCACTGATATGACCAAACCCCATTCACGTCTGTTCGAAATTGGCCCTGGGCCCACCTGAACTTGTCATGTTTAAAAATTTAAATTTAACATTTTTGAAAATTTATGGCTATTTTCCTGAGCAACTTTTGAATAAAGTAATCTCAGAATTGAAATCTGCTCCCTCAGCCGCGTCCACTGATATGACCAAACCCCATTCACGTCTGTTCGAAATTGGCCCTGGGCCCACCTGAACTTGTCATGTTTAAAAATTTTAATTTAACATTTTTGAAAATTTATGGCTATTTTCCTGAGCAACTTTTTAACAAAGTGAGCTCAGAATTGAAATCTGCTCCGTCAGCCGTGTCCACTGATATGACCAAACCCCATTCACGTCTGTTCGAAATTGGCCCTGGGCCAACCTGAACTTGTCATGTTTAAAAATTTTAATTAAACATTTTTGAAAATTTATGCCTATTTTCCTGAGCAACTTTTGAATAAAGTGAGCTCAGAATTGAAATCTGCTCCCTCAGCCGCGTCCACTGATATGACCAAACCCCATTCACGTCTGTTCGAAATTGGCCCTGGGCCCACCTGAACTTGTCATGTTTAAAAATTTAAATTTAACATTTTTGAAAATTTATGGCTATTTTCCTGAGCAACTTTTGAATAAAGTAATCTCAGAATTGAAATCTGCTCCCTCAGCCGCGTCCACTGATATGACCAAACCCCATTCACGTCTGTTCGAAATTGGCCCTGGGCCCACCTGAACTTGTCATGTTTAAAAATTTAAATTTAATATTTTTGAAAATTTATGGCTATTTTCTTGAGCAACTTTTGAATAAACTAATCTCAGAATTGAAATCTGCTCCCTCAGCCGCGTCCACTGATATGACCAAACCCCATTCACGTCTGTTCGAAATTGGCCCTGGGCCCACCTGAACTTGTCATGTTTAAAAATTTAAATTTAATATTTTTGAAAATTTATGGCTATTTTCTTGAGCAACTTTTGAATAAACTAATCTCAGAATTGAAATCTGCTCCCTCAGCCGCGTCCACTGATATGACCAAACCCCATTCACGTCTGTTCGAAATTGGCCCTGGGCCCACCTGAACTTGTCATGTTTAAAAATTTAAATTTAATATTTTTGAAAATTTATGGCTATTTTCCTGAGCAACTTTTGAATAAAGTGAGCTCAGAATTGAAATCTGCTCCCTCAGCCGCGTCCACTGATATGACCAAACCCCATTCAGGTCTGTTCTAAATTGGCCCTGGGCCAACCTGAACTTGTCATGTTTAAAAATTTGAATTAAACATTTTTGAAAATTTATGGCTATTTTCCTGAGCAACTTTTGAATAAAGTGAGCTCAGAATTGAAATTTGCTCCCTCAGCCGTGTCCACTGATATGACCAAACCCCATTCACGTCTGTTCGAAATTGGCCCTGGGCCCACCTGCACTTGACATGTTTAAAAATTTAAATTTAACATTTTTGAAAATTTATGGCTATTTTCCTGAGCAACTTTTGAATAAAGTAATCTCAGAATTGAAATCTGCTCCCTCAGCCGCGTCCACTGATATGACCAAACCCCATTCACGTCTGTTCGAAATTGGCCCTGGGCCCACCTGAACTTGTCATGTTTAAAAATTTAAATTTAATATTTTTGAAAATTTATGGCTATTTTCTTGAGCAACTTTTGAATAAACTAATCTCAGAATTGAAATCTGCTCCCTCAGCCGCGTCCACTGATATGACCAAACCCCATTCACGTCTGTTCGAAATTGGCCCTGGGCCCACCTGAACTTGTCATGTTTAAAAATTTTAATTTAACATTTTTGAAAGATTATGGCTATTTTCCTGAGCAACTTTTGATTAAAATGAGCTCAGAATTGAAATCTGCTCCCTCAGCCGTGTCCACTGATATGACCAAACCCCATTCACGTCTGTTCGAAATTGGCCCTGGGCCCACCTGCACTTGACATGTTTAAAAATTTAAATTTAACATTTTAGAAAATTTATGGCTATTTTCCTGAGCAACTTTTGAATAAAGTAATCTCAGAATTGAAATCTGCTCCCTCAGCCGCGTCCACTGATATGACCAAACCCCATTCACGTCTGTTCGAAATTGGCCCTGGGCCCACCTGAACTTGTCATGTTTAAAAATTTTAATTTAACATTTTTAAAAATTTATGGCTATTTTCCTGAGCAACTTTTGAATAAAATGAGCTCAGAATTGAAATCTGCTCCCTCAGCCGTGTCCACTGATATGACCAAACCCCATTCACGTCTGTTCGAAATTGGCCCTGGGCCCACCTGCACTTGACATGTTTAAAAATTTAAATGTAACATTTTTGAAAATTTATGGCTATTTTCCTGAGCAACTTTTGAATAAAGTAATCTCAGAATTGAAATCTGCTCCCTCAGCCGCGTCCACTGATATGACCAAACCCCATTCACGTCTGTTCGAAATTGGCCCTGGGCCCACCTGAACTTGTCATGTTTAAAAATTTAAATTTAACATTTTTGAAAATTTATGGCTATTTTCCTGAGCAACTTTTGAATAAAGTAATCTCAGAATTGAAATCTGCTCCCTCAGCCGCGTCCACTGATATGACCAAACCCCATTCACGTCTGTTCGAAATTGGCCCTGGGCCCACCTGAACTTGTCATGTTTAAAAATTTTAATTTAACATTTTTGAAAGATTATGGCTATTTTCCTGAGCAACTTTTGAATAAAATGAGCTCAGAATTGAAATCTGCTCCCTCAGCCGTGTCCACTGATATGACCAAACCCCATTCACGTCTGTTCGAAATTGGCCCTGGGCCCACCTGCACTTGACATGTTTAAAAATTTAAATTTAACATTTTTGAAAATTTATGGCTATTTTCCTGAGCAACTTTTGAATAAAGTAATCTCAGAATTGAAATCTGCTCCCTCAGCCGCGTCCACTGATATGACCAAACCCCATTCACGTCTGTTCGAAATTGGCCCTGGGCCCACCTGAACTTGTCATGTTTAAAAATTTTAATTAAACATTTTTGAAAATTTATGCCTATTTTCCTGAGCAACTTTTGAATAAAGTGAGCTCAGAATTGAAATCTGCTCCCTCAGCCGCGTCCACTGATATGACCAAACCCCATTCACGTCTGTTCGAAATTGGCCCTGGGCCCACCTGAACTTGTCATGTTTAAAAATTTTAATTAAACATTTTTGAAAATTTATGGCTATTTTCCTGAGCAACTTTTGAATAAAGTGAGCGCAGAATTGAAATCTGCTCCCTCAGCCGCGTCCACTGATATGACCAAACCCCATTCACGTCTGTTCGAAATTGGCCCTGGGCCCACCTGAACTTGTCATGTTTAAAAATTTAAATTTAATATTTTTGAAAATTTATGGCTATTTTCTTGAGCAACTTTTGAATAAACTAATCTCAGAATTGAAATCTGCTCCCTCAGCCGCGTCCACTGATATGACCAAACCCCATTCACGTCTGTTCGAAATTGGCCCTGGGCCCACCTGAACTTGTCATGTTTAAAAATTTTAATTAAACATTTTTGAAAATTTATGGCTATTTTCCTGAGCAACTTTTGAATAAAGTGAGCGCAGAATTGAAATCTGCTCCCTCAGCCGCGTCCACTGATATGACCAAACCCCATTCACGTCTGTTCGAAATTGGCCCTGAGCCCACCTGAACTTGTCATGTTTAAAAATTTTAATTAAACATTTTTGAAAATTTATGGCTATTTTCCTGAGCAACTTTTGAATAAAGTGAGCTCAGAATTGAAATCTGCTCCCTCAGCCGTGTCCACTGATATGACCAAACCCCATTCACGTCTGTTCGAAATTGGCCCTGGGCCCACCTGAACTTGTCATGTGTAAAAATTTTAATTTAACATTTTTGAAAATTTATGGCTATTTTCCTGAGCAACTTTTGAACAAAGTGAGCTCAGAATTGAAATCTGCTCCCTCAGCCGCGTCCACTGATATGACCAAACCCCATTCACGTCTGTTCTAAATTGGCCCTGGGCCAACCTGAACTTGTCATGTTTAAAAATTTTAATTAAACATTTTTGAAAATTTATGGCTATTTTCCTGAGCAACTTTTGAATAAAGTGAGCGCAGAATTGAAATCTGCTCCCTCAGCCGCGTCCACTGATATGACCAAACCCCATTCACGTCTGTTCGAAATTGGCCCTGAGCCCACCTGAACTTGTCATGTTTAAAAATTTAAATTTAACATTTTTGAAAATTTATGGCTATTTTCCTGAGCAACTTTTGAATAAAGTAATCTCAGAATTGAAATCTGTTCCCTCAGCCGCGTCCACTGATATGACCAAACCCCATTCACGTCTGTTCGAAATTGGCCCTGGGCCCACCTGAACTTGTCATGTTTAAAAATTTTAATTTAAAATTTTTGAAAATTTATGGCTATTTTCCTGAGCAACTTTTGAACAAAGTGAGCTCAGAATTGAAATCTGCTCCCTCAGCCGTGTCCACTGATATGACCAAACCCCATTCACGTCTGTTCGCAATTGGCCCTGGGCCAACCTGAACTTGTCATGTTTAAAAATTTTAATTAAACATTTTTGAAAATTTATGGCTATTTTCCTGAGCAACTTTTGAATAAAGTGAGCTCAAATTGAAATCTGCTCCCTCAGCCGCGTCCACTGATATGACCAAACCCCATTCACGTCTGTTCGAAATTGGCCCTGGGCCCACCTGAACTTGTCATGTTTAAAAATTTAAATTTAAGATTTTTGAAAATGTATGGCTATTTTCCTGAGCAACTTTTGAATAAAGTAATCTCAGAATTGAAATCTGCTCCCTCAGCCGCGTCCACTGATATGACCAAACCCCATTCACGTCTGTTCGAAATTGGCCCTGGGCCCACCTGAACTTGTCATGTTTAAAAATTTAAATTTAACATTTTTGAAAATTTATGGCTATTTTCCTGAGCAACTTTTGAATAAAGTAATCTCAGAATTGAAATCTCCTCCCTCAGCCGCGTCCACTGATATGACCAAACCGTCTGTTCGAAATTGGCCCTGGGCCCACCTGAACTTGTCATGTTTAAAAATTTTAATTTAACATTTTTGAAAATTTATGGCTATTTTCCTGAGCAACTTTTGAATAAAGTAATCTCAGAATTGAAATCTGCTCCCTCAGCCGCGTCCACTGATATGACCAAACCCCATTCACGTCTGTTCGAAATTGGCCCTGGGCCAACCTGAACTTGTCATGTTTAAAAATTTTAATTTAACATTTTTGAAAATTTATTGCTATTTTCCTGAGCAACTTTTGAACAAAGTGAGCTCAGAATTGAAATCTGCTCCCTCAGCCGCGTCCACTGATATGACCAAACCCCATTCACGTCTGTTCTAAATTGGCCCTGGGCCAACCTGAACTTGTCATGTTTAAAAATTTTAATTAAACATTTTTGAAAATTTATGGCTATTTTCCTGAGCAACTTTTGAATAAAGTGAGCTCAGAATTGAAATCTGCTCCCTCAGCCGTGTCCACTGATATGACCAAACCCCATTCACGTCTGTTCGAAATTGGCCCTGGGCCCACCAGCAATTGACATGTTTAAAAATTTAAATTTAACATTTTTGAAAATTTATGGCTATTTTCCTGAGCAACTTTTGAATAAAGTAATCTCAGAATTGAAATCTGCTCCCTCAGCCGCGTCCACTGATATGACCAAACCCCATTCACGTCTGTTCGAAATTGGCCCTGGGCCCACCTGCACTTGACATGTTTAAAAATTTAAATGTAACATTTTTGAAAATTTATGGCTATTTTTCTGAGCAACTTTTGAATAAAGTAATCTCAGAATTGAAATCTGCTCCCTCAGCCGCGTCCACTGATATGACCAAACCCCATTCACGTCTGTTCGAAATTGGCCCTGGGCCCACCTGAACTTGTCATGTGTAAAAATTTTAATTTAACATTTTTGAAAATTTATGGCTATTTTCCTGAGCAACTTTTGAACAAAGTGAGCTCAGAATTGAAATCTGCTCCCTCAGCCGCGTCCACTGATATGACCAAACCCCATTCACGTCTGTTCTAAATTGGCCCTGGGCCCACCTGAACTTGTCATGTTTAAAAATTTTAATTTAACATTTTTGAAAATTTATGGCTATTTTCCTGAGCAACTTTTGAATAAAGTGAGCTCAGAATTGAAATCTGCTCCCTCAGCCGTGTCCACTGATATGACCAAACCCCATTCACGTCTGTTCGAAATTGGCCCTGGGCCCACCTGAACTTGTCATGTTTAAAAATTTTAATTTAACATTTTTGAAAATTTATGGCTATTTTCCTGAGCAACTTTTGAATAAAATGAGCTCAGAATTGAAATCTGCTCCCTCAGCCGTGTCCACTGATATGACCAAACCCCATTCACGTCTGTTCGAAATTGGCCCTGGGCCCACCTGCACTTGACATGTTTAAAAATTTAAATGTAACATTTTTGAAAATTTATGGCTATTTTTCTGAGCAACTTTTGAATAAAGTAATCTCAGAATTGAAATCTGCTCCCTCAGCCGCGTCCACTGATATGACCAAACCCCATTCACGTCTGTTCCAAATTGGCCCTGGGCCCACCTGAACTTGTCATGTGTAAAAATTTTAATTTAACATTTTTGAAAATTTATGGCTATTTTCCTGAGCAACTTTTGAACAAAGTAAGCTCAGAATTGAAATCTGCTCCCTCAGCCGCGTCCACTGATATGACCAAACCCCATTCACGTCTGTTCTAAATTGGCCCTGGGCCAACCTGAACTTGTCATGTATAAAAATTTTAATTAAACATTTTTGAAAATTTATGGCTATTTTCCTGAGCAACTTTTGAATAAAGTGAGCGCAGAATTGAAATCTGCTCCCTCAGCCGCGTCCACTGATATGACCAAACCCCATTCACGTCTGTTCGAAATTGGCCCTGGGCCCACCTGAACTTGTCATGTTTAAAAATTTAAATTTAACATTTTTGAAAATTTATGGCTATTTTCCTGAGCAACTTTTGAATAAAGTAATCTCAGAATTGAAATCTGCTCCCTCAGCCGCGTCCACTGATATGACCAAACCCCATTCACGTCTGTTCGAAATTGGCCCTGGGCCCACCTGAACTTGTCATGTTTAAAAATTTTAATTTAACATTTTTGAAAATTTATGGCTATTTTCCTGAGCAACTTTTGAACAAAGTGAGCTCAGAATTGAAATCTGCTCCCTCAGCCGTGTCCACTGATATGACCAAACCCCATTCACGTCTGTTCGAAATTGGCCCTGGGCCAACCTGAACTTGTCATGTTTAAAAATTTTAATTAAACATTTTTGAAAATTTATGGCTATTTTCCTGAGCAACTTTTGAATAAAGTGAGCTCAGAATTGAAATCTGCTCCCTCAGCCGCGTCCACTGATATGACCAAACCCCATTCACGTCTGTTCGAAATTGGCCCTGGGCCCACCTGAACTTGTCATGTTTAAAAATTTAAATTTAACATTTTTGAAAATTTATGGCTATTTTCCTGAGCAACTTTTGAATAAAGTAATCTCAGAATTGAAATCTGCTCCCTCAGCCGCGTCCACTGATATGACCAAACCCCATTCACGTCTGTTCGAAATTGGCCCTGGGCCGACCTGCACTTGACATGTTTGAAAATATAAATTTAACATTTTTGAAAATTTATGGCTATTTTCCTGAGCAACTTTTGAATAAAGTGAGCTCAGAATTCAAATCTGCTCCCTCAGCCGCGTCCACTGATATGACCAAACCCCATTCACGTCTGTTCTAAATTGCCCTGGGCCAACCTGAACTTGTCATGTTTAAAAATTATAATTTAGCATTTTTGAAAATTTATGGCTATTTTCCTGAGCAACTTTTGAATAAAGTAATCTCAGAATTGAAATCTGCTCCCTCAGCCGCGTCCACTGATATGACCAAACCCCATTCACGTCTGTTCTAAATTGCCCTGGGCCAACCTGAACTTGTCATGTTTAAAAATTATAATTTAGCATTTTTGAAAATTTATGGCTATTTTCCTGAGCAACTTTTGAATAAAGTAATCTCAGAATTGAAATCTGCTCCCTCAGCCGCGTCCACTGATATGACCAAACCCCATTCACGTCTGTTCGAAATTGGCCCTGGGCCCACCTGAACTTGTCATGTTTAAAAATTTTAATTAAACATTTTTGAAAATTTATGGCTATTTTCCTGAGCAACTTTTGAATAAAGTGAGCGCAGAATTGAAATCTGCTCCCTCAGCCGCGTCCACTGATATGACCAAACCCCATTCACGTCTGTTCGAAATTGGCCCTGGGCCCACCTGAACTTGTCATGTTTAAAAATTTAAATTTAATATTTTTGAAAATTTATGGCTATTTTCTTGAGCAACTTTTGAATAAACTAATCTCAGAATTGAAATCTGCTCCCTCAGCCGCGTCCACTGATATGACCAAACCCCATTCACGTCTGTTCGAAATTGGCCCTGGGCCCACCTGAACTTGTCATGTTTAAAAATTTTAATTAAACATTTTTGAAAATTTATGGCTATTTTCCTGAGCAACTTTTGAATAAAGTGAGCGCAGAATTGAAATCTGCTCCCTCAGCCGCGTCCACTGATATGACCAAACCCCATTCACGTCTGTTCGAAATTGGCCCTGAGCCCACCTGAACTTGTCATGTTTAAAAATTTTAATTAAACATTTTTGAAAATTTATGGCTATTTTCCTGAGCAACTTTTGAATAAAGTGAGCTCAGAATTGAAATCTGCTCCCTCAGCCGTGTCCACTGATATGACCAAACCCCATTCACGTCTGTTCGAAATTGGCCCTGGGCCCACCTGAACTTGTCATGTGTAAAAATTTTAATTTAACATTTTTGAAAATTTATGGCTATTTTCCTGAGCAACTTTTGAACAAAGTGAGCTCAGAATTGAAATCTGCTCCCTCAGCCGCGTCCACTGATATGACCAAACCCCATTCACGTCTGTTCTAAATTGGCCCTGGGCCAACCTGAACTTGTCATGTTTAAAAATTTTAATTAAACATTTTTGAAAATTTATGGCTATTTTCCTGAGCAACTTTTGAATAAAGTGAGCGCAGAATTGAAATCTGCTCCCTCAGCCGCGTCCACTGATATGACCAAACCCCATTCACGTCTGTTCGAAATTGGCCCTGAGCCCACCTGAACTTGTCATGTTTAAAAATTTAAATTTAACATTTTTGAAAATTTATGGCTATTTTCCTGAGCAACTTTTGAATAAAGTAATCTCAGAATTGAAATCTGTTCCCTCAGCCGCGTCCACTGATATGACCAAACCCCATTCACGTCTGTTCGAAATTGGCCCTGGGCCCACCTGAACTTGTCATGTTTAAAAATTTTAATTTAAAATTTTTGAAAATTTATGGCTATTTTCCTGAGCAACTTTTGAACAAAGTGAGCTCAGAATTGAAATCTGCTCCCTCAGCCGTGTCCACTGATATGACCAAACCCCATTCACGTCTGTTCGCAATTGGCCCTGGGCCAACCTGAACTTGTCATGTTTAAAAATTTTAATTAAACATTTTTGAAAATTTATGGCTATTTTCCTGAGCAACTTTTGAATAAAGTGAGCTCAAATTGAAATCTGCTCCCTCAGCCGCGTCCACTGATATGACCAAACCCCATTCACGTCTGTTCGAAATTGGCCCTGGGCCCACCTGAACTTGTCATGTTTAAAAATTTAAATTTAAGATTTTTGAAAATGTATGGCTATTTTCCTGAGCAACTTTTGAATAAAGTAATCTCAGAATTGAAATCTGCTCCCTCAGCCGCGTCCACTGATATGACCAAACCCCATTCACGTCTGTTCGAAATTGGCCCTGGGCCCACCTGAACTTGTCATGTTTAAAAATTTAAATTTAACATTTTTGAAAATTTATGGCTATTTTCCTGAGCAACTTTTGAATAAAGTAATCTCAGAATTGAAATCTCCTCCCTCAGCCGCGTCCACTGATATGACCAAACCGTCTGTTCGAAATTGGCCCTGGGCCCACCTGAACTTGTCATGTTTAAAAATTTTAATTTAACATTTTTGAAAATTTATGGCTATTTTCCTGAGCAACTTTTGAATAAAGTAATCTCAGAATTGAAATCTGCTCCCTCAGCCGCGTCCACTGATATGACCAAACCCCATTCACGTCTGTTCGAAATTGGCCCTGGGCCAACCTGAACTTGTCATGTTTAAAAATTTTAATTTAACATTTTTGAAAATTTATTGCTATTTTCCTGAGCAACTTTTGAACAAAGTGAGCTCAGAATTGAAATCTGCTCCCTCAGCCGCGTCCACTGATATGACCAAACCCCATTCACGTCTGTTCTAAATTGGCCCTGGGCCAACCTGAACTTGTCATGTTTAAAAATTTTAATTAAACATTTTTGAAAATTTATGGCTATTTTCCTGAGCAACTTTTGAATAAAGTGAGCTCAGAATTGAAATCTGCTCCCTCAGCCGTGTCCACTGATATGACCAAACCCCATTCACGTCTGTTCGAAATTGGCCCTGGGCCCACCAGCAATTGACATGTTTAAAAATTTAAATTTAACATTTTTGAAAATTTATGGCTATTTTCCTGAGCAACTTTTGAATAAAGTAATCTCAGAATTGAAATCTGCTCCCTCAGCCGCGTCCACTGATATGACCAAACCCCATTCACGTCTGTTCGAAATTGGCCCTGGGCCCACCTGCACTTGACATGTTTAAAAATTTAAATGTAACATTTTTGAAAATTTATGGCTATTTTTCTGAGCAACTTTTGAATAAAGTAATCTCAGAATTGAAATCTGCTCCCTCAGCCGCGTCCACTGATATGACCAAACCCCATTCACGTCTGTTCGAAATTGGCCCTGGGCCCACCTGAACTTGTCATGTGTAAAAATTTTAATTTAACATTTTTGAAAATTTATGGCTATTTTCCTGAGCAACTTTTGAACAAAGTGAGCTCAGAATTGAAATCTGCTCCCTCAGCCGCGTCCACTGATATGACCAAACCCCATTCACGTCTGTTCTAAATTGGCCCTGGGCCCACCTGAACTTGTCATGTTTAAAAATTTTAATTTAACATTTTTGAAAATTTATGGCTATTTTCCTGAGCAACTTTTGAATAAAGTGAGCTCAGAATTGAAATCTGCTCCCTCAGCCGTGTCCACTGATATGACCAAACCCCATTCACGTCTGTTCGAAATTGGCCCTGGGCCCACCTGAACTTGTCATGTTTAAAAATTTTAATTTAACATTTTTGAAAATTTATGGCTATTTTCCTGAGCAACTTTTGAATAAAATGAGCTCAGAATTGAAATCTGCTCCCTCAGCCGTGTCCACTGATATGACCAAACCCCATTCACGTCTGTTCGAAATTGGCCCTGGGCCCACCTGCACTTGACATGTTTAAAAATTTAAATGTAACATTTTTGAAAATTTATGGCTATTTTTCTGAGCAACTTTTGAATAAAGTAATCTCAGAATTGAAATCTGCTCCCTCAGCCGCGTCCACTGATATGACCAAACCCCATTCACGTCTGTTCCAAATTGGCCCTGGGCCCACCTGAACTTGTCATGTGTAAAAATTTTAATTTAACATTTTTGAAAATTTATGGCTATTTTCCTGAGCAACTTTTGAACAAAGTAAGCTCAGAATTGAAATCTGCTCCCTCAGCCGCGTCCACTGATATGACCAAACCCCATTCACGTCTGTTCTAAATTGGCCCTGGGCCAACCTGAACTTGTCATGTATAAAAATTTTAATTAAACATTTTTGAAAATTTATGGCTATTTTCCTGAGCAACTTTTGAATAAAGTGAGCGCAGAATTGAAATCTGCTCCCTCAGCCGCGTCCACTGATATGACCAAACCCCATTCACGTCTGTTCGAAATTGGCCCTGGGCCCACCTGAACTTGTCATGTTTAAAAATTTAAATTTAACATTTTTGAAAATTTATGGCTATTTTCCTGAGCAACTTTTGAATAAAGTAATCTCAGAATTGAAATCTGCTCCCTCAGCCGCGTCCACTGATATGACCAAACCCCATTCACGTCTGTTCGAAATTGGCCCTGGGCCCACCTGAACTTGTCATGTTTAAAAATTTTAATTTAACATTTTTGAAAATTTATGGCTATTTTCCTGAGCAACTTTTGAACAAAGTGAGCTCAGAATTGAAATCTGCTCCCTCAGCCGTGTCCACTGATATGACCAAACCCCATTCACGTCTGTTCGAAATTGGCCCTGGGCCAACCTGAACTTGTCATGTTTAAAAATTTTAATTAAACATTTTTGAAAATTTATGGCTATTTTCCTGAGCAACTTTTGAATAAAGTGAGCTCAGAATTGAAATCTGCTCCCTCAGCCGCGTCCACTGATATGACCAAACCCCATTCACGTCTGTTCGAAATTGGCCCTGGGCCCACCTGAACTTGTCATGTTTAAAAATTTAAATTTAACATTTTTGAAAATTTATGGCTATTTTCCTGAGCAACTTTTGAATAAAGTAATCTCAGAATTGAAATCTGCTCCCTCAGCCGCGTCCACTGATATGACCAAACCCCATTCACGTCTGTTCGAAATTGGCCCTGGGCCGACCTGCACTTGACATGTTTGAAAATATAAATTTAACATTTTTGAAAATTTATGGCTATTTTCCTGAGCAACTTTTGAATAAAGTGAGCTCAGAATTCAAATCTGCTCCCTCAGCCGCGTCCACTGATATGACCAAACCCCATTCACGTCTGTTCTAAATTGCCCTGGGCCAACCTGAACTTGTCATGTTTAAAAATTATAATTTAGCATTTTTGAAAATTTATGGCTATTTTCCTGAGCAACTTTTGAATAAAGTAATCTCAGAATTGAAATCTGCTCCCTCAGCCGCGTCCACTGATATGACCAAACCCCATTCACGTCTGTTCGAAATTGGCCCTGGGCCGACCTGCACTTGACATGTTTGAAAATATAAATTTAACATTTTTGAAAATTTATGGCTATTTTCCTGAGCAACTTTTGAACAAAGTGAGCTCAGAATTGAAATCTGCTCCCTCAGCCGTGTCCACTGATATGACCAAACCCCATTCACGTCTGTTCGAAATTAACCCTGGGCCCACCTGAACTTGTCATGTTTAAAAATTTTAATTTAACATTTTTGAAAATTTATGGCTATTTTCCTGAGCAACTTTTGAACAAAGTGAGCTCAGAATTGAAATCTGCTCCCTCAGCCGCGTCCACTGATATGACCAAACCCCATTCACGTCTGTTCTAAATTGCCCTGGGCCAACCTGAACTTGTCATGTTTAAAAATTATAATTTAGCATTTTTGAAAATTTATGGCTATTTTCCTGAGCAACTTTTGAATAAAGTAATCTCAGAATTGAAATCTGCTCCCTCAGCCGCGTCCACTGATATGACCAAACCCCATTCAAGTCTGTTCGAAATTGGCCCTGGGCCGACCTGCACTTGACATGTTTGAAAATATAAATTTAACATTTTTGAAAATTTATGGCTATTTTCCTGAGCAACTTTTGAATAAAGTGAGCTCAGAATTGAAATCTGCTCCCTCAGCCGTGTCCACTGATATGACCAAACCCCATTCACGTCTGTTCGAAATTGGCCCTGGGCCCACCTGAACTTGTCATGTTTAAAAATTTTAATTTAACATTTTTGAAAATTTATGGCTATTTTCCTGAGCAACTTTTGAACAAAGTGAGCTCAGAATTGAAATCTGCTCCCTCAGCCGCGTCCACTGATATGACCAAACCCCATTCACGTCTGTTCTAAATTGCCCTGGGCCAACCTGAACTTGTCATGTTTAAAAATTATAATTTAGCATTTTTGAAAATTTATGGCTATTTTCCTGAGCAACTTTTGAATAAAGTAATCTCAGAATTGAAATCTGCTCCCTCAGCCGCGTCCACTGATATGACCAAACCCCATTCACGTCTGTTCGAAATTGGCCCTGGGCCGACCTGCACTTGACATGTTTGAAAATATAAATTTAACATTTTTGAAAATTTATGGCTATTTTCCTGAGCAACTTTTGAATAAAGTGAGCTCAGAATTGAAATCTGCTCCCTCAGCCGTGTCCACTGATATGACCAAACCCCATTCACGTCTGTTCGAAATTGGCCCTGGGCCGACCTGCAATTGACATGTTTGAAAATATAAATTTAACATTTTTAAAAATTTATGGCTATTTTCCTGAGCAACTTTTGAATAAAGTAATCTCAGAATTGAAATCTGCTCCCTCAGCCGCGTCCACTGATATGACCAAACCCCATTCACGTCTGTTCGAAATTGGCCCTGGGCCCACCTGAACTTGTCATGTTTAAAAATTTTAATTTAACATTTTTGAAAGATTATGGCTATTTTCCTGAGCAACTTTTGAATAAAATGAGCTCAGAATTGAAATCTGCTCCCTCAGCCGTGTCCACTGATATGACCAAACCCCATTCACGTCTGTTCGAAATTGGCCCTGGGCCCACCTGCACTTGACATGTTTAAAAATTTAAATTTAACATTTTTGAAAATTTATGGCTATTTTCCTGAGCAACTTTTGAATAAAGTAATCTCAGAATTGAAATCTGCTCCCTCAGCCGCGTCCACTGATATGACCAAACCCCATTCACGTCTGTTCGAAATTGGCCCTGGGCCCACCTGAACTTGTCATGTTTAAAAATTTTAATTTAACATTTTTGAAAATTTATGGCTATTTTCCTGAGCAACTTTTGAATAAAATGAGCTCAGAATTGAAATCTGCTCCCTCAGCCGCGTCCACTGATATGACCAAACCCCATTCACGTCTGTTCGAAATTGGCCCTTGGCCCACCTGAACTTGTCATGTTTAAAAATTTTAATTAAACATTTTTGAAAATTTATGGCTATTTTCCTGAGCAACTTTTGAATAAAGTAATCTCAGAATTGATATCTGCTCCCTCAGCCGCGTCCACTGATATGACCAAACCCCATTCACGTCTGTTCGAAATTGGCCCTGGGCCGACCTGCACTTGACATGTTTGAAAATTTAAATTTAACATTTTTGAAAATTTATGGCTATTTTCCTGAGCAACTTTTGAATAAAGTGAGCTCAGAATTGAAATCTGCTCCCTCAGCCGTGTCCACTGATATGACCAAACCCCATTCACGTCTGTTCGAAATTGGCCCTGGGCCCACCTGAACTTGTCATGTTTAAAAATTTTAATTTAACATTTTTGAAAATTTATGGCTATTTTCCTGAGCAACTTTTGAATAAAGTGAGCTCAGAATTGAAATCTGCTCCCTCAGCCGTGTCCACTGATATGACCAAACCCCATTCACGTCTGTTCGAAATTGGCCCTGGGCCGACCTGCACTTGACATGTTTGAAAATTTAAATTTAACATTTTTGAAAATTTATGGCTATTTTCCTGAGCAACTTTTGAATAAAGTGAGCTCAGAATTGAAATCTGCTCCCTCAGCCGTGTCCACTGATATGACCAAACCCCATTCACGTCTGTTCGAAATTGGCCCTGGGCCGACCTGCACTTGACATGTTTGAAAATTTAAATTTAACATTTTTGAAAATTTATGGCTATTTTCCTGAGCAACTTTTGAATAAAGTGAGCTCAGAATTGAAATCTGCTCCCTCAGCCGTGTCCACTGATATGACCAAACCCCATTCACGTCTGTTCGAAATTGGCCCTGGGCCCACCTGAACTTGTCATGTTTAAAAATTTTAATTTAACATTTTTGAAAATTTATGGCTATTTTCCTGAGCAACTTTTGAATAAAGTGAGCTCAGAATTGAAATCTGCTCCCTCAGCCGTGTCCACTGATATGACCAAACCCTATTCACGTCTGTTCGAAATTGGCCCTGGGCCCACCTGAACTTGACATGTTTAAAAATTTAAATTTAACATTTTTGAAAATTTATGGCTATTTTCCTGAGCAACTTTTGAATAAAGTGAGCTCAGAATTGAAATCTGCTCCCTCAGCCGTGTCCACTGATATGACCAAACCCTATTCACGTCTGTTCGAAATTGGCCTGGGCCCACCTGAACTTGACATGTTTAAAAATTTAAATTTAACATTTTTGAAAATTTATGGCTATTTTCCTGAGCAACTTTTGAATAAAGTAATCTCAGAATTGAAATCTGCTCCCTCAGCCGCGTCCACTGATATGACCAAACCCCATTCACGTCTGTTCGAAATTGGCCCTGGGCCCACCTGAACTTGTCATGTTTAAAAATTTTAATTTAACATTTTTGAAAGATTATGGCTATTTTCCTGAGCAACTTTTGAATAAAATGAGCTCAGAATTGAAATCTGCTCCCTCAGCCGCGTCCACTGATATGACCAAACCCCATTCACGTCTGTTCTAAATTGGCCCTGGGCCAACCTGAACTTGTCATGTTTAAAAATTTTAATTAAACATTTTTGAAAATTTATGGCTATTTTCCTGAGCAACTTTTGAATAAAGTAATCTCAGAATTGAAATCTGCTCCCTCAGCCGCGTCCACTGATATGACCAAACCCCATTCACGTCTGTTTGAAATTGGCCCTGGGCCCACCTGAACTTGTCATGTTTAAAAATTTTAATTTAACATTTTTGAAAATTTATGGCTATTTTCCTGAGCAACTTTTGAATAAAGTGAGCTCAGAATTGAAATCTGCTCCCTCAGCCGCGTCCACTGATATGACCAAACCTAATTCACGTCTGTTCGAAATTGGCCCTGGGCCGACCTGCACTTGACATGTTTGAAAATTTAAATTTAACATTTTTGAAAATTTCTGGCTATTTTCCTGAGCAACTTTTGAATAAAGTAATCTCAGAATTGAAATCTGCTCCCTCAGCCGCGTCCACTGATATGACCAAACCCCATTCACGTCTCTTCGAAATTGGCCCTGGGCCCACCTGAACTTGTCATGTTTAAAAATTTTAATTAAACATTTTTGAAAATTTATGGCTATTTTCCTGAGCAACTTTTGAATAAAGTAATCTCAGAATTGAAATCTGCTCCCTCAGCATCGTCCACTGATATGACCAAACCCCATTCAAGTCTGTTCGAAATTGGCCCTGGGCCCACCTGAACTTGTCATGTTTAAAAATTTTAATTTAACATTTTTGAAAATTTATGGCTATTTTCCTGAGCAACTTTTGAATAAAGTGAGCTCAGAAATCTGCTCCCTCAGCCGCGTCCACTGATATGACCAAACCCCATTCACGTCTCTTCGAAATTCGCCCTGGGCCCACCTGAACTTGTCATGTTTAAAAATTTTAATTAAACATTTTTGAAAATTTATGGCTATTTTCCTGAGCAACTTTTGAATAAAGTAATCTCAGAATTGAAATCTGCTCCCTCAGCATCGTCCACTGATATGACCAAACCCCATTCACGTCTGTTCGAAATTGGCCCTGGGCCCACCTGAACTTGTCATGTTTAAAAATTTTAATTTAACATTTTTGAAAATTTATGGCTATTTTCCTGAGCAACTTTTGAATAAAGTGAGCTCAGAATTGAAATCTGCTCCCTCAGCCGTGTCCACTGATATGACCAAACCCCATTCACGTCTGTTCGAAATTGGCCCTGGGCCCACCTGAACTTGTCATGTTTAAAAATTTTAATTTAACATTTTTGAAAATTTATGGCTATTTTCCTGAGCAATTGTTGAATAAAATGAGCTCAGAATTGAAAACTGCTCCCTCAGCCGTGTCCACTGATATGACCAAACCCCATTCACGTCTGTTCGAAATTGGCCCTGGGCCGACCTGCACTTGACATGTTTGAAAATTTAAATTTAACATTTTTGAAAATTTATGGCTATTTTCCTGAGCAACTTTTGAATAAAGTGAGCTCAGAATTGAAATCTGCTCCCTCAGCCGTGTCCACTGATATGACCAAACCCCATTCACGTCTGTTCGAAATTGGCCCTGGGCCCACCTGAACTTGACATGTTTAAAAATTTTAATTAAACATTTTTGAAAATTTATGGCTATTTTCCTGAGCAACTTTTGAATAAAGTAATCTCAGAATTGAAATCTGCTCCCTCAGCATCGTCCACTGATATGACCAAACCCCATTCACGTCTGTTCGAAATTGGCCCTGGGCCCACCTGAACTTGTCATGTTTAAAAATTTTAATTTAACATTTTTGAAAATTTATGGCTATTTTCCTGAGCAACTTTTGAATAAAGTGAGCTCAGAATTGAAATCTGCTCCCTCAGCCGTGTCCACTGATATGACCAAACCCCATTCACGTCTGTTCGAAATTGGCCCTGGGCCCACCTGAACTTGTCATGTTTAAAAATTTTAATTTAACATTTTTGAAAATTTATGGCTATTTTCCTGAGCAACTTTTGAATAAAGTGAGCTCAGAATTGAAATCTGCTCCCTCAGCCGTGTCCACTGATATGACCAAACCCCATTCACGTCTGTTCGAAATTGGCCCTGGGCCGACCTGCACTTGACATGTTTGAAAATTTAAATTTAACATTTTTGAAAATTTATGGCTATTTTCCTGAGCAACTTTTGAATAAAGTGAGCTCAGAATTGAAATCTGCTCCCTCAGCCGTGTCCACTGATATGACCAAACCCCATTCACGTCTGTTCGAAATTGGCCCTGGGCCGACCTGCACTTGACATGTTTGAAAATTTAAATTTAACATTTTTGAAAATTTATGGCTATTTTCCTGAGCAACTTTTGAATAAAGTGAGCTCAGAATTGAAATCTGCTCCCTCAGCCGTGTCCACTGATATGACCAAACCCCATTCACGTCTGTTCGAAATTGGCCCTGGGCCCACCTGAACTTGTCATGTTTAAAAATTTTAATTTAACATTTTTGAAAATTTATGGCTATTTTCCTGAGCAACTTTTGAATAAAGTGAGCTCAGAATTGAAATCTGCTCCCTCAGCCGTGTCCACTGATATGACCAAACCCTATTCACGTCTGTTCGAAATTGGCCCTGGGCCCACCTGAACTTGACATGTTTAAAAATTTAAATTTAACATTTTTGAAAATTTATGGCTATTTTCCTGAGCAACTTTTGAATAAAGTGAGCTCAGAATTGAAATATGCTCCCTCAGCCGTGTCCACTGATATGACCAAACCCTATTCACGTCTGTTCGAAATTGGCCTGGGCCCACCTGAACTTGACATGTTTAAAAATTTAAATTTAACATTTTTGAAAATTTATGGCTATTTTCCTGAGCAACTTTTGAATAAAGTAATCTCAGAATTGAAATCTGCTCCCTCAGCCGCGTCCACTGATATGACCAAACCCCATTCACGTCTGTTCGAAATTGGCCCTGGGCCCACCTGAACTTGTCATGTTTAAAAATTTTAATTTAACATTTTTGAAAGATTATGGCTATTTTCCTGAGCAACTTTTGAATAAAATGAGCTCAGAATTGAAATCTGCTCCCTCAGCCGCGTCCACTGATATGACCAAACCCCATTCACGTCTGTTCTAAATTGGCCCTGGGCCAACCTGAACTTGTCATGTTTAAAAATTTTAATTAAACATTTTTGAAAATTTATGGCTATTTTCCTGAGCAACTTTTGAATAAAGTAATCTCAGAATTGAAATCTGCTCCCTCAGCCGCGTCCACTGATATGACCAAACCCCATTCACGTCTGTTTGAAATTGGCCCTGGGCCCACCTGAACTTGTCATGTTTAAAAATTTTAATTTAACATTTTTGAAAATTTATGGCTATTTTCCTGAGCAACTTTTGAATAAAGTGAGCTCAGAATTGAAATCTGCTCCCTCAGCCGCGTCCACTGATATGACCAAACCTAATTCACGTCTGTTCGAAATTGGCCCTGGGCCGACCTGCACTTGACATGTTTGAAAATTTAAATTTAACATTTTTGAAAATTTCTGGCTATTTTCCTGAGCAACTTTTGAATAAAGTAATCTCAGAATTGAAATCTGCTCCCTCAGCCGCGTCCACTGATATGACCAAACCCCATTCACGTCTCTTCGAAATTGGCCCTGGGCCCACCTGAACTTGTCATGTTTAAAAATTTTAATTAAACATTTTTGAAAATTTATGGCTATTTTCCTGAGCAACTTTTGAATAAAGTAATCTCAGAATTGAAATCTGCTCCCTCAGCATCGTCCACTGATATGACCAAACCCCATTCAAGTCTGTTCGAAATTGGCCCTGGGCCCACCTGAACTTGTCATGTTTAAAAATTTTAATTTAACATTTTTGAAAATTTATGGCTATTTTCCTGAGCAACTTTTGAATAAAGTGAGCTCAGAAATCTGCTCCCTCAGCCGCGTCCACTGATATGACCAAACCCCATTCACGTCTCTTCGAAATTCGCCCTGGGCCCACCTGAACTTGTCATGTTTAAAAATTTTAATTAAACATTTTTGAAAATTTATGGCTATTTTCCTGAGCAACTTTTGAATAAAGTAATCTCAGAATTGAAATCTGCTCCCTCAGCATCGTCCACTGATATGACCAAACCCCATTCACGTCTGTTCGAAATTGGCCCTGGGCCCACCTGAACTTGTCATGTTTAAAAATTTTAATTTAACATTTTTGAAAATTTATGGCTATTTTCCTGAGCAACTTTTGAATAAAGTGAGCTCAGAATTGAAATCTGCTCCCTCAGCCGTGTCCACTGATATGACCAAACCCCATTCACGTCTGTTCGAAATTGGCCCTGGGCCCACCTGAACTTGTCATGTTTAAAAATTTTAATTTAACATTTTTGAAAATTTATGGCTATTTTCCTGAGCAATTGTTGAATAAAATGAGCTCAGAATTGAAAACTGCTCCCTCAGCCGTGTCCACTGATATGACCAAACCCCATTCACGTCTGTTCGAAATTGGCCCTGGGCCCACCTGCACTTGACATGTTTAAAAATTTAAATTTAACATTTTTGAAAATTTATGGCTATTTTCCTGAGCAACTTTTGAATAAAGTAATCTCAGAATTGAAATCTGCTCCCTCAGCCGCGTCCACTGATATGACCAAACCCCATTCACGTCTGTTCGAAATTGGCCCTGGGCCCACCTGAACTTGTCATGTTTAAAAATTTTAATTTAACATTTTTGAAAATTTATGGCTATTTTCCTGAGCAACTTTTGAATAAAGTAATCTCAGAATTGAAATCTGCTCCCTCAGCCGCGTCCACTGATATGACCAAACCCCATTCACGTCTGTTCGAAATTGGCCCTGGGCCCACCTGAACTTGTCATGTTTAAAAATTTTAATTTAACATTTTTGAAAGATTATGGCTATTTTCCTGAGCAACTTTTGAATAAAATGAGCTCAGAATTGAAATCTGCTCCCTCAGCCGTGTCCACTGATATGACCAAACCCCATTCACGTCTGTTCGAAATTGGCCCTGGGCCCACCTGCACTTGACATGTTTAAAAATTTAAATTTAACATTTTTGAAAATTTATGGCTATTTTCCTGAGCAACTTTTGAATAAAGTAATCTCAGAATTGAAATCTGCTCCCTCAGCCGCGTCCACTGATATGACCAAACCCCATTCACGTCTGTTCGAAATTGGCCCTGGGCCCACCTGCACTTGACATGTTTAAAAATTTAAATTTAACATTTTTGAAAATTTATGGCTATTTTCCTGAGCAACTTTTGAATAAAGTAATCTCAGAATTGAAATCTGCTCCCTCAGCCGCGTCCACTGATATGACCAAACCCCATTCACGTCTGTCCGAAATTGGCCCTGGGCCCACCTGAACTTGTCATGTTTAAAAATTTTAATTTAACATTTTTGAAAATTTATGGCTATTTTCCTGAGCAACTTTTGAATAAAGTCATCTCAGAATTGAAATCTGCTCCCTCAGCCGCGTCCACTGATATGACCAAACCCCATTCACGTCTGTTCGAAATTGGCCCTGGGCCCACCTGAACTTGTCATGTTTAAAAATTTTAATTTAACATTTTTGAAAGATTATGGCTATTTTCCTGAGCAACTTTTGAATAAAATGAGCTCAGAATTGAAATCTGCTCCCTCAGCCGTGTCCACTGATATGACCAAACCCCATTCACGTCTGTTCGAAATTGGCCCTGGGCCCACCTGCACTTGACATGTTTAAAAATTTAAATTTAACATTTTTGAAAATTTATGGCTATTTTCCTGAGCAACTTTTGAATAAAGTAATCTCAGAATTGAAATCTGCTCCCTCAGCCGCGTCCACTGATATGACCAAACCCCATTCACGTCTGTTCGAAATTGGCCCTGGGCCCACCTGCACTTGACATGTTTAAAAATTTAAATTTAACATTTTTGAAAATTTATGGCTATTTTCCTGAGCAACTTTTGAATAAAGTAATCTCAGAATTGAAATCTGCTCCCTCAGCCGCGTCCACTGATATGACCAAACCCCATTCACGTCTGTCCGAAATTGGCCCTGGGCCCACCTGAACTTGTCATGTTTAAAAATTTTAATTTAACATTTTTGAAAATTTATGGCTATTTTCCTGAGCAACTTTTGAATAAAGTCATCTCAGAATTGAAATCTGCTCCCTCAGCCGCGTCCACTGATATGACCAAACCCCATTCACGTCTGTTCGAAATTGGCCCTGGGCCCACCTGAACTTGTCATGTTTAAAAATTTTAATTTAACATTTTTGAAAGATTATGGCTATTTTCCTGAGCAACTTTTGAATAAAATGAGCTCAGAATTGAAATCTGCTCCCTCAGCCGTGTCCACTGATATGACCAAACCCCATTCACGTCTGTTCGAAATTGGCCCTGGGCCCACCTGCACTTGACATGTTTAAAAATTTAAATTTAACATTTTTGAAAATTTATGGCTATTTTCCTGAGCAACTTTTGAATAAAGTAATCTCAGAATTGAAATCTGCTCCCTCAGCCGCGTCCACTGATATGACCAAACCCCATTCACGTCTGTTCGAAATTGGCCCTGGGCCCACCTGCACTTGACATGTTTAAAAATTTAAATTTAACATTTTTGAAAATTTATGGCTATTTTCCTGAGCAACTTTTGAATAAAGTAATCTCAGAATTGAAATCTGCTCCCTCAGCCGCGTCCACTGATATGACCAAACCCCATTCACGTCTGTTCAAAATTGACATTTTTAAAAAAATATTGAATTTATTTATTTAATTTATTTTTGAATTTATATTTTGAATTTATTTCTTGAATTTATTTTTTAATTTATTCTTGGATTTATTTTTTGAATTTATTTCTTGAGTTTATTTTTTAATTTATTTCTAGAATTTATTTCGTGAATTTATTTTTTGAATTTAACTTCACAATGTGTGAAGTTAAATTCAAAGACTATTATTTTTTGAATTTAACTTCACACTTTGTGAAGTTAAATTTAAAGAATATTATGTTTTGAATTTAACTTCACACTTTGTGAAGTTAAATTCAAAAATATTAACCCATTAAAGGCAATTTGAAAATGTGAGTTTTAAATTTATTTTTTAAATTTAACTTCACACGCTTAAAATTTATATGTTTTTTTTTTTAATTAAAATGAAATATTCATATGTATAAACAGTAAATATTGCTAAGAAAATTAACCCTCTAACCGGCCTAAGCTTTTTTGCAATGAAATTTATACCATGTGTTCCTCACGAAAAATAAACAATAAGTTCCTTTAAAAAATTTTTTTCGTTGCCTACTTTAGGCGATATGGGCCAAGATAGTTTCTCGAAAACTAGCGCATAAAACTTACTAGGTTTATGCACAAATTACTTCTCTTACCAAGATATAATTGCAATAAAAAAATTACATTTTTTGTGCTGTTACTTAAGAGGATTTAGAAATTTTCGTTTTTAAAAAAACGCGAAATTGAGCGAAAACGCACCAAAATTTCAATTTATATTATTCAAACTTATAAACTTTGCTACCTATACCAAATATTATCGTTTTACCAAATTTCAGAAACATCCGTCCTTTCGTTTTGAAGTTAAGGCGATGTCCTTTAAAGGTATACTTATGGAATCCTGTGCGTCCTTGGGCCAAAGTAAGGAAGTTTTTGAATAGCTTAAGCTTCAATCTTACTTCGTGATCACTACACACAGGAAACAGTCTCAGTTGTGGCCACCGAATTTGTTGCCAATCGAATTCGTGCGGTTACTATCTTTATAGTAAATTATATTTTTCGTCGTGAAAGCCAATATTCGGTTGTCTAATTCAATATTATATTCCACATAAATATTATTATGTTCTACAAAATTTTATTGAAATTAAAAAACTTTTTTTGAATTTTCTGGTGTTGAACCCGGCCCTTCAGATTAATAGTTCACACTTTTACCCACTGCACCACAACTACTTTTAAATTTCTTAGCCATATTTACTGTTTATACATATGAATATTTTATTTTAATTAAATAAAAAACATCTAAATTTTTGTCTTTTCCGGGATTCGAACCCGGAAATCCGGCGTACTAGGCCAACTCCTCACCCACTACACCACAAACACTTAATAATTTTAATGAATAATTTTGAATTTATGTGTTTTATTAATACAGTATAAAATTCGTTTATCAATACCAATTAATAGTTGTATGTGTTATCAATACAATCCATAATTCGGTTGGTTCTACAGAAACTTGAATTTAAGGTCATATTTGATTAGGATACCCGTATTTGTAGTTACCACTTTCGAATATTGAAATTTTTTTAAAAAAGGTTATAGATAACACCAATTTTCTTGTACATTCACTAAATAAATGGCTGCTTCTACTGCATAGAATTACTAAACTGATACTAATTTTAAAATTGATTGGAGATACCAATAATTTGTTAAAAGGATTGTTTTTTAGTTCATTTTCCCTATTTTTAATACCTAGTGAATTATTTTTGATGTAGTATTCAATTATAGGTAATTCCAAGTAAAATAAAGTCCTGGCAAATTCATTTTAATGGTTTTGATCGAAAGCCAACCAATCTTTTTCCTGGGTGTATCAATTGTTATAGTCAATTTAAATATGTTTTTAAGATTTTTGAAAATCTTTGTTGTTTTAAAATATTTAATTTTTGAAATTTTACGAAATTTTATCTTTGACACTTTCTCGCTTCCAAACCGTGCATTGTATACAAAAAAATTCTTCACAAAAAATTTAATAAATTTTATTTTCTGTTGAAAAAGTATAATTTCTTATTACAAAATACTCCTTTGGCGCATTTCTGGTCAATTTAATATACCCCGCCTGGAGGCGGGCTTGCCGGTTAGAGGGTTAAAAGTAGTTGTGGTGCATTGGGTAAGAGTGTGAACTATTAACTTGAATGGACGGGCTCTATACACACAGAAAACAGATTCGTAGTTCCAACCGAATTTTTCGCCAACCGAATTTTTATAGTTCCAGGTACAATCACTTTTATTTATTTTTAATACCATTGTAACTACCGAAATTTATTTACAATTTTTGAATTTTTGTTGTTTTAATAGATTACTTTAATGTTTGTGGATTATAAATTATTTAATAGAAAAACACGTTCCACAAAATTTATTTAAAAATTAAAATTTTTTTTGTCGCTAACTGTGATCGAACCCCCGACCTTGTCAGCCCATTGCTTTCCCTCTAAGCTAAGCTCTATTTAAGTTTTTTCAGTCAAATTTCAAATTTGAATTTCTTCAGGTGTGAATATTTTGTCTATAAATAAAATTATATCAACAACAGAAATATTAATTTGAATAAAACTAAAACTAAAAAAAATTTATATCGCGAACTGGGATTGAACCGGCGACCTTCCGTTTGTCAGCCCATTGCTTTTCCTCTAGGCTAAACTCGACATAAATTTTTGTTGTCAAATTTCAAATTTGTATTTCTTTAGGTTGAAAACTTGAATATTTTGTTTTTGAATAAAATTATATTCACAACAGAAAATCAATTGTGTCTTTTAATTTGAATCAATTAAAAAATTATAAAAAAAAAGTAATGCCTTGGTTGAGGTTTGAACTCAAATCTCTAAGGCTATAAGGCTGTGTCTCTACCTCCTGCGCCACAGATACTTACGTTTAGTTGTCTAACTTAGAATTTAAACATGCATATGTATGAATCGAAAAAATATGATAGATTCCAAAATTTTATTATGATAAATAAAATTTCTGTTTCTTGTCTCAATATATTATTACAATTACCAAAATAATGGAAATTAATGATTAAAGCTACTAAAGTTAATAAAAAATTTTAAATTGATTGGAAAAACTAATACTTTGGATAGAGTAATCGATTTTATTGAAACACAACTGATACTAGATTTTTGCTGCCGATATTTTATTCAAATGACTAAATCTTCGATAAATTGGTGGTTGTTGGTATTGAAGGTAATGTGGAAGTTAGTATTTTTTCAGTATTGGTTAGAAAAGCCAATATTTTCGATAATGTGACAGTGTTTTGGTTCATCATATACAGTTGTGGCCAAGCATTTAAGTCAATTCAAGTTTTGTTCTATTTTTATTGTTTTTGCCTTTATTTTTAATGATCAAAATAGTGTCTAAATTCGCCACGAGAGGCAAGGAGATGGTTCAAAAAATTGTACAGAATTTTAGCGTAATGTTAATTTTTTCATTTTGTCACTTGTTTTAAGTGGGCGTGGCTTTTAACGAAAAATTAGCGATATAAACCTCTTATCAAATTACATAGTAAAATTTAGGCAGTACTGATCGGTTCTGTACATACTGTATATTTTTGGAAATCCTATAAAATTTTCTTAAGTCTTGCATTATCTTTATCTACAAATAGTCACCAGACTTAAAATTGCAGCACTTTAAACATGACCAAATTTTTATTTGTTTTTAGCGATTTTAAAAGAAAGTTAACAACACTGAAATTTTAACAGGAAATGCTTTTTACTATATCGTAAAAAAAATCTTAACTGATTTACTATATTGTGGTAAGAAAAGCATAAAACTATTCACTTTAAAATTTTAGTGCTGTTAACGATATTAAAAATCGTTAAAAACAAATAAAAATTTGGGTATGTTTAAAGTGCTGCACTTTTAAGTCTGGCGACTATTTGTAGATAAAAATAATGCAAGACTTAAGGAAATTTTATAGGATGTCCAAAAATATACAGTTTGTACAGAACCGATCAGTACTGCCTAAATTTTACTATGTAATTTGATTAAAGGTTGATATCACTAATTTTTCGTTAAAAGCCATTCCCACTTAAAACAAGTGACAAAATGAAAAAACAAACATTACGCTAAAATTCTGTAAAATTTTCTAAACCATCTCCGTGCCTTTCGTGGCGAATTTAGATACTATTTTGATCTTTAAAAATAAAGGCAACAACAATAAAAATAGAACAAAACTTGAAATGACTTAAATGCTTGGCCACAACTGTATATTTTCTATTCACAAATAAATATAACTTTCCTGATGATGAATTTTAAATAACTGCAATTAAAATTATTGAATGATGAAAATATTTCCTTGGTTCCGATAGAATTCCAACCAATTTATTTTCTGTTTGTACCAGAAAATTCAAAAAATGTTTTTTGATTTCAATAAAATTTGGTGGAACATAAAATTGAATTAGGCAACCGAATATTGGCTTTCACGACGAAAAATATAACTTAATATAAAGATAGTTGTCATAACCGCACGAATTCGATTGGCAACAAATTCGGTGGCCACAACTGAGTCTGTTTTCTGGGTGTATTAATTAAAAGTTATAGTAGAATCCTTCATCATCGAATTCGGTATTAAAAATTAGGGTGAAAGAAGTGTCGGACAGAAAATTTTTTTAAAATAGGAAAAACCTAACCCCATCTGTTGAGCACTTTTAGAAATACTTTTTGGATTTATTAAATCCAAGTGATTAGAAAAAACGGCTATTATTTGTAGCCTAAAAAGAGAAAAAACAAACTGTGATGTAAACTCTTATTTTTAAGTTAAATTTAATTGAATCAACAGAAATGGTTGCTAAACTTGCTGATTTAAGGTTAGATTTTTATTCGCATTAAAAAAAACTCGAAAATGATCTCAAAATTTTATATTTTTTGTGGTTTTTAGTTTAATTATTCCGCTGAATTTGTTGCTGATTTTAGCAGGTTATTTTCTGTTAACTAAAATTTAACTCAAATATAACTAAAATTTTGTATATTTAACAGTTTGGGTGCTGCTGTTCCTATCTTACTAATATTTGTCAAAAATAATCTGATAATTTCGTCCATTTTTGTGCAAGGTAGTTTTTAACTAATTTTTAATAGTTTTAACTAATAGCCTAATTTCTTAAGACACTACACTTTACTTCAAAAAAATTTTGTATTTTGTAAATCCGGTGATCGTCCGTGCTGACTTACGTAGTTTTTAAACAAAATTATATGAAAAATCAAATTTTGTAAATCACCAGACTGTTATTTTGATCACTTGAATTGTCAAATATTATCACTTGCATTTTTTAGGTGTTGAATGAAAAAGAATGCAATAAATCACCAAAAACTTAAGAAAAAAAAAACACTGGAAAAAGTAATTAATGATAATTATGCTGAAAAAACATATGGATGAGATAATCCAGCGGAATGAAAACAATTATAATACGACTTTATTTTTCAAAAATTTAAATTGAAAAAGTAAAGTGCAAAAAATGAATTAACATTCTGCAACCGAATATATTACTTAAAAACTTTTTAATTTTCCACAATTTCTTTTCGCGAATTCATTTTGCAACTTACCACCAAACTTTGTTGTATGAAATGGGTATTATAGTCCCTAGATTATAAATTTAAAAAACCGCACTTAAAAAATTGAAAAATAATAGCGGAACGCGAAAAAAGACTTTACCGTAGAAAAAATTAGTTAAAACACACAAACTTTTTTTCGCGATTTTTTTTTTTTTTTGCAAATTAAGCACCAAACTTTGGTGTATGAAATTGGTATTATAGTCTCTAAATTATGAATTTAAAAAAACCACACGTAAAAAATTGCAAAATAATGGCGGCACGCGATAAAGGCTTTATGGCACTAACAATTAATTAAAAAACTAAATCAGCGATTCACATTCTGCCAACAAATATGTTGATGGAATAATTTTCCTATTTGCAATTTTTTCCCGCTTTTTTTTGCAACTAGCCGCCAAACTTTGTTCTATGAAATGCGTATTGTAGTCCCTAGATTACAAATTAAAAAAAAAACGCCCTTAAAAAATTGCGAAGTAATAGCGGAACGCGAAAAAAGACTTTATGGTAGAAAAAATTAATTAAAACACACAATCAGCGATTAAGATTCTGCAAACAAATATAATGATGCAAAAATTTTTACCCGATTTTTTTTTCCAAACTAAGCACCAAACTTGACATTATAGTGCCTAGATTATGAATTCAAAAATGCACTTAAAAAATTGCAAAATAATCTCGGAACGCGAAAAATGGCTTTATTTATTTCCGTTTTTTCGCCGATTAAGTTTTTTAATTAATTTTTTGTACCATAAAGTCTTTTTTCGCGTTCCGCGATTATTTTGCAAATTTTTAAGTATGGTTTTTTAAATTCATAGTCTAGGGACTATAATACCGATTTAATACAAAATTTGGTGCTTAGTTTGCAAAAAAAAAAAAAAAAAAAACGAGAAAAAAGTTTTTGCAAAATGGAAAATTTTTGAATCGTTATATTCATTTCCAAAATGTTAATCGCTGATTGTGTGTTTTAATGAATTTTTTCTACGATAAAGTCTTTTTTCGCGTTCCGCTATTATTTTGCAATTTTTTAAGTGCGGTTTTTTTGAATTTATAATCTAGGGACTATAATACCAATTTCATACACCAAAGTTTGATGCTTAGTTTGCAAAAAAAAAACAAAAAAAACCGGCGAAAACAATTTTGCAGATTGTAAAATTTTTGCATCATTAAATTGGTTTGCAGAATGTTAATCGCTGATTGAGTTTTTTAATTAGTTTTTTCTACCTACCATTTTTTAAAGATATTTTTTTTTTTTGTTTAGATTTTTATTCTATTATAAGGGATACCAATAATAAATTATATGAAATCCAACAAAAAACGGTTAAAATTTATCTATTTTTGCAGAAAGATGGCAACTCTTAAATGAAAGTATTTGACAGTTCAAGTGATATCGTAAAAATCAATCACAAATACGTAGGGATTTATAAAATAACATTTTTTATTCCCAGCGTTAGTTGAGTGAAGTGTAGGTGATGTGATGAATGCAGGTGATTTACAAAATTAGGTCATAAATTTTTATTTTTTCATTGGTGTATGAGTTAGATACGAGTATAACAAAAATATTTATTTTTTATCACTTTTTATTTGTTAATTTATACTGATAAAAAAAATTAAATGAAAACAATATTTTGGCACTATGGAGGCGAAAAAGTACTATTTCTTAAATTGGTTAGTACTATTTCAAAACTCCGATTTATCATCCCTGCCAAGTACAATTGCAAAAATAAAACTATGTATGCGATTTTCACCCAATTAGGTGTATTCATTTTAAACTTGCGTTTTTAATTTTTTGTCTTTAAATTAGTGTTGCCACATGACGGTTATTTACCCAAATCGTGGGTAATTTTTAGCTTAGTGCAGGGGTGGCAAGACTTTTTTCGCTGCGTGCCAGAAATGGACCAATTTTTTTTGTAAAAAGTCTCGCGTGCCACCTTAATTTTAGTTGAATTTTAAAAGTACTTTTCAAAAATTTTTAAAATTTGGAAAATTTTTATTAAAAAGATCATCGCAGATGTACATATAAATTAGCGCTACGGATAACCCCAAAGGGAAAAATTAAATAACATCCAAGAAATGACATAAAAATATTTGACGGTTATTTAATTTTTGGGGGTTTATTTGATATTGAGATTATTTCATTATAAAAAAATCCCCAATGAAATTAAATTAAAACAGTTTGAACATTTGAACAACTATCTTTATATTAAATTATATTTTTCGTCATGAAAGCCAATATTCGGTTGTCCAATTCAATAATATGTTCCACATAAATATTATTATGTTCCACAAAATTTTATTGAAATTAAAAAACTTTTTTTGAATTTTCTGGTATTGAACCCGGCCATTCATGTTAATAGTTCACACTCTTACCCACTGCACCACAACTACTTTTAATTTTCTTTGCCATATTTACTGTGTATACATATGAATATTTTATTTTAATTTAAAATAAAACATATAAATTTTTGTCTTTTCCGGGATTTGAACTCGGAAATCCGGCGTACTAGACCAACTCTCTACCGACTACACCACAAACACTTAATAATTTTGAAGTCTAATTTTGAATTTATATGTTTTGCTTGGAAAACAAATATAATAAAAAATTCGTTTACCAATACCAATCAATAGTTGTGTGTGTTATCAATACAATCCACAATTCGGTTGGTTCTACAGAAACTCGACTTTAACGTTATATTTGATTAGGATACCCGTATTTGTAGTTACCACTTTCGAATATTGAAATTTTTTTAATAAAGGTTATTGACAACACCAATTTTTTTGTATATTCACTAAATAAATGGCTTCTTCTACTGCATAGAAATACTAAACTGATACTAATTTTAAAATTGATTGGAGATACCAATAATTTGTTAAAAGGATTGTTTTTTAGTTCATTTTCCCTATTTGTAATACATAGCAAAATATTTTTGGTGTAGTATTTTATAGGCAACTGCAAATCAAATAACGTCCTGGCAAATTCATTTTAATGGTTTTGATCGAATTCCAACCAATCTTTTTCCTGGGTGAGCCTTTATCTCATTGAGGGTTTTTTCGTAGCACATATTTTCCCTTTGAAAAAACGAAATTTTTTAGGTCCAATTTTATTATAAGTTGTTTTCAATTTTTGTGCAATTTTCTGGTCCTTTTTATTTCTCCGATTAAGACGCATTTTCCCATGGAAACATTTTAACTTCTTTCAATCTAGAATTTTATAAATTTTGCCAGAATTTTATAATAATCGAATTTGCGAGTTCTGTATTAACCATATTTCTGTAAACAAAATATGCTGGCAATACAGAATTTCATTAATTTTAAAAGACGATTTATAAGCTCTGTGAAAAATTTCATACAGTTTTGTATAGAAATTTAACATTGAACTGAATTTTTTGCTGGTCTTCCAATAGTTTAAATTTTTTGAAAATATCCAACAAAACGTCGCGTGCCACCTAAAATCCACTTGCGTGCCACTACTGACACGCGTGTCATAGTTTTGCCAGCCCTGGCTTAGTGGGTAGAGCATGGGTTATTGCTTTCATGTGTAGTTTGTGGCTAATCGGATACTTGTATTAAAAATATATTTTTATTTAAATTTCAAAATCAGATGAATAGGAAAATGGTTGAATTCTCAATTTTGTAAATTAAATAAATATGATATCGATTCAATTCCAAAATACATTATTAAAAAAAAATCAATGCATGAATTTGCTAATGGATTGTATTTTCAAATTTTTTAGTTCATTGAATAAAGTTAAAGAATACAAATGACAGTTCCAATTGAAAAGGAACGTGAATTTAATTTTTAGACAATTCATTTAAAAAATATGTACTTCTAATTTCTGCTGTATATTCCCTACGGGGAATGAGGGGTCAATTGCCCTGAAAGTACCTATCTTGTGAGTGGTTAAATCAAGACTTGTCACAGGATTGGTATAATTTACCATAGCTGTGGGTTAAGCAGTGACAATTATACTTAAAGGACTAGTCCCATGACTAGTGAAACGGTGGCATACCACTTAATCGTCCCCAAAGTACCTATCCCGTGACTGGTAAAAAGAGGACATACCACTAAATTGCCCTCAAAGTCCGTATCCCGTCCATGTTCATATATGGTTTATGTATGGACACATATGAACAAATATGGATTTTTTATGAACATATATGGATTTTATATGAATATATATGGAAGTATATGTGATTCCATATATGGAAAAAATTTCATATACAGACATATTTGAAAGCATCTGTTATTTCATATATGGAAATGGCACTCATATATGGACAAATGTGAAAGTATATGTTATTCAATTTATGCAAAAGGGACTTGTATATGAACATATTGTGAAGAATACATTTTTCCATATATGTAAAAGGAACTCATATTTGGATAAATATGGAATTATATTTAATGCCATGAATAAAAAAAGGAACATATTTAGCGACTAATTTGAATGTCATACATAAATTTATATCTATCGTACAACCTTATAATAAAGGACAGCAACCTTCGCATGTATTCGCATATATTTAATAAATGCATATGTTCATATATGTCCATATATGAATATATACTTAGGTGTTACCTCATTTTTCGGATCCATACATATATGGTTGAACCATAAATGGTCATATATGGACATTTTTCACCGGGGTGTCAATTATACTTAAAGGACTAGTCTCGTGACTGGTGAAATGATGACATACCACTAAATTGTCCTCAAAGTACCTATCCCATGAGTGGTTAAAGATGGTCTTGTCGCAGGACTGGTATAATTTATTATTTCTGTGGGTTAAGCGCTGTCAATTATACACACAGAAAATAAATTGGTTGGAATTCTATCGGAACCAACGAAATATTTTCATCATTCAATAATTTTAATTGCAGTTATTCAAACTTCATCATCAGGAAAGTTATATTTATTTGTGAAGAAAAAATATATATGAAGAACCAAAACACTGTCACATTATCCAAAATATTGGCTTTTCTAACCAATATTGAAAAATTACTAACTTCCACATTACCTTCAATACCAACAACCACCAATTTAGCGAAGATTTAGTCATTTGAATAAAATATCGGCAGCAACAATTTAGTATCAGTTGTGTTTCAATGAAATCGATCACTCTATCCAAAGTATTAGTTTTTCCAATCAATTTAAAACTTTTTTTTAACTTTAGTAGCTTTAACCATTAATTTCCATTATTTTGGTAATTGTAATAATATATTGCGAGAAGGAACAGAAATTTTATTTATCATAATAAAATTTTGGAATCTATCATATTTTTTCGTTTCATAAATATGCGTGTTTAAATTCTAAGTTAGACAACAACTAAACGTAAGTATCTGTGACGCAGGAGGTAAAGACACATCCTTATAACCTTAGAGATTTGAGTTCAAACCTCAACCAAGGCATTACTTTTTTTTTTTATAATTTTTTTATTGATTCAAATTAAAAGACACAATTGATTTTCTGTTGTGAATATAATTTTATTCAAAAACCAAATATTCAAATTTTCAACCTAAAGAAATTCAAATTTGAAATTTGACAAAAAAAAATTATGTCGAGTTTAAATTTAGCGAGTTTAGGAAAAGCAATAAGCTGACAAACGGAAGGTCGCCGGTTCAATCCCAGTTCGCGACATAAATTTTTTTTAAATTTTTTTATTATTCAAATTAAAAGATACAACTGATTTTCTGTTGTTGATATAATTTTATTTATAGACAAAATATTCAAACCTGAAGAAATTCAAATTTGAAATTTGACTAAAAAAATTTAAATAGATCTTAGCTTAGAGGGAAAGCAATGGGCTCTCAAGCGGAGGGTCAGGGGTTCGATCCCAGTTAGCGACAAAAAAATTTTAATTTTTAAATAAATTTTGTGGAACGTGTTTTTCTATTTATAGAATTTATAATCCACAAACATTAAAGTAATCTATTAACACAACATAAATTCAAAAATTGTAAATTAATTTCGGTAGTTACAATGGTATTAAAAATAAATAAAAGTGATTGCACCTGGAACTACAAAAATTCGGATGGCGAAAAATTCGGTTGAAACTACGAATCTGATTTCTGTGTGTATAATTTTATTTATATTTACTTCCTTAAATAAATACAATTTATAGCTAAAATAATATCTAATCCATGAAATTGCATATGAGAGCTGGAGTAAATATGTCCAAAATCTAAATTTTTACTTGCGAAGCAACAACATATTTTAACTCTTTCACTACCCTTGTACACTACAATGTACACATTTTTAAAAGTAGATATAAAATTTAATAGTGCAAAAAAACTTTATAATTTTTACAAATAAGTTTATTAGGATCTTGGACTTCAAATAAAAATCATTATATGTATAAGAAGTTCAACGTGGCAATGAAGACCAATTTTTTTAATATATCATAATCTCAGTGAAAAGGGGTTTTTTTTTGTGTTTCTCCTAAACTAATGAAGATATATAATTGAAATTTGGCATATAGATTCGTTTTATGACGGGAAGAAAACCAACCAAAGGATTTTTGGCTATTCGAATGTTTAAGGGCTCAGAAATTTGAAAAAATCGATTTTTGAACGTCATTTTTGGTGGGCAGTAGGGAGAGGGTGCAAAATATGTTACATATTTTTTTCTAATTTAAGGACTCTTAACAAAACTCTAAAGTCAAAATAACGATACATCCGCAAACAAAAAGTCGGCAGGGAAATGGTTAATAGCTTGTAGAGTTCTTAGTATTCTAAAAACGTACACACAGAAAACAGTCTCAGTTGTGGCCACCGAATTTGTTGCCAATCGAATTCGTGCGGTTACGATAACTATCTTTATATTAAATTATATTTTTCGTCGTGAAAGGCAATATTCGGTTGTCTAATTCAATATTATGTTCCACATAAATATTATTATGTTCTACAAAATTTTATTGAAATTAAAAAACTTTTTTTGAATTTTCTGGTATTGAACCCGGCCCTTCAGGTTAATAGTTCACACTTTTACCCACTGCACCACAACTACTTTTAAATTTCTTAGCCATATTTACTATTCATACATATGAATATTTTATTTTAATTAAAAAAAAAACATATAAACTAGGCCAACTCCTCACCCACTACACCACAAACACTTAATAATTTTAATGACTAATTTTGAATTTATGTGTTTTAGTAATACAGTATAAAATTCGTTTATCAATACCAATTAATAGTTGTGTGTGTTATCAATACAATCCACAATTCGGTTGGTTCTACAGAAACTTGAATTTAAGGTCATATTTGATTAGGATACCCGTATTTGTAGTTACCACTTTCGAATATTGAAATTTTTTTAAAAAAGGTTATAGATAACACCAATTTTCTTGTATATTCACTAAATAAATGGCTGCTTCTACTGCATAGAATTACTAACCTGATACTAATTTTAAAATTGATTGGAGATACCAATAATTTGTTAAAAGGATTGTTTTTTAGTTCATTTTCCCTATTTTTAATACCTAGTAAAATATTTTTGATGTAGTATTCAATTATAGGTAATTCCAAATAAAATAAAGTCCTGGCGAATTCATTTTAATGGTTTTGATCGAAAGCCAACCAATCTTTTTCCTGGGTGTATAAATGAAATACGTTATAGTCAAGCATCTAGATTTTACGGGGAAGTATAAGTTTGAAAAATGAATTCCTATATTTTTTTCCAAATTCATCTATATCTGCAAGGTTTCTATTTATTTTAAATAGTAAAAGGCTTTTTTTTTAATCGTGTAGGTTGATAAACTGCATCGGGTTTCTGTAACACTTAATATATAATTTAATTATTTTTACTAGCAAACCCTGGAAAATTGCTCAGTACTCGTATTACAAATTTTATATATAAATAAATGTTTTCATTTTCTGAACGGCAGAAAACAGGCTTAGAGTTCAGCGAACGTAATTTTCGTTTTTCAATTCCGTGAACGTTTTTTTTTTAATTCAGTGAACGTATGTTTTTTAATTCACTGAACGTATTTTCATTTTCTTTTTTAATTCACTGAACGAAAATGAAATTGAACGAATTCGGTGGTGAATTAATCAGTAAGGAATTAATTCACCTTTTTCAGTTCGATTTATAAATTTGAACGAGTGAATTAATTCATTTGATTTAATAAAAAGAACTATAGCAACCCGTGAAAAAAAAATTTATTCGGTAGCATATCTTTTTTTATTTGACATCATACTAAATTATATAAAATTTTACCCGGAAAATGGATTAATCAAATTGCATATAAACGAATAAAAAAGATATTTGAATTGATATAATTTCATCCAATTTTATCGGAGTTTTGGTCTTATTCAATTGCATTAAATTTTGTTTGTTTATATGAATATGTAGTGAATAAAAACAACCAATTAATTAACTGAGAGAATTATCTGAAACTTCTCTCTGTGTGGGTTATATAATCCATTAGTAATTGGTTTAAATATTATTTTTTCTCTGTGTAGTTACTTTTCTTATTATTTCTTTCATTAGATTTAAGATTAGATATTATAATTAAAAAAGTGCGACATTGGTATGTCTCATTTATCCCAGAAATGAAAAAATGCTGGGTCATTAGAAACCCTAGATGCAAAATATAACCTCAGCTTTTTAATTTTGTATTGAATTACACTATGCGACAGTCAAAATCGGGATGGGATGAAACCAACGGGAAATGTTATATCGGTCAAAAACAAGTTATACGTGTCCCGGCGTTTCGCTGGGTCACCCCTAGGAATCGAGATATATTTTTTTTTGACATAACTCGAGAACCACTAGTCCGATTTTGCTCAAACAATTTTAAAAAAGTTAAAAATTACAATTCCTTTAATCTGTTCATATAACGTTTTTCTATATACTCAACAGTTTTGCCGGTAAAAATAAATGTTTGTTACCGCTACCATAAAAATCAATAACCTTTTGTTTATTACTTTTTTTTTAATATTTTAGGCAAAAAATATTTTTTTCTTCACACATTTATTTTTACCGGCAAAACTGTTGAGTATATAGAAAAACGTTATATGAACAGATTAAAGGAATTGTAGTTTTTAATTTTTTTAAAATTGTTTGATCAAAATCGGACTAGTGGTTCTCGAGTTATGTCAAAAAAAAAAGACCATCAAAGGTCAAATCGATATATCTCGATTCCTAGGGGTGACCCAGCGAAACGCCGGGACACGTATAACTTCTTTTTTACCGATATAACTTTCCCCGGTAGTTTGAACCCTTCCCGATCACTGACCCCTACCATTTGTCTCACAGTGTTATTAAGGATGTGTGCGAACCGGCTAAACTAATTCTAAACTAAATTCAGGTTTACAAGTTTCTTTGAAATTAGAAAATTTTTTTAAAGAAATTTTAAACCCTTTTGTCAATTTGTATTTAGTTTAGAACAAAATTAGCCACCTCGCACAGGGCCTAAGTATATAATTGTATTTAAATCCACATACATTTTGTTCGATTCGAGATAGTAAATAATTTTATCTAAAATATTCTTGGGTCACATTTAGTTTTATAAAGTGTTGTTCGAAGCAATATATTATGTTGTATATGTATTTGTATATGGCATATAAAATGATATAAGAGAAAAGATATTTTAAGATATGATTATATTAGGTAACGAATAAGAAAATTTTGAGAATCGAAATCGCAGGTAAACTCATATTTAATTTTAAACGTTGTTATTCACTCTCTAATATGAATAGATACAATTGGATCAAACCTAACTTGATCAAATCTAATCGTTTTTTTCACGGGAATTGAATTCATTCGTAACAAAATAAATCCAACGAAAACAAATATGAATTAATTCCATTCAATATAGGGTGCTTTGTGACTTAATTCATCCAATTTTTAATTCAGATTTGAAAAATTCAATTAAGGAATTAATTCTTCAAAGCTCTGTATGTACTAAATTTGGAGAAAATCTGATAATATTTAGACGCAGTTTATCTACAAAAGTCATACACCCAGGAAAAAGATTGGTTGGCTTTCGATCAAAACCATTAAAATGAATTTGCCAGGACTTTATTTTATTTATAATTACCTATAATTGAATACTACATGAAAAATATTTTACTAGGTATTAAAAATAGGGAAAATGAACTAAAAAAGAATCCTTTTAACAAATTATTGGTATCTCCAATCAATTTTAAAATTAGTATCAGTTTAGTAATTCTATGCAGTAGAAGCAGCCATTTATTTAGTGAATATACAAGAAAATTGGTGTTATCTATAACCTTTTTTAAAAAAATTTCAATATTCGAAAGTGGTAACTACAAATACGGGTATCCTAATCAAATATGACCTTAAATTCAAGTTTCTATAGAACCAACCGAATTGTGGATTGTATTGATAACACACACAACTATTAATTGGTAATGATAAACGAGTTTTATACTGTATTAATAAAACACATAAATTCAAAATTAGTCATTAAAATTATTAAGTGTTTGTGGTGTAGTGGGTGAGGAGTTGGCCTAGCACGCCGGATTTCCGGGTTCGAATCCCGGAAAAGACAAAAATTTAGATGTTTTTTTTAATTAAAATAAAATATTCATATGTATAAACAGTAAATATGACTAAGAAATTTAAAAGTAGTTGTGGTGCAGTGGGTAAAAGTGTGAACTATTAACCTGAAGGGCCGGGTTCAATACCAGAAAATTCAAAAAAAGTTTTTTAATTTCAATAAAATTTTGGTGAACATAATAATATTTATGTGGAACATAATATTGAATTAGACAACCGAATATTGGCTTTCACGACGAAAAATATAATTTAATATAAAGAGAGTTGTCGTAACCGCACGAATTCGATTGGCAACAAATTCGGTGGCCACAACTGAGACTGTTTTCTGTGTGTATAAATAGCCAAATTTAGGGTGTCATTTATAGTAAAAAGGGCCTTTGCATGTTACGAAAATCTGAGACTGAATTAATGATTTAAAAAATATTTTGTACTATCAAAGCCAAGTAACTGTTATAAAAACTTTAAAAATTACTAATTTTTTCAGTCATGAGAAAGTCACGATCATAACAAACCGATATTCCTTTCGGTGCATTTTCAAAAGTCCAATACAAAAATATTTATTTTGCATACAGTTCGATAAGTATTTTCTTAAAAAAAAAATAAATAAATAAAACCGGGTTTATATACAAATAAAATAAATTTACAAAAATAATTCACCAGAATCTGGAAATTTGTAGTAGATGTTACACAAACAAACTCACTTTATCTGCTGTCGGACTTGAAAGCATGGAATTTATTAAATTTTTCAGTAAAAAATTAAATTACACAAAAACTACACAAAACTGTCACTATTCAAAAATTATCCAAGAAAAGTGTAAGCAGTCCCGTTTTTGAAAAATTATCCAAAAAGTGGCAACACTGATTTCACCTCACAAGATCTTGTTTATTTTTAGCTTTGGTGAATTCAGTGATATTTAAGAGTAGAGATACAAACTTGCGGCTGCGGATTCCGCTGCGGAGAGAAAAAACAAATTAAATGACTGCGGCTGCGGGGACGGTTGTTTTTATACAAACATTCACACTTTCTTTACATGTATGTGTGTGTACATTTAGTGTATGTGTGGAGAGCACCAAAGATGGGAAATGAGGTTTTGGTTTCAGTATAGAAAAGTTTTTAATTTTTTATATTTTTTTCATTTTAACTTCGGCAAATATCATTAAATTAAAACAATAGGCTAAATGAGTTCGAAACTAGTAATAAACATGAAAAACAATGATTAACACTGTAGTGAGAATGAGAATATGCGAGTATGAGAGAAAACGCAGAGAAATTAAATTAAGTTTTAATTTAGAGAGAATCCGCAGTGCGTTTTTAATTGTCAAAACTCCATATAAAAAAATAAACGCAGAACAAACCGCAAGGTTGTATCTCTACATTAATTCAGTTTGGTTAATTCCAGTAATGCAAAATTTTTGTGAAAAAACGCATTCAAAGAGCTTTTTACAAAGTTTATAAAGGAAAATTTTATAAAATAAATAATATAAAAACTGAAGAGAAAAATTTAAACCTTCAACTTTTAACAAATTATTTTTTTAATCTTTTAAATTATAAGAGCAAATATATATTAACCCCTAAATTCATAAACGCTTTGTAAAATTATAGGAGGTTTATTCAACAAATTTTGTATGAAAATGACGTTTTATAAACCTGCTATAACTTCACAAATCATTTAGGAATTGAGGGGTAAAAATTTATAAACTATAATTGAATTTTAAAATGTTATTTCCATATATACAGGCAGAAAAAAACAGCGGAATATTACTTAGGAGCTATGTAATTATACAACTACATAATTTTCAATAAAATATGCATATTTTATTTTAAAATATGTGTATACAAGCCTTGCAAAACATATACAAGTGTAGTGAAAAATACCCGAAAAAATACATATATTCTACTAGAAAATTGTAAAACTTACTTGGAACTTATGTAGTTGTATAATTAAATAGCGTTTAGATAGTGTTCCCCTGATTTTCTTCTGCGTGTATACATATTTAGTAGACAATATTTTTTTCCCCTTTATTATATCGTTGATTAGTAAAAATACTTATTTTTTTTTTAGAAACTATTAAAAAACTTCATTTAAAACTTGTGAATATGTGAATATTCGCACTTCACATTATTTTGAAGCAGAGCTTTGAAGAATTAATTCCTTAATTCAGTTTTTGAATTCGGAATTAAAAATTCAATGAGTTAATTCACAAAAGACTATAATTAAATTTATTTAATTTATATTTGTTTTCATTTGATTTCTTTTGTTACGAATTAATTCAATTGCTATAGTTTTTTTCATTAAATCAAATGAATTAATTCACTCGTGAACGCGTTCAATTTTATAAATCGAACGAATAAAATGTGAATTTATTCCTTACTGAATTCGTTCAGTTTCATTTTGAAAAACACTGAATTCAAAAGCTATTTTCTGCCATTCAGTACAAAGTGGAGTGTTTTTAAAATATTTTGGAAACACTCCAATAATGAATGAATTCTTCAAAGATGTGGGGGTTACCACGTAACTCGATTCGAAAAAAAATTTCGAATTAGTAAATTTTATACCTTTTGTAAAAAGAAAGGCTTTAGCAAAAATCTTACTTTTTGAATTTTTATGTGTAGTGTACAAGGTTTAGGATAAAAATAAATTACAAAGTAGCATTTTTATACAGTATTATACTTTTTACAATATTTGCAAAATGTACGAATTCGAAAATTTTTTTCGAATGGAGTTACGAAGTTATTAAAAATTCCATTTTTAGCATAACATCATTTATTAGCTTTTCCGCTATAATACGCTGAGTTTTTTAACTTTTCGGGCAAAAATTGTTTACCTTTTACTGTCAAATAATCAATCTTAATTTTTATTTTACTGCCAAATTATCAATCATAATTCTTATTATTTTATACTTAACCCTTAAATTCATGGTGTAGCCATTTGGGAAAATGCTAGTTTTTTGTAATGAAAAAGCCGACTTGATGCACAAAACTGCATTTTTGGGCACTGGGGCCGCTTCTGTACAAAGTGTTCTTATAGTTTAACTCAGATTTTTTAAACAGTTATAGGAAAAATCTTGGTTTTGCTCAGACAACAGAAAAGTTTAAAATATAAAATTCTTTATTGATAAAACTCTACAAATATTTTTTTGAAAAAAATACTTCATAACTTTTAAATTAAACTCTTTATGATATTTTTTAAATTCAGTAAAGAGTTCTAAAGATAAAATTCTCTATTGAATAGTATTTTGAATTTTATGGAGTTTTATTTTCCTATAAAAAAATATACATAATGTTGGGTTGTTTTTCTCGTCCAGCTCGTGGGGGTTGATTTTCCAAATAAAAAACCAATTTAATTTTTCTTTTTAAAAAAAAAACTAAATTTATTTTACAAGCTTCTTGCTTTTTTTAAAATTACAAAATGGCAGCTTCTTGCAGCGTCTTGCTGATCGAATGTACAAATTACACTAACTTTTCTTATTTAAAAACTAAGCTAAGAGAGCTACTTTAATTATTAACAAAACATGCTCAAAGAGATCCTAGATAATTCATATTGGAACAGGGATGATAAAGTTAGTACTATAGTACTTTTTGTGGTACTATTGGAACCTCAAAAGTACTATGGTACTCCTGTGACTCACTTAGTACTATTTACACATTTTTCGATTATTAAATTTTTTGTGCTTTTTCAGAGCTTTAAAGAACTAATTCCTTTTTGAATGAATTCACTACCAATCGAATTCAATTTTCTCTAGAATTGAATGAATTCCTTTTCTTAAGTAATTCACTGAATTCGTTCAACTGAACGCGTTCATCAAACAACAAATTCAAAGAATTAATTCAATTGCAATAGTTCTTTTTATTTATTAAATCAAATGAATTAATTCACCGGTGAATTAAAAAAAATAAAATTACGTTCAGTGAATTAAAAAAAAAAATAAGTTCACTGAATTGAAAAAAAATAAAATAAGTTCACTGAATTCAAAGCCTGTTTTCTGCCGTTCAGTAGAAGAAAACAATAATGTACAAATAAAATTTTTAAATATGCAATTTTACAGCATGTGCTATGTGATGTCGATATATTTTGCTCCTTTAATATTATAATTTTACGTTGTAAAATATGTGGGGATGTTATTTTAATTTAGTTACTAACATTTTTTTGTGAGTGTAGGAACGGAATTGTCATACTAACATTTTTTTGTAGGTGAAAGATTATGATTTGAAAGTGAGCTTTTGTTTTTCAAATCAAACAGACAAGAGAATTTATTTGTCAGAAAATTTGAAAATTTTATTATTTTGTGGGAAAATATCGAACGGCTGTTAAGAAATTTTATTGGAATTGGATTGGTGAAAAGAAAAGGAAAGTATTCAAGAACTTTAAGATAAATTATCATTGATATCGAAAGCTTCGTAGTCAATCATTGTGTACACACAACCATTTTGGAATTTTGTGTATTGTGAACGATATTCTGCCGGAAAAGTGGATATAGTTCAGACCATCGTGGGCTTCCGTTGTGCTTTTATGAATGCTGTATTTCATCAACGGAATAGACGACCAAAATACAGTTTTATCAATTTAATCATCATCACATAATTGTATGCAAAACAAGCTGCAGAAATTTTGATTGCGTTTTATTTGGGTCCCTGTGAGAACATTTTTCCTCTAAATCCATAATAGGGTGACCAGATTTTTTTTTAATCAAATTTTTTTTTTGTATTAAGAAAACATATTTTAAAGGCTATTAATCGTGAAGGATCATTTAATCTATCGTCGGTCTTAATTTCGTTAAATTTGAAGCAATTCTATTTTTGAATTAAACTTAAATTTTGGTTAAATTTTTTTTTGTATTCGAACTTTCGGATATATTATATCCTTTTACCTAAACTGGATTAATTATTAATCCAAATTTAATTAGTAGTTTCAAATCTTAATTCGTTGTTATAATATCTATACGCATTTTGTTTTTGTTTAATCTTCAGTTTTAATTTTAAAATTTTAATTTAAAATCTGTTAAATATGGTCACCTAATTTATTCATAATATTTAATTTCAAAACCTTATATCATAATCATTCACATATACATACATAATATATAGTTACATATACATAACATATAGATTCAATTAAAATATTTACATATTGACATACATACATATAAAAATCAGGAAAAGCTTTCATATTATGAAATAAAAGCTTTTCACCATTTTCACCACTTTCACCTTTTTCACTCTTATTTCAAACATAAACCTTATTTCAATCTAAGACAAACACCTTTGTATATAAGTTTGTTACGCAGCTATCTTTTGTCTTGTGGCGCCTCCAGACATCGAGGGACTGTATAAAATGTAAGTTGAATATTTTTAATTTATATATACAATACATACATAAATTCAAAACACTTTAAAAATTCATAACAACACCATCTTCCGGAAAATCAGGATAACTATACATAAATTCAAAACACTTTAAAAATTCATAACAACACCATCTTCCGGAAAATCAGGATAACTATTAAAAAAATGGTAAATAGATTGAATATTTTTGGATATTAGGGTTACCATTTCTATTGAGAATGTCAAATGTCATAGTTGTTCAGATTTTAGGAATTCAATAACACTAAAACACGATTTAAATTAATTAATTGAATTTTGAATAATAATAAATTGAGATAATTTTTTTTATACTTGAGTTGATAATCTTACTTAATTAATTTTATTGAAATATATTATTAATTTTAATACTTTATTTTAATCAAAATTAATTAAAAAAAAAAAAAAAAAAAAATTAACTACATCAGTCAAAGGGTGATCATATCTTTGTTTAATTTTATAAATTTTTTTTTTATATAAAATTTTTTTTTATTTTTATTTATAACTTGAAGGACAATATAAATAAAATAATGTTTACCATATTTTAAAAAAATGGAATATTAGATAGTTGTTTATTACGAAAGGTAAAGTCGTTGGTATGGGTTAGGTAGGTGATTTTTTTATTTTTTTTTAAGGGCTGACAACAAATGATATAATTTTGTCAGCATGGAGGGTGGGCATTGGTATGTTGGTAGTTAAATATCACCTCTAACTACCAAACCATCATCAACTTTTACTTCCTCTTTCCGGTTTCTGTATGGATCGTTTTTACATTTTTTTTGCTACCTAAATTAAAATCACTAGTAACGTATTTGAGAATATAATTTTTATGGGAACTTTATGGACCACACCCACCGACGAGCACAGCCGGAATTAATAGGTAGCTGTTCCCATGGTAGTAGACCGAACCGGACGAATCGTTACAGCTAGTAAAAATAAACAAATTAGAAACCGGATGCTGTTTAGCCTTTTACTATTAAAAATAAAAATTTTACAGATATAGATAAATTTGGAAAAAAAATATAACTACCCGAGTGAAAAAATTGATCTCGCGCAATATCTAATTATATCCAATTTGATATTGTTTAAGATCTGCTGTAATATCTAGCTGATCCAAATAGATCTCAAAATTGGGTGTATCCAATCATATCGTATTAGATCCCATTGTATATATGGGGATAAACTAAGATCAAGTTATATCTCAAAATTGGGAGGTCCAGTGATATCTTTGGGGATAAACCTAGATCTATTTTGATCCGAAAATTGGCGGATCCAGCTATATATTTGCGGATATTTTTAGATCTAATTTGATCCGAAAAATGGCGGATCCAATTAGATCCAGCTATATATTTGGGGATAAATTTAGATCTAATTTGATCTCAATTTTGGCAGATCAAATTAGATCCAGCAATATATTTGTGGATAAACGTATATCTAATTTGATCCGAAAAAGTGGCAGATCGAATTAGATGTAGCTATATATTTGGGGATAAACTTAGATCTAATTTGATCCAAAAAATGGCACATAGAATTAGATCCAGCAATATATTTGTGGATAAACTTAGATATAAATTGATCTGAAAAATGGGAGATCAAATTAGATCCAGCAATATATTTTGGGATTTAGTAAGACCTAATTTGATCCGAAAAATGGCAGATCGAATTAGATCCAGCTATATATTTGTGGATAAACTTATATCTAATTTGATCCGAAAAATGGAAGATCGAATTAGATCCAGCAATATATTTGGGGATTAAGTAAGATCTAAATTTATCCAAAAAATTACAGATAAAATTAGATCCAGTAATATACTTCGGGATTGCGTAAGATCTTAACTTTTCCGATAAATTGCAGATCGAATTAAATCCAGTGATATATTTGGGGATTTGGTAGGATCTTAATTTATCCCATAAATTGCAGATCGAATTAGAAACAGCAATATATTTGGAGATTGACATCTAAAACTATCCAGAAAAATGACAGCTAAAATTAGATCCCGCATTATATTTGGGTACTACGTAAGATCTCCATTTATTTGGGATTAGATAAGACCCCAGACAGATATTGACAATAGTTCAAAAAATAATACACTGGAAGAGCACTGATTTTATAAAAATTACAATATTTTGTTAAAATAAGGTTTAAAATCAGAAGGTCTCGAGTTCGATACCTTTCACGGTATGCATTTTTTTTTTATAAAAATGCGCATTCTCCTTGCTGGTCTTATCGAAATTTTTTCAATCATTTTTATTCTTTGTAATTTACTTGTAAAAATTGTATCATCTTTTTTTGATTTGAAAATAATTTAAACAGAAAGTGATATTAATTTATGATCTTGAGTCAAACTAAAATAACATTCATTTACTTAAAAATAACAGATCAACTAAAAACATTTCCCCCATTCAAAAGAATTAAGATTTATCAATTGTATTTTTATTTTTAAGATTTATCAATTGTATTTCAGAAATAATCAATTGAATTTCAGTTTTATCAATTGTATTTCAGAACTTATCAATTATTTTTCAGATTTATGAATTGTATTTCAGAACTAGTCAATTGAATTTCAGTTTTATCAATTGTATTTCAGAAATTATTAATTGTATTTCCGAAATTCACAACTGTATTTCAGAAATTATCAAACTGTATTTCAGAAATTATCAATTGTATTTCAGAAATTATGAAATGTAATTTAGAAATTTTTCTCTATTAACTATGATAAACCATCAATAAGTTCTGAAATATATTTGATTATTTCTGAAATACAATTAATAAATTTCTGAAATACATTCCATAATTTCTACAATACATTTAAAATTTCTGAAATACAATTAATGGCTTCTGAAATACAGTTAATATTGTAGTTGCTGATCAGTTACCATATATGATGGCACCATATATGACAATATATTGTTTAAATGGCACCAATATGGAGCTTTATATGGTAATATATAACTTAGATTATTTAATTTGATCCGAAAAATGGCCCGATAAAATTGTATCAGTTCTTATTTGTATCAGTTGTTATCTAATTGCATCAGTTTAGATCTGACCTGATTAAATTGTGTGTTAATCAGATGAAATTGTATCAGATTTTTGACCTGATACAATTTTATTGGTTTATATTACATGGTATCAGTTTAGGTCCAAATAGATATATTTGTATACAAAATTATATAGTTATATCCCAATTTTGACCTGATATCAGTTTAAAACTTTGATACAATTGTATAAGGTAAATATCGGATACAATTATATTTTATTTATATAAAATTGAACCAATTACGATCAAACCGATAAAATTGTATCAGGTCAAAAATCTGATACAATTTCATCTGATTAACACATAATTTAATCAGGTCAGATCTAAACTGATAAATTTAGATAAAAATTGATAAACAATTGATAAAAATATATCGGGCCATTCCTCGGATGAAACTGTATATTTATACAGATATAACTTAATCACATATATGAATATATGTAACTATTTTTCCTCGGGTTGTTTAATTGATACGATATATCAAAGTATATGGTACTATATATGGTAGCATATATTATCATATCTGCATCTGTATTAAAAATGTCGTTCATCAGGTACCATATATGAGCATATATTGTTGAAATGGCACCATATATGACAATATATGGTTTAATTGGCACCAAATATGTTAATATATTTCTTCAATAACAGCATATATAAACATATATGGCACTATATAGTAGCATATATTATCATATCTGGAACTGTATTAAAAATGTTGTTCATGAGGTACCATATATGAGCATATATAGTTGAAATGGCACCATATAAGATAATATATGGTTTAAATGGCACCATATATGGTAGGTAATATATTGCTTAAATAACACCCCGGTGAAAAATGCTCTTATACGCTCAAACATGTTCATATATGGTTTATGTATGGACACATATGAACAAATATGGATTTTTTATGAACATATATGGATTTTATATGAACATATATGGAAGTATATGTGATTCCATATATGGAAAAAATTTCATATACAGACATATATGGAAGCATCTGTTATTTCATATATGGAAATGGCACTCATATATGGACAAATATGAAAGTATATGCTATTCAATTTATGCAAAAGGGACTTGTATATGAACATATTTCGAAGAATACATTTTTTCATATATGTAAAAGGAACTCATATTTGGATAAATATGGAATTATATTTAATGCCATGAATAAAAAAAGGAACATATGTAGCGCCTTATTTGAATGTCATACATAAATTTATATCTATCGTACAACCTTATAATAAAGGACGGCAACGTTCGCATGTATTCGCATATATTTAATAAATGTATATGTTCATATATGTCCATATATGAACATATACTTATATATGTCCATATATGAACATATACTTAGGTGTTACCTCATTTTTCGGATCCATACATATATGGTTGAACCATAAATGTTCATATATGGACATTTTTCACCGGGACCATATATAAATATATATGGCACTATATATGGTAGCATATATTATCATATGTGGAACTGTATTAAAAATATTGTTCATGAGGTACCATATATGGGCATATATTGTTGAAATTGCACCATATATGATAATATATGGTTTAAATGGTACCATATATGATAATATATGGTTTGAATGGCACCATATATGATAATATCTAGTTTAACTGTCACCATATATAATTACATATTGCTAAAATGCCACCATATATATTAAGATATAGTTCTATATATAACTATATATGCAATAAGATCAACCATGTTATGTAATATATAATTATATATGCCATATCTAATATTATGAAGGCCGATATCTAATTAGATGAAATTATATATGGCATAATATAAGGAAAATTTTTCGGAAAAAACGTCATATTAAATTATATATGGATATACATAACCACATGTCTAATTATATATTGTAATATATGCCACATATGATTATATATAATTTTTTTTACTCGGGTATATAACTAGTTTGAAAAATTAATAGTTATATTTTTTCCCAAATTTATCTATGTATCAGTGAATTAATTCATTTGATGTAATAAAAAGAACTAGATATTACTATTGAAAACTCAAGTTAAACACATAAAAAATGTTCTTTCGCCTTTTTTTATTAAAATACGTACACGGAGGAAAAATACAATTTTGTATATGTTTGGAGGTAATTATATGTATGATTACAAACTACCATATATGTATTTGGAGTATGGTTCCAATTATATTGTATTTATAGTTACTATACATATATTTCCCGGTAAACATGGGTTTGTTTGTAAATTAGTCATATTTTGTCATCTAAGAATACATATTTTTGCATTTTTAACTTTATAATAATTATATTTGTGGGATACAATTAACATATATTTGGAAAAACGGCGAATTTCCATTCTTGATACATATAAAGTTGTATGCAGAGCTTCGTAGAATTAATTCCCTAATGCCCTTTTTTTGAACTGAATTTATATTTTGGGAATGAATTCCCTGACCAAACTTAAGGAATTGAATGAATTCCATTTTTTTCATTCCATTTATATTAAAGGAATTCATTAATTTTTTTCTAATGCCTTCATAAAATTTTATAAATTCATTTAACAAGGAATTCATTCAATTCTAGTTAATTCAACTTTTGGTAAAGGAGTTCATTCAATGCTAGTTAATTCAACTTTTGGTCAAGGAATTCATCCAATTCGAGTTAATTCAACTTTTTGTCAAGGAATTCATTCAATTCTAGTTAATTCAACTTTTGGTCAAGGAATTCATTCAATTCTAGTTAATTCAACTTTTGGTCAAGGAATTCATTCAAGTTAATTCAACTTTTGGTCAAGGAATTCATTCAATTCCAGTTAATTCAACTTTTGGTCAAGGAATTCATTCAATTCTTTTAGTCAAGGAATTAAATTTAAATTTAATTTAAATTTCGTTTAATTCCCTGAATTAAGTTTTCAATTCCTAGGGAATTAAACAAAAAAAATTTAATTCCTAGGGAATTAAACGAAAAAATCTAATTCCTTAGGGAATTAAACGAAATAAATTTAATTCCTTGACTAAAAGTTGAATTAACTACCCAGTCTAGAAAATCATTACCAGATATGTGGTTATGTAACTACATACTTACTTTTGTTATTACATTTCTTATTACCTTTATATGGCGATGTCGCGAAAAATAATTAGTTGTCGTTACACACCAGCATACGAAAAATCAAAAAATATATCGTTACCTATGTGCTTACCAGTATTGACAAAAATAATGAGTCTAAAAATAGATTTTCAAAAAAATTCATTATATAAAAAAAAATATTTTTTATTGTATTTTTTTTTTAAATAAAATTTGCTGGTGTGGGAATCGAACCTGGGTCTACAGATTGCCAGTCAACAGCTCTACCATCTGAGCTATATCGACATGTAATATTTAATAGATAAAAACATAATTGACCTGCTGCACACAAGTAAGCTTACTCGCCAACATACAAAAAATCAAAAAATATGTGGTTACATATATCCTTACCAGTGTTTAAAAAATATAGAGTCTAAAAATAGATTTCAAAAAATGTTCAAGAAATCTATAAAATTATTTTCTATTTGAAATAATGATAAAAATAAGTCATTATCAGTAACTCATTATTATATGTTTTAAAATAATGAAGAAGGTAAGTGGGTGTCATTACTGGTAGTCCAAAAAATAATGATATGTCATTACCGTTTCTACACTGAGTAGAATTGAATGAATTCCTTGACCAAACGTTGAATTAACTAGAATTGAATGAATTCCTGGACCAAAAGTTGAATTAACTAGAATTGAATGAATTCCTTGATCAAAAGTTGAATTAAGTGCACAGTTGAATGAATTCCTTAGCCAAAAGTTGAATTAACTAGAATTGAATGAATTCCTTGACTTCAAATTGAATTAAATAGTGTTGAATGAATTCTTTAGTGAATGAATTATTTAATTTTAATTCTTTACGCTTTGGTCAGGGAATTCATTCTATAAATTTGAATTCTTTGAACAGGAATTAATTCCTGCTTATATCTTATTGATGAATTCATTCCTTGAATTAAAGAATTGAATTAAAATTTTGAGAATTCATTCCAAAAAGGAATTAATTCTATAAAGCTCTGACCGGTCTACCCGGGTTTTCGGTCTACCGGTCAGATAGACCGTAAGACCGGTTTTGAGAACGGGTAGACCGAAAGCCGGGTAATGGGGGCTCTAAAAAAACATTTTATTGGAATTAAGAAAATAAAAAAGTTGATCTACTTATATTGTAAATTCTTTTTTTATATTTTCGTGTAAAGAATAATATTTTGGCGATTTTGGTTATCGAAAAGCACCATAAATATTGAAAGAAGTATAAACGTGGCATCATCGATTCAATCGAATATCTAGGAAACTCTAGGCAGCACAAAAGATCTATATTGGTCGCGGTGCGTAGTGCCTTCGTATCTAATTTAATCTAATCATCGAATCACATACATGAAATTTTACCATACAGTTCTATTTTTAGAAAACAACTCCATTATGTGCAAGTTTTATACACACCTTTGCGTTGCTAGCCGGGGGATGCTAGAAAAGCATAAAACAACGCTTCAAACAATTTGTGTGCAAGGGTGAATATCGATATTTCGATGGGGATATTGAATTGGAAAACAATTAAAATCAATTTTTGGAACATTTGCAAACAATTGCATTTTAAAAATTGATTTTTTTGATGTATTATTAATTTTTACATAACTTCACACATCTTTTTCATTTATTTCATATTTCCTAAATTTTTTTTTATTATTTCCTAAATTTATAATCCTTTTTTTTATAATAGTAGCTTATTCTTTCCTAATTCTATTTCATTTATTTTTTCTGTTTTTCATTTATTTATTTATAAATTATAAGCTTCCCAGGTGGAAAAATACGATCGTAAAAATGTTTTAAAAGCATTTTAAAAGGTGGTACAAACGTTTTCAGAATATACCGATTTACAAGTTTAAAGCGTTTTGACAACGTCCCAAATGATAACCATGATTTACGGTATGAGGGTGGTATTTTATAACGTTTTCAAAGCGTTGCAGAAAAATAACTTTAAAATGCTTTTTCAACCGTCAAACTAGATAATGTAGAATATTCTGGTTAACAATTTCAGAGCGTTGTGAAAACGACCCAAATGATAACCATGATTTACGGTCTCAGGGTGGTATTTTATATCGTTGTCAAACCGTTCCAAAAACAAATTTTAAAGTACTTTCTCGACGGTCTATAAACTTTATTACAACATATTTGAAAATTTTCAAAAAAATCTAAAAAATTATTTTCTATTTGAAATAATGATAAAAATAAGTCATTATCAGTAACTCATTATTATATGTTTTAAAATAATACAGAAGGTAAGTGGGTGTCATTACTGGTAGTCCAAAAAATAATGATATGTCATTACCGTTTCTACACTGGGTAATTATAAATTAAAAGTTAAATAGAATCCTTCATCATCGAATTCGGTATTGAAAGAAGTGTCGGACAGAAAAATTTTTTAAAATAAGAAGAATCTAACCCCATCTGTTGAGCACTTTTAGAAATACTTTTTGGATTTATTAAATCCAAGTGATTAGAAAAAACGGCTAATAACAAATGTGTTAGTTACAGTCCCAGTTAGTAGCTAACTGGACATTCAGTAATCGAGCCTTAAATTGATAAACTTAAACATAAAAAGTATTTTATTGAGGCTTTTTAACATTACACAGAAAAAAATGCTTGTACTGTTGTTTTATTCTCAACTAAAATTTTATCATATACAAACAAATCTGTTGTATTTAGAAGCCGTAAACTTTTGAAATCTCAATTTTTAAATACAAAAAATTTGTTCTGAAATATAAAGAAATGTAAAACATTATTTATACCAATTTAAATTGCGGAATATACGTAGAAAATTAAACATTTCAAAATGATATTAGCTGTGTTTTCGACTAAACTATATCCGTTAACTCATTAAAAAAACTCAAAGAGCATAAAAACGCGTTTAAGACGAAAACTAACACTATACTTTTCGTATGCAAGTTAACTTAAAATAAAGAATATTTTAAATCAAGAATTAATTCAAATTTTAAGTTAAAAAACTAAACCCCTAATTCATAAGTGCTTTGTAAAGTTATGGCAGGTTTACAAAACTTCATTTTCATACAAAATTTGTTCATTAAACCTCCTATAATTTTATAAAGTATTTATGAATTTAGGGGTAAATATTTAGTTAATTTAAAACAAAAAAAGTTAAAAATGTTTGCAGAAATAATATGTAAACCTCCCAACAAAAAAGGAACTCTACACCTATAACTCTTTATACATAAATTGTATTTTCGCTCATATTTATCAATGTTAAGTATTTAAAGTAAATCTACGTTTAACCGATTAAAGTATAAAAAAATTTTAAACAGTTACGGTGGGTCTCATACTGTAGGTTTAACTTTAACTTAACTAAAACAAAATAAAATGTCAAAACGAGTAAAAAGGTTAAAGGCGGGCATGCCGACTATACAATACCCTACACCACTCTGGTGTATTGTTTGGATCCGAAATTCGAATGGGTTATAATGGGGCTTGTGTCAAAATTTTCTATAATGTGAGTCAGCGCACCAAATTTCATTAAAATATCTTAATATTTGCGACCTGCAGTTTGTAACCAAGCTAATTTTGGGGGGACCCTTATATGGGCACTAGTTCTAAACATGGACCGATGTTCACCAAAATCAATAGGCTTCGTCCTTGGGCCAACATAGGTCTATGTACCAAATTTCATCAAAATATCTTAATATTTGCGACGTGCAGCGTATAAACAATATAATTTTGGTGGGACCCTTATATGGGCACTAGGTCTAAACATAGACCGATGTTCACCAAAATCAATAGGCTGCGTTATTGCGCCAACATAGGTCTGTGTACCAAATTTCATCAAAATATCTTAATATTTGCGACCTGCAGCGTATAAACAGTATAATTTTGGTAGGACCCTTATATGGGCACTAGGTCCAAAAATGGACCGATGTTCACCAAAATCAATAGGCTGCGTTATTGGGCCAATATAGGTCTGTGTACCAAATTTCATCAAAATATCTTAATATTTGCGACCTGCAGCGTATAAACAGTATAATTTTGGTAGGACCCTTATATGGGCACTAGGTCTAAACATGGACCGATATTCACCAAAATCAATAGGCTGCGTTATTGGGCCAATATAGGTCTGTGTACCAAATTTCATCAAAATATCTTAATATTTACGACCTGCAGCGTATAAACAGTATAATTTTGGTAGGACCCTTATATGGGCACTAGGTCTGAACATGGACCGATGTTCACCAAAATCAATAGGCTTCGTTACTGGGCCAATATAGGTCTGTGTACCAAATTTCATCAAAATATCTTAATATTTACGACCTGCAGCGTATAAACAGCATAATTTTGGTAGGACCCTTATATGGGCACTAGGTCTAAACATGGACCGATATTCCCCAAAATCAATAGGCTACGTTATTGGGCCAACGTAGGTCTGTGTACCAAATTTCGTCAAAATAGCTTAATATTTACGACCTGCAGCGTATAAACAATATAATTTTGGTAGGACCCTTATATGGGCACTAGGTCTAAACATGGACCGATGTTCACCAAAATCAAACTTGTTCGTCCTTGGGCCAACATAGGTCTGCGTACCAAATTTCATCAAAATATCTTAATATGTGCGACCTGTAGAGTGCGCACAAGATTGCATGGACAGACAGACGGACGGACGGACAGACGGACAGACGGACATCGTTAAATCGAAATAAAAAAAAAATTCTGAACCGATCGATATACTATAAGGTGGGTCTACGACCAATATTTTTTGGTGTTACAAACATCAGCACAAACTTATAATACCCTGACCACATAGTGGTGTAGGGTATAAAAAAACATATACACAAAACAACAACAAATTTTTGGGTTAACTATTAACCTAAGTTTAAACCTGCAGTATGAGACCCACCGTTAATGTTTATAATAGTTGCGGTATAATCGAACGTATGCCAGCAAAACTTTTTGGAAAGTAACGCGAAGAAGTAAAGTTATATGCAAAAATCTATAAACGTTTAGTTTTCAACGTTGATAATTATTCACGTTGCAAGTTAACGTGCATACGAAAAGTAATGTAATAATTTTCATCTCAAATACGCTTTCGCGTACTTTAAGATCTCTTCTGAGTTAACGGATAAGTTAAGTCGAAAACACAGCTATAAATAATAATATATAATTAAAATTATATATACATATGTACATAAAAAAACTTTTTTTTTATCATTTTGATCAAACACTTTAGAAAGTATACTCTGACATATGGATTTAACTGCCTTTTAAATAAATTCCAAATTATATACTATCCCGCATTTTTTATTTAACTGTAAACAATTTTGTTTAAAAAAGTACTTGGAATGCACTTTTTCGAACATTTTGAAAGCGCTTTTAATCAATGTTTTGACAGTGTTTTTTAAATAATCGGTTATATATTCTTTAAAAGAAGTACTGCTAAAGTACTTTTTGCAAACGTTAGAAAAACGCTTTAAAGCAATGTTTTAACAGTGTTTTTATTTCACAAACGGTTGTAAATTTTGTATGAAAAGCACTCCTAAAATACTGTTTGTGAACGTTCTAAAAGCAATCCAAAATAATGTTTTTCAACGCTGTGAAAATGCTTTTTTTTTTGTACCATTGACAACAAACGCTTTCACAGCGCTTTGTTTTTTGTACCGTCTCCAATTTCCTCCTGGGGTTTTTCATTTTTCACCACTTTTGATTCTCCACTTTTCAGTTTTTTTCGTTACACCGTGACCCGGGTGCCTACATCCCCAATGTTTTGTTTGATGCTTTGTTTGATGTTGTGTTTGAAGCGGTTTGTATCTCCTATAATATAATCTCCTTGGTTGCGTGTTCGAATCCCACCAGGTCGAAAAAAAATTTTTGGAACTTTTTTTACACAATTAATAATTTTTTGTAGTTTTCACTGTAAAATTTTTGTTTTTTTCTATTTCGTACACTCAAAAATTAATTTTTGAAACGATTTAAATTTTTTTAATTTTCTATTAATTTTTAATGAAATTTTATGGAAATATAAAAGTTCTAAATAAATATGTAATTCTTCAAATATTTTTTGTTAAAATGCCAAAAAGGTAAATATTACAATTTTGTTAGTATTTAAAAAATTGTAATATATATATTATAAAATATATTAAATATATCAGAAAAAGAAAAATCCTGTAAACATTTTGGTTAGAACTAGTAAAAATAAGTTAAAAATTACCTTGCAGAAAAAACTATTTTGTATCTACTAATATGCTGCAAAATTTTTTCCGGATTTTATCAAGGTAATTCGTTATTTTTAATTAACTATAAGTTAACTTAAATGTAACCAAAATTTTGTAAATTTAACAGTTTTATTTTTCCTTCTTATCTTACTAGTATTTAGCAAAAAAACAATCTGCTACAGTAGTATTGATTTAACTGCCTTTTTCTTAAGTGCACATTTGCTATAACTGCTCAAAATTTTGGTTTCGTTTCCATTTTACAAAATTATGTACGCAAGTGTCTTCTTTAAGTGCACTTTTTGTACCTGCGCATTTAAGATAACTGCCTCATATTTTTGGCAGTTTTACATTATTTTCATAAAAAAGATCACCGTTAGCTGCCTCTTGTGTTTTGCTTTGTTTTTCAATTCTAGGAAAAAAAACACAAATAAAATAAATGTGATGTCAACTTTTTTTTTGACAAAAATATCGTACTTTAGTCGTTTTTAAACCATAAAAATCGTAAGATCTGGTGCAAAGCACAAAGTTGTCATCATTGCTTCATGTGTTTTGTTTGTTTTCAGTCTGTATTGGTATACTTGTACATTAAGGCAGGTAAACAATTTGACTTAGCTGCGTTTTTGACTAACCTGCACAAAAATTCTTGCAAAATTTGGTTGTGCAGCTAAGTCAAAATTACTGTAATATCAGCAGTTTTTTGCAAGGTCATTTTTAACTACATAATTTTTTTTTCTTTTTCTCTTATTTTAACAGCTTTATTTCTTTATATGAGTGTATTATTTTATATGAGTGTATGTATAAAAAAAACACTTTAAAAAAAAACAACTTTATATATTTTCCAATATGTTTTAAGCGGGGAATACACTTAGGAACATTACTGAAAAATTGCCATTTTTTACGAATGTGTATGTTAATGTTCGTGTTATTTATAAATATATTTTTTGATATTTTACGTTCCCTATTTATGTTCCTATTGTATTCGCTGCTTTATATATTTTTGTTAATAAAAAATTAAAGATATGAAGATAAAAACAATTTAATGAACAAGACTGATAAAAGACAGCTATCAGTTATAACAAGCGATAACAAAGTGGGTAGAGCGTCTGCTTGAAATGCCAACGAGTGTGGGTTGAAACTAGAAATTTTCGTGTCACGCGTGATCCTGAGTTAACCTAATTGACCTAATAATAAATAAACCTAATTAACAAATTATGAAAAATAATCTGTTAAAAGCATGTCCCTTTCCAAATTTTATTCTTGAATAAGGCAATCGTCAGGGGGCGACGTTTTTAGTATTTCTAGAAATATTTGTTATGTTAAAGTGCAAACTCAATGAGAATTCCTTCTTCGCGTCTAGGAGCGTTTCTAAACATTAAAATATCAAAGAAAAAACAAAACAAAAAATACCACAACTTGCTTTGTCATCTTCCAATATACTACTCTGTTGTTTTGACACATATAGTGACATCCATTCAAGTATAATCAAGAATATAAAATAAAAGTTTTTCTAAAGTGTCAGTAATATTTACATTTGCACAAGCACTTGCATATTAGTTAAATTTTTAACAAAATTTTTTTATAGTTAAGCTAATTTTAATTCTAACCCCCATTAACAATAAACAAATAACTTGAAGTTAACACTAAAACTAAAAGTTAAAAATTTAAAATTTGTTTGGAATTCGACATCTGTAACTCTAAATTTACTTAAACTTTAGGTTAATTTGTTCATTGTTAATGGCCCTAAATAAATAAAATTTATATTCAATAAGGAAAGTTTCCTTAAATAATTAAGGTAAAAACAGGGTTGGCAGGCAATACCGCTAAAATACCGTTATCGATTCAAAACCATTTCAACTGACTACCGTTACCCCTAAAATACCATTACCGAAATAACCGAAATACCGCTATCTTTAAAATACCGTTACCGAAATAACTGAAATACCATTACCTTTAAAATGCCGATACCGTAATAAATTAAATATCGATACCCTTAAAATACCCTTACCGATAAAAATGAAATACCGTTACCCCGTTAAGTTGGTAAATTGGTTCTGTTTTTAAACTCGTTTGTTTTTCGTAAAAAAAAATTGAGGGATGCATCGAAAAAACTGACTACCATTATCCTTAAAATACCGTTACCGAAATAATCAAAAAACCGTTATCCTTAAAATACCGTTACGGAAATAACTAAAAAACCGTTATCCTTAAAATACCGATACCGAAAAAAATTAAATAGCGTTACCCTTAAAATACCGTTACCGAAATAATCTAAAATAACATTACTTAAAATAATCTAAAATAACGTCCTCGACGGATTGTCACCTTGTCGCGATGAGGGCGCTCAGTAGGCGCAAGGACCCTGAGAGCGATTCCGGCAGTAGCGTAGCTACTGGTAGGGCCTCCCAAGCGAGTAAGGTCGAGGGGGAGCGCTAAAGCTAAGAACAATCCACAACGTGGGAAGTCAACGGCTGTCGAATATCGAAGGTGGAGGAACTAACCACATCAGCGTCTGTTCATCAGGTTAGATGCGGCTGGAGCGGGTGTCTGACTTGTAGCAAGCGGCTCGCTATATAAATACTATTAAAAGCCTTCCTGGAGGTGTTGCTAGCAGCCCTAGCACCAGGATCGGATGCTGTAGTCTAGTCCACTGCACATCTTAAACGTAAATGATTAACGAAACCGGAATAAATATAAACCAAACTGATTTAATGATGACGACTTTTAGCATGAAATACCGGAAAAGAATAGGAACTTGGAATGTTAGAACGCTGTTAGAAAGTTCACGTCTTGAGCAACTGAGCCGTGAATTTATAAATTATGGACTCTGTTTTCTTGGTTTGAGCGAGATTCGTTGGCCTGATGCTGGCGAAGTTACGACAGAAGATGGTCTCACGATGTTATATTCCGGTAAGCCAAGCGACCAACCACGATCTAGTGGTGTGGGGTTTCTTCTATCACGTGAAGCTCGCGGTGCACTAATGGACTGGAAACCGTACTCCGATAGATTAATCACGGCAAGATTTCGAACGCGAGCTAGAAACTTAATGTGTATTCAATGCTATGCTCCAACAGATCCCATCGAATATAGTTTGAAGGAAGAATTTTACAGCCTCCTTGATAAAGCGATTGCATCTACTAACCGAGGTGATATCCTGATTGTAATGGGTGATTTCAATGCACAGATAGGTTCTGATAACAGTAACATGGAAGGTATCATGGGTGTGCATGGTATCGGAAGAAAAACAGAAAACGGTGAGATGTTTACAGAGATGTGTGCAACAAATAATTTAGTTATTGGTGGATCTATCTTTCCACATAAAAATATACACAAGGGCACATGGATGTCATCAGATCATACAACCATTAATCAAATTGATCATATTACGATTAGTAGAAAATGGCGAGGCTCTCTGCTTGATGTGCGTAACAAAAGGGGAGCTGATATCTTCAGTGATCATCACTTGCTCTTGGCAAGTATCTGCTTTAAAATTGCAGCTATTAAGAAAAATGTTGTACAGCGGCAAAGGAGATTCAACACAAATCAACTTAAGGACCCTGTAGTATTGTCACGTTTTACTGATACCTTTAAACAATCTATTTCTGAGGGAGGCAATATGCAAACTGCCGACTGGAATACGATAAAGAACACGTTTATAACTGCCGCTGAGAATCATGTTGGTTTTACCGAGCCTAGCCCAAAAGACTGGATATCAGACGGTACATGGCAATTAATACTGGAAAGAAAGGAAACCAAAGCATCTTTAAACGCTGCCAAAACAAGGAACTTAAAAGCAACACTCCAAATAAGCTACAAAATCTTAGACCGTGCGGTAAAACATAGCGCACGAAGGGACAAACGAAATTGGTCAAACGAACTTGCCCGAGAGGCACAAACAGCAGCCGAAACTAATCGTAATGGTGACCTGTATAAAACCATAAAAAAGCTGGTTAGTCACACGATGCAACAGGCAAGCCTCTAAGAGATGATAGGGGTAATCTAATTACATCAAAAGATGAACAGTTAGAGCTATGGGCTGACTATTATTCGGGCATGTTGTCGCTAGATAACCCCATGTCAAATACTTTGTGTGAATGCCAATCACATACTGAGAGAGCGGATATTCCTACTGATTTTCCATCACTATGCGAGATAATTGACTCTATTAAAGCGCTGAAGAACAACAAAGTGCCTGGCTTTGAGCTACTGAAAGCTGACCCTAACATAAGTGCACAACTCATTATGCCTCTAATAAGAGCATTTTGGTCGAGTGAAATGCTGCCTGATGAACTTAAAGAAGGATTTATTATTAAGATACCAAAAAAGGGAGATTTAACTGAACGTACTAATTGGCGGGGTATAACACTTCTTAGTATGGTGTATAAAGTTATTGCACATATAATAACAAAAAGGCTATCGAATAAATTAACACCCGAGTTGCGCCCAGAACAAGCCGGATTTCGTCCAAATAAATCTTGTGTAGACCACGTTAATAGCCTTAGGATAATTGTGGAGCAATCTGTTGAATGGCGATCGCCCTTGTATCTGATCTTCATTGATTTTGAAAAGGCTTTTGACACATTGCCGCATAATGTCATTTGGTCCGCACTCGAATGTAAACAGGTACCGAAGAAACTAATATCCCTCATTAAGGCTTTATATGAGGACGCCAGCTGTCGTATCCTGCATGGAAACCAATTAAGTAGGAACATATCGGTAAATACGGGTGTAAGGCAAGGCTGTGTGTTGTCTCCACTGCTATTTAACATCGTATTGGATATAGTTATGAGGCGTGCCACAAGATTAGGTCGAGGTATAATGTGGGGAATGAATGCACGGCTGGAAGATCTCGACTACGCGGATGACATTTGTCTGTTGTCACACAGTTTCTCAGACATGATGACGAAGCTTGAAACTATTGTCAACTCAGCAAAATCAGAGGATAAATATAAATAAAATGAAAGCATTGCGCATAAATTCCGATATATCGGGAGTATTTAGAATTCAGGATGATATTATTGAAGACGTGGATTCCTTTTGCTACTTAGGTAGTATTCTAACAACATCTGGTGGATCCAAAGCTGACATCGCAAACAGAATAAAAACAGCAAAACAGGCTTTTGGACGTCTCAGTAACGTGTAGAGATCAACAACATTATCCCGACATGTTAAGATAAGAATATTTAATTCCAACGTTAAGTCTATCATGCTTTATGGATGTGAGACCTGGAATGCAGCACCTCCTGACATAAACGCAATGCAGGTCTTTGTCAACAGATGTCTGCGTAGAATTCTGAGGATTTTCTGGCCCATTGCAATATCTAACTCAAGGTTATGGTCACTCGCACAACAAACACCAATTGACCTTGAAGTACGAAGACGAAAGTGGAATTGGATTGGTCACACCCTCAGAAAAGATCCTGATGATATAGCCCGTACTGCAATTGAATGGAACCCCCAAGGTAGCCGTAGAAGAGGGCGTCCAGCGCATACATGTAGTAGACAGGTCAAGAAGGAAGTCACAATGTCTAGAAAAAGTTGGGGTGAAATCAAGAACCTGGCACCTGATAAATCAGAATGGCGAAAATTTGTTAAGACCCTATGCTCCTTATAGGAACCGAGGGAGCATATATATTATATAAGAAAACAATAAATGCATAATAAACAAAGCTTTTAATTAGAATCAGAAAATAATAAATGCATAATAAACAAAGCTTTTAATTAGAATCTAATACGATTACAAAACTAAAATTGCTATTAACATACGGACACTTTTGAGCCCACCTTTTTAACCCTTAAAAATAAAATTGGGACTAAAGAAACTTCCGCTTGTTCGCTAGTTTTGTACTCTCTATCGCATATCCCAATTCAATAAAAATCTGATAATGTTATTCTGTTAATTTCCTAGTGGGTATTTTTGCCGAAAAGTGAAAACGTTAACCCTATATGGATCAAGTTACATAAAATAACAATTTTTATGTAGTGGAAAAAAGATTTTTTATTCATTTGATATTTCCGAAAATTATGAAAGGTATTATTCTGTAAATTTCCTAGTGGGTCGTTTTTGTCCAAAAGTATAAAAAGTAACCCCATATGGATCATGCTGCATAAAATAGTTATTTTTATACAGTTTAAATTTTTTTTATCAATTTAATGGTTTTACAATCTTGTAGTCATAATTAATATTAAGTTTCATGGGTCTTTTCTGACCTCAGGCTACTCAGGGTTAAAGATTTTTTAAACAGATGTAAAGATAATTATAGTCTAACCAAACTAAAGTGATATTTTTCCAAAAACTATTTAAAATTTTATGAAAACAATCAAATTTTATTAAATTTTTGACAAAATAAGCAATTTTTGTAAAATGTCCTGGAAAGCAGTCGCTCCAAACACAAACTCGAATTATCATTTTTCCAATTTATTTTTTTCGTTAATATCAACTATTATGTCGTACAAATACCAATCGACATCTCCAAATTAGGCATTTTGGAAAATCTTTAAAATTAATTTAAAAAAACACGTTTTTGCATTTTTATCAAATTTGTGGGTCATTCTGGATTCCAGGCTAAAGTTGGTTAGTGCTATCCGATGAAGTCAAAATTCCATATCTGAATCATTTTGACTATATTAAATGAATAAATGAAATAAAAAGTAATTTTTTTCAAAATTTCAAATTTTGGTCATTTTTAATAATAATAAACTTTTTTTCCACAATGCGCCATTTTCGTTCAACTTTCGGCACGGGTTAAAGTGTTCCAAAAAAAATCGATTTCTTCCATTTGGGACCTTTTCCAATAAAATTGGGGGGGTAAAATGACAAATCTGTTTTTAAGGGATACCCTAATATACCTGAATAAACCATGGATAATTTTTAATATACTTTAATAGTATGGAGTTTGGGCTTTTAGAAACATAGCAACTTATTTGGATTATGCCAATGATCTAGGAAATCATTGCAGTTAAATTGAAAACTTCACTTATTTTCCTATTTTGCAAATCTAATAAAATCCCTTAATCGGATTTGTAAAATCTTAACACACGACGCGTCGCGACGCACGATGGTACATTTTCAGAGAAGGCGATTTTTTTGCTGAAATCGCGTTTTTAAATAATAAAACAACTAAAATGTTTCATTATGTTTTTATTATTATTTATTAATAGATTTTGTATGTACATAATTAATTCACTTAAAATATTATTAATATCTAAATGTATATATGGCATAACATATTTGTTGTAAGCCAGATTGGCACTTTTCTAGGCAAGTAGATTTCCTTCACATAGTATTGATTTTATATAATTTTTAATAAAAATTACAATATAATTTATAAGTTTATATTTTTAACGAAATTTAAAAACAAATTCATTTAAAATAAATCTTCTATATTTTAAACAGACTTCTATATATTTATACAAGGAGTAAAAGTTTAAGCCATTTAGTAGTAAACATATAACTTCATTTAAATTTAGTACGGTTTTACCAAAATATTGTATTCTAAATTCTTTGTATATTGTTCAAACACCGATGAAGTGAAATGTGTTCTCCGAAGCATCTAAATTGCAAATTGTCCAAATACCAACAGCGTTATTTCTGAAAGACCTTGCATTCAAGTCTAATAATCCACCTCTAGCCCTTATTATTAAACTGACTATACGTGGAGAAAAGTTTGGAGTGTATGATGATGCAACAGTGTAATCCAGTTTTGCATATAGATCGTGAAATTGTGAACTTGTAGCATTTGTTATATAATCATTACGTTCTTTGATTTTGAGTTGGTTTAATATAGGTTTCCACTGTCTATTTAGTGGTGATATTGAGTTATCAGGAGTAAATTGTATATGTGACCTTCTCCGAGAAAAGGGACCTAGTGTGTGAAAATGAAGTTTTGAGAAGAACGCATTTAAAGTTTCATAACGCATTATCACTTTGAACATAAAATAAATAAATAAAATAAAGTAAATAAATTTTTATCAGAACTCTAACTCATTTCATCTTATTCTAAACCCATTTCATCTTATTTCAAACCCGTTTTTTGACACACTGGGTCCCTTTTCTCGGAGAAGGTCACATATGCTGACAAAGATTTTCCCACTTCTTGGCCCAGTATATGTTGATTTCTAGATTTATTTCATTTTACTAAGATACAGCAAAAAATCTATTGGATTTAGTTTAGTAAATATTTCTTAGCTTATTGGTTTTTCAACTATTACCAAACAAATAAAAGCGTAATTTCGATTTAAATTTTTCTGTGCGTCTAAAGCCTTCAATTTGTTGTTTATTGCTCAAAATTTCAAAATTAGAGAGAAAGAGAATAAAAAATTACAAATTCATATCTTTTTTCTTAAAAAAACGCACTCTTGAAAATTTCAGGATCTTTTGAGATCAGTTAGAGGTTTTATTTAAAAAAAATAGGTTTTTGAGTTTTTGGATTTTTCAAATTTTAAAATTTAAAAATTTTTATTTTTTTGTATTTTTCAATATTTTTTTTTTAAATATTTTTTTTAATACGGCTAAATATTCTCTTTAAAATGAGCTAAGAAGCATTTTTGTACCTATTACAGTTTTCGAGATATTCAAAAAATAACCTCGTAACAAAGCAAAAAATTAGAAAAATTATGACATTTTTTCAAATTTTAAATATTACATAACTTTTGAAAAAAAATTTGTAATTTTTTTCCTTTGGTAAAACTTCGTTATATGACGAAAGAGAAGTTCTGACCAAAATTCATCCAAATCGAAGGGGTCGAGTCCAACCGTTGGTCGATTTGAGATGGAATGACCCATATGCATATTTAAAAAGATATATTTCAAAAATAGCCGGATGGAAAACATATTTACTTAGGTTGCTGCAGATTTTATAGTAAAAAAATAAGATAATTCGCGCGAATTATTTCCATATTTTTTATTTCATGAATCAAATTCTTTGTTTCTTATTCGTTTAAAAGACTCCATTACAATTTAAAATATTGATTTATTAGGGATTGATTTAAAGAGGAAAGAAGAGAATTAAGAGTAAATTTAATTTTGTATTTGAAATTATTGCTAAATTAAAGCATTCAATGCAAGTTTATTTTTTATAGATATATTAATGACAAAAATTGATTCGCGAATCATAGAAATACAATTTTAATTTCGAGAATCAAAAAATAAAATGATAATTCGTGCGACTCAAATAAATCCAGACATAATTCGAGAATCAAAAACAAATTTTATTGCTTCTTTTTTAGAAATTAAATTCCTACTGATGATTGAATTAATTTTAAAGGTCTGGTCCCCAGTAAACATCGCAATATGAAGGCGATTCCCCATCGTATCGCCTGTATGAAAAATTTTATTGCGGCAACAATCATCTATATTTTTAAACATTTTGATTGGTTGAAAATAAATTAACCAATCAGAATGCTCCAAAAATAAACCAAGTCAAGGTATACTGCCACCCAATATTTTAACTAAAGTCGACTTTAACTAAAATATACATTTGAAAAATTTAGATAGTAAGGGCGATTATTTGTAAGAAACAAAACTTTTTTTCCATATTTCTTTTAAACATTTTACCAAGTTTTTAGGTTTCACTACTTAAATTTTGAATAAGTTACGCGAAAAATCTTTATTAGTTGAAATTACTTGGCAAAACTTTTTTTGTATGTGTCAAACAAATTGATTCCCTTTTAAAAGATTTTAACAATGACATTTTTGTTTTGGTGTCTAAAATGTTTTTTATGACTAAAATAAAAAAATCCTATTCCAGACAAAAACAATTTAAAAAATTTTATATTTTTAAAATTTCCCGTTTTCTTGGAAAAATATATTATTTTCCCGGGAATTCCCCAACCCCAAACCCTAGTTGGAATTCTCTAACTTTTTAACAACAAAATATTTTCAATATTATCAGGTAATTACACTGCTCTACAAAAAAAGGTGAAGGTTATTGCAGTGGTTTTAGTATAATTATGGTGTGCTGATTTCGAATCTGCAACCAGTTTGTTCAAAGGGGCTCTAGGTTTCGCGCAATTCGCGATTTAAATTTTTTAAATTTTTCAGTCGATTTTCTCAATAAAAAATTTATAATTTAGTAACAAAGGTTTAAAAGGCTTAATTCTTTCATTCACTTTTTAAAAATTAATGAAATTTGGGTTAAATTTCATTCCCTAATAGCATTCTTATGGTATTAATTCGATAGCTTAATTCTCAATAGCTTTAGATTATATGAATTCATTCTATTTTGATTGAATTCTAACTGAATGCAACCCAATTTACCTGAATTCATTTAATAAAAAGGTGAATGAAAAATGATTTGTTTTCATTCACTTAATCAAATGAAAAATTTAAATTTGCATGTAATTGCTGAAATATTAGCATAATACAAATAAAAAACTCTTAAAATTCATCTAACAGAAATAAATAGTATCGTATGCTTTGTTACAGCTTGTAAGATTTGGTTTTGATTATATGTTATTTTAAAACTACACTGCACCAAGTGAATGGTAATAAAATTTCTTCATTCAATTAGTAAAATGGTGAATGAACATGTGATTTGAATGATTCAAGTTAGGAATTCATTCAATTCATATTAAAGCTTTGGGAATGAAGCTTATGAATGAATTCTTTACGAATGGTTTAAGGGAATGGTACATGAATATTTTTAAAATTTGAATTTAATTTCTCGTGATTTAAGCTTAAATTGAATTAAGTTTTTCGAAGCTCTGTTTAGTAACTATAGCTTCCGAAAAATATTGTTTACATAGTGTAGTTAAGTTTTAGAAGTATTCAAAATGACACATTTATTTATTTAAGTGATGTCATATTAGAATATAGTACAATACAAGAATTACCAACTTATATTTAATTATAGCACTATGGGCCTACATTTTTATATATACCCTACGGGAAATTTTAACAAACTGTCACCGAACTGGCCCCTTTATATGTAATAGACTGGTCACTTTTACATGGCGATGTCATAGGAGGGGGAAATTGACCCCTTGTGACATGTCACAAGACAAATCCCAGGACAGGTCCCTGAAATTGAGAGTTCAGTGACCTGTCCTAGGATTTGTCTTGTGACATGTCACAAGGGGTCAATTTCCACCTCCTATGACAACGCCATGTAAAAGTGACCAGTCTATTTCATATAAAGGCGCCAGTTCGGTGACAGTTTGTTAAAATTTCCCGTAGGGTAACATCTCTCTTCTTAAGAACTAATAATAAAATAACTCAATTTGATTTATAAGAAATTTATAAAATATAGTAAATTTACAAAATATAATTCATTAATAAATTGATTTCAAATAACTGAAGTTTAATTAAAAATTTATTTAAGAGTTGCACTTTGTTACTTAACTTACCAAAAATTTAAATGCATAATTTATATATGTGTAACTAATAAAGTTATTAAACAAATGGTTTACAAATTCAATCTTTCAGGCTGCTTAACAACTCTACCCTTTCTTGTTACATATTCATTATTCTCATTTTCCTCCGTAGTTTCACCACTTGATTGTGGAGTATCTTGTGGTTTACAAACGTGATTTTCTTTAATTCTCTTAGTTTCGGGTGTCTTCCTTATATGATATTGGTTGCTCCTGTAAAGATTTCCATTATTATCTTGAACACCAAATGACCTTGGTTCATTACAACTTTCTACAATTCTTCCTGGAAACCACCAGCTCATCGGGGTTTTCTTAAACATAACCCCGTCTCCCTTTTGAACAGGCTCAAAGTCCCTGGCAGTCCTATTGTAGTAGTTGGAATATTTACCAACGTACACACAAAAAAATATAACAGAAAAAAATTTAACAAACTCGTTTGTTTGATATAAAAGTTAAATACAATAACCCTTTGAATTTGATTCAAACATTGTATTTATCACTATTGCAACTTTTAAAAATAACACTCAACAAAATGTATTTAATAAACAAATAATTGATTTTTTTCAAGGCATGCTATGTTTTGTTTTTCTTTTTGTAAATTTGTCTATTACTTTTAAAGTTTCATATTTTAGTTGCTCCTTGGACTTTGATGCGGTTGCACATCCCAGGAAAATTTTTTACAATCGGTAGCCAATCACACCCATTCTACAACTGGTTCCACTGCAACCGATTCCATAGAACTGGTTCCGGAACCAGTTCCTGGGATCCCATATGGAAGGTGTGGGTGACATAGAAACAGTTCCAGAACTAGTTCCAGAACTGATTCTAGAGCAATCGGTTCTACTTTGGAGCTAGTTAAGTCAACACATTCTTTCATTAAAAAATCACAAAAATTCAATAATTGTGTTTTATCAAATCAACAACTTTCTTTATTGACAGAAAAACAAAATAATTTCAACAACGTGCTTACAATTTTCATTATCAATTCTGCAAAAATCGTCATCACAGCCCGAGTAAAAAAAATTATATATAATCATATATGGCATATATTACAATATATAATTATACATGTCGTTATGTATATCCATATATAATTATATATGACGTTTTTTCACAAAATTTTTCCTTATATTATGCTATATATTATTTCATCTAATTAGATATCGGCCTTCATAATATTAGATATGGCATATATAATTATATATTACATGACATGGTTGATCTTATTGCATATATAGTTATATATAGAACTATATCTTAATAAATATGGTGGCATTTTAGCAATATATAATTACCCGAGTAAAAAAAATTATATATAATCATATGTGGCATATATTACAATATATAATTAGATATGTGGTTATGTATATCCATATATAATTATATATGACGTTTTTCCGAAAAATTTTCCTTATATTATGCCATATATAATTTCATCTAATTAGATATCGGCCTTCATAATATTAGATATGGCATATATAATTATATATTACATAACATGGTTGATCTTATTGCATATATAGTTATATATAGAACTATATCTTAATATATATGGTGGCATTTTAGCCACCCGAGTAAAAAAAATTGATCTCGCGTAATATCTAATCATATCCAATTTGATATTGTTTAAGATCTACTGTAATATCTAGCTGATCCAATTAGATCTCAAAATTGGGTGTATCCAATCATATCGTATTAGATCCCATTGTATATATGGGGATAAACTAAGATCAAGTTATATCTCAAAATTGGGAGGTCCAGTGATATCTTTGGGGATAAACCTAGATCTATTTTGATCCGAAAATTGGCGGATCCAGCTGTATATTTGCGGATATTTTTAGATCTAATTTGATCCGAAAAATGGCGGATCCAATTAGATCCAGCTATATATTTGGGGATAAACTTAGATCTATTTGATCTCAATTTTGGCAGATCAAATTAGATCCCGCAATATATTTGTGGATAAACATATATCTAATTTGATCCGAAAAAGTGGCAGATCGAATTAGATCTAGCTATATATTTGGGGATAAACTTAGATCTAATTTGATCCGAAAAATGGCACATCGAATTAGATCCAGCAATATATTTGTGGATAAACTTAGATATAAATTGATCTGAAAAATGGCAGATCAAATTAGATCCAGCAATATATTTTTGGATTAACTTAGATCTAAATTTATCCGAAAAATGGCAGATCAAATTAGATTCAGCAATATATTTGTGGATAAACTTGGATATAAATTGAATAGAAAATTGGCAGATCAAATTAGATCCACCAATATATTTTGGGATTTAGTAAGACCTAATTTGATCCGAAAAATGGCAGATCGAATTAGATCCAGCTATATATTTGTGGATAAACTTAGATCTAATTTGATCCGAAAAAGTGGCAGACCGAATTAGATCCAGCAATATATTTAGGGATAAACTTGGATGTAAATTTATCCGAAAAATGCCAGATCGAATTAGATCCAGCAATATATATGTGGATAAACTTAGATCTAAATTTATCCGAAAAATTCCTAATCGAATTAGATCAAGAAATATATATGGGGATAAACTTGGATCTAAATTTAACCGAAAAATGGCAGATCAAATTAGATCCAGCAATATATTTGGGGATAAACTTGGATCTAAATTTATCAGAAAAATGGCAGATCGAATTAGATCCAGCAATTTATTTAGGTATTAAAATGGCAGATCGAATTAGAAACAGCAATATATTTGGGGATTGACATCGAAAAGTATCCATAAAAATGACAGATAAAATTAGATGCCGTATTGTATTTGGGTACTACGTAAGATCTCCATTTATTTGGGATTAAATAAGATCCCAGACATATATTGCCAACTGTTCAAAAAATAACAGACTGGCAGAGCACTGATTGTATAAAAATTACAATATTTTGTTAAAATAAGGTTTAAACTCAGAAGGTAACGAGTTCAATATGCATTTCTTTTAGAAAATGAATTTCTTTTTATAAAATTAAAATTTTTTTTTCTATAAATTTTTTTACAAAATTATATATTTATTTTTTTATTAAATTGAAATCTTTGAATAAAATAATTTTATTTACATCTTTTTGACGCTCTACACCATTTCCAATTGTATTAATTGTTTTAAGATTTATCAATTGTATTTAAGAAATAATCAATTGAATTTCAGTTCTATCAATTGTGTTTCAGAACTCATCAATTATTTTTCACATTTATGAATTGTATTTCAGAACTAGTCAATTGAAGTTCAGTTTTATCAATTGTGTTTCATAAATTATTAATTGTATTTCCGAAATTCACAACTGTATTTCAGAAATTATCAAACTGTATTTCAGAAATTATCAATCGTATTTCCGAAATTATGAAATGTATTTCAGAAATTTTTCTCTATTAGCTATGAAATTCTGAAATAGATTTCATTATTTCTGGACACAACTAAATAAATAAATAATTAAATTTGCGTAATATTGTAGTTTCTGAAGTGCAAATAATATTTTGTGAACAATTGTTAGAAGTGTATAAGGAGTCCTCACCATCAAAACGCACCGTTGAATTTTGGGCTGGTGAATTTAAACGTGGTCGTACTAGCCTTGAAGACGATCCACGCCAAGGACGACCAAAAACTGCAACCACAGCAGAAATCATTGAGCAAGTACATAATATGGTTAGTGAAGATTCAAGTTTGACTAAGCGTGAAATTTCTAATGCCATAGGCATCTCAGACGAACGAGTACTCCATATTTTACATGAAGAATTACGTATGAAAAAACTGTTTGGAAAGTTAGTGCCGCACACATTAACAATTCAACAAAAACTGGATCGAAAAAAAATTTCTCAGCGTAATTTGGAGCGTTTTAAGCAGAATAAAACCAACTTCTTGCGTCGTTTTATAACTATGGATGAGACTTGGATCTACCACCATGATCCTAAATTGAAACAAGAACGTTTACACTGGACTGAAGGTGGTTGTTCAGCTTCAAGGCAGGTGAAGTCACAACGATCAGCAAAGAAGGTCATGGCATCAGATTTTTGGGATGCAAAAGGAATTTTGTTGATTGATTATCTTCAGAAAGGTAAAACAATCAACTCTGAATATTATTGCAGCCTTTTGGATCAGCTGGATGAAAAAATTCGTGAGAAAAGACCTGGTTTAAAGAATAAAAAAAATCATTTTTCATCAAGACAATGCACCTGTTCACAAAAGTGTTTTGACGATGGCTAAATTCAAAGAATTAAAGTACGAATTGCTTGAACATCCACCGTATTCACCAGATTTGGCTCCCAGTGACTACTATCTCTTCAGAAATCTCAAACAATTCCTTCGTGGAAAGCATTTTTCGTCGAATGCAGAGGCCATAGCTAACGTAGACGGTTATTTTGCAGAGCTTCCGGAAAACCATTATAAGGATGGGATAAAATTATTGGAAGATAATTGGAACAAGTGTACTGAGCTTCTAGGAGATTATATTGAATAAAAAAATATATTTCGTAACAAAAACATTATTCTTTCATTTCGAGCGCAGAAACTTTTCAACCAACCTGTACATTTAATAATTTCTGGAATACCTTTTTTCGATGCTTATAAGTTAGCTCGAAATGCTTTTATCATTCATTTAATTTGTAGCTATCACACATCTATAACAAGTCTCGTTAGATTAGAGTGTAGAGGTCTTGGCTGACAATCTGGTGGACTGGGTTAAATTTCATGTTTTTAAAAGCAAATATTAAAAAAAGTTTTCTCAATTTTTTCAAAAATGTTTTTTGAAATCTATTTTTTTGTCAAGATAGTTAATGGAACGTTCTGCCAACGCATAACCGACCATCGCCAACGGTTTGCCAGCATTGTGCCGATTATATTTTTCTGTCTGGGATGGGAATAATTCCAATATCAGTTGAGATACAATTTGTGGGTCCATATCAACAATTTGTTCACGTACATTTAACATATATATATGTACATTTAAGTTATAATTTATAAACACTTTATAAAGTTAAATAGTTCCATAAACCTCGTCTAACTGTATAGAATGTTTATGAATATACGATTTAATATATAATAATTACAACTACAAATTGGTGCCATTATCTAAAATTTAATTTAATGTTAACTTATAATAAAATAAAAATGTATTTCCTAAAAATAAAAGTATAGTGTTAATGTTAATATGTATACAATAGATTTAAGTTTAACATCCCAAACAGAAAAATATAATTCGGCACAATGCTGGCAAACCGTTGGCGATGGTCGGTTATGCGTTGGCAGAACGTTGCATTAACTATCTTGGCAAAAAAATAGATTTCAAAAAACATTTTTGAAAAAATTAAGAAAACTTTTTTTAATATTTGCTTTTAAAAACATGAAATTTAAACCAGTCCACTAGATTGTCAGCCAAGACCTCTACACTCTAATTTAACGAGACTTGTTATAGATGTGTGATAGCTACAAATTAAATGAATGATAAAAGCATTTCCAGCTAACTTATAAGCATCGAAAAAAGGTATTCCAGAAATTATTAAATGTATTTTAGAAAATTTTAATTGTATATCACAAAATATTATTTGCACTTCAGAAACTACAATATTACGCAAATTAAATTATTTATTTATTTAGTTGTGTCCAGAAATAATGAAATCTATTTCAGAATTTCATAGCTAATAGAGAAAAATTTCTCAAATACATTTCATAATTTCGGAAATACGATTGATAATTTCTGAAATACAGTTTGATAATTTCTGAAATACAGTTGTGAATTTCGGAAATACAATTAATAATTTCCGAAACACAATTGATAAAACTGAACTTCAATTGACTAGTTCTGAAATACAATTCATAAATGTGAAAAATAATTGATGAGTTCTGAAACACAATTGATAAAACTGAAATTCAATTGATTATTTCTGAAATACAATTGATAAATCTTAAAACAATTAATACAATTGGAAATGGTGTAGAGCTTAAAAAAGATGTAAATAAAATTATTTTATTCAAAGATTTCAATTTAATAAAAAAATAACCCCTCAATTCATAAATGCTTTGTAAAGTTATAGCAGGTTTACAAAACGTCATTTTCATACAAAATTCGTTCAATAAACCTCCTACAATTTTACAAAGCATTTATGAATTTAGGGGTAAATATATAATTTTATAAAAAAATTTATAGAAAAAAAAAAAATTTAATTTTATAAACAGAAATTAATTTTGTAAAAGAAATGCATATTGAACTCGTTACCTTCTGAGTTTAAACCTTATTTTAACAAAATATTGTAATTTTTATACAATCAGTGCTCTGCCAGTCTATTATTTTTTGAACAGTTGGCAATATATGTCTGGGATCTTATTTAATCCCAAATAAATGGAGATCTTACGTAGTACCCAAATATAATGCGGCATATAATTTTATCTGTCATTTTTATGGATACTTTTAGATGTCAATCCCCAAATATATTGCTGTTTCTAATTCGATCTGCCATTTTTTGGATCAAATTAGGTCTCACTAAATCCCAAAATATATTGCTGGATCTAATTTGATCTGCCTATTTTCTATTCAATTTATATCCAAGTTTATCTACAAATATATTGCTGAATCTAATTCGATGTGCCATTTTTCGGATCAAATTAGATCTAAGTTAATCCACAAATATATTGCTGGATCTAATTTGATCTGCCATTTTTCAGATCAATTTATATCTAAGTTTATCCACAAATATATTGCTGGATCTAATTCGATGTGCCATTTTTCGGATCAAATTAGATCTAAGTTTATCCCCAAATATATAGCTAGATCTAATTCGATCTGCCACTTTTTCGGATCAAATTAGATATACGTTTATACACAAATATATTGCGGGGTCTAATTTGATCTGCCAAAATTGAGATCAAATTAGATCTAAGTTTATCCCCAAATATATAGCAGGATCTAATTGGATCCGCCATTTTTCGGATCAAATTAGATCTAAAAATATCCGCAAATATATAGCTGGATCCGCCAATTTTCGGATCAAAATAGATCTAGGTTTATCCCCAAAGATATCACTGGACCTCCCAATTTTGAGATATAACTTGATCTTAGTTTATCCCCATATATACAATGGGATCTAATACGATATGATTGGATACACCCAATTTTGAGATCTAATTGGATCAGCTAGATATTACAGCAGATCTTAAACAATATCAAATTGGATATAATTAGATATTGCGCGAGATCAATTTTTTTTACTCGGGTAATTCAGTTCCAGATATGATAATATATGGTACTATATATAGTGTGATATATATTTATATATGGTGTTATTTAAGCTATATATTATCATATATGGTGCCATTCAAACCATATATTATCATATATGGTACCATTTAAACCATATATTATCATATATGGTGCAATTTCAACAATATATGCCCATATATGGTACCTCATGAACAATATTTTTAATACAGTTCCACATATGATAATATATGCTACCATATATAGTGCCATATATATTTATATATGGTGTTATTTAAGCAATATATTACCATATATGGTGCCATTTAAACCATATATTATCTTATATGGTGCCATTTCAAAAATATATGCTCATATATGGTACCTCATGAACAACATTTTTAATACAGTTCCAGATATGATAATATATGCTACTATATAGTGCCATATATGTTTATATATGCTGTTATTTAAGAAATATATTAACATATTTGGTGCCATTTAAACCATATATTCCCGAGTAAAAAAAATTGATCTCGCGCAATATCTAATTATATCCAATTTGATATTGTTTAAGATCTGCTGTAATATATAGCTGATCCAATTAGATCTCAAAATTGAGTGTATCCAATCATATCGTATTAGATCCCATTGTATATATGGGGATGAACTAAGATCAAGTTATATCTCAAAATTGGGAGGTCCAATGATATCTTTGGGGATAAACATAGATCTAATTTGATCCGAAAAATGGCGGATCCAGCTATATATTTGCGGATAAACTTAGATCTAATTTGATCCGAAAAATGGCGGATCGAATTAGATCCAGCTATATATTTGTGGATAAACTTAAATCTAATTTGATCCGAAAAAGTGGCAGATCGAATTAGATCCAGCAATATATTTGGGGATAAACTTTGATCTAATTTGATCCGAAAAATGGCACATAGAATTAGATCCATCAATATATTTGTAGATAAACTTAGATCTAATTTGAGCCGAAAAATGGCATATCCAATTAGATCCAGCAATATATTTGGGGATAAACTTAGATCTAATTTGATCCGAAAAATGGCAGATCGAAAAAATGGGTTAATCTAATTATATAAAATTAGATTTAAGGTTTGTTTTTTTCGAATTTTATATCTATATCTATAACTACTTCTAAAAACGAATATCCGTACTTACCTGACTTTTCTTTTATTTTTTGTAAACAAATAAAATTTAAACATTTGGGGTCCCCTTTGTACAAAAGCCGTTTTCGTACAAAGCCTTCGCCGGAACGCGGAATTGAGCAATAATCTTGTGTGCCCTGCTCTACCTTTGCTAACAAACGCATAATTCATTTGTTAGCTTTTGTTGTTTTTAATATTTTATGAAATAAAAAATATTAAAATTTCAAATAGTTTTATGACGAATATTTTTGTTTACATTTGAAAGAGAAAAAAGCCAAGCATTTTTAAGACTTGGTAGCATTTTTATACCTACTTAATTTTTAAGAAGCTAAATTTATACCTACTTAAAAATTTTATAAATGCTTAAATTTGTATGGAATATTTATACAAAATTCGAAAAAAACAAACCCTTAACACAAAAAGTTACATTTTATTTGATACCATTAGACAAAAATAATTCATTCAGATATCGCTCAGATTGCACTAAATTGTCCATTCTATTGAAATTACTTCTTGATTATCATTATGTCACATCCAATTTTATATAATTAGATAGCTCGTTTTTCGGATCGTATTTCATCATATTAGATCCAAGGTGGATCTAAATTACGGCAGTACGATCCACCATTTTTCGGATAAATTTTTGTTTTTTTGCAATATGAATTTCTTTTTATAAAATTATAATTTTTTTTCTACCCAGGTGAAAATGTTCATATATGCTCATATATTGTCATATATGGTTTCATGTATGAGCATATATGATTTCATATATGAACATATATGTTATGTATTGAAGCATATATGGGTAAATACATTCAAATGTATGAATCCATATATGATAATATATTGTATATATTGGTCCATATATTGGTTCATATATTCCATATATTTTCATATATGAATTCATATATTATTCCATATATGGGTAATGTTTTAAATTTTTTTTATCATGGGGTGGGTTCGAAAAATATTGTTTGAATTCGTAAATTTTAGAACTCTTGTAAAAATATATCCGTTCTTGAAAGTCAAACTTTTTTACTTTTTACTTTTATAAGAATATTGCCTACATGTTTTTAACATTTTCACATTATTTTAGAATTTATTGATTTTATTTCATAGTTATTACAGAATAATTTCTGAAATACATTTGATAATTTTTGAAATATAATTGATAATTTAAAATACAATTGTCAGTTTCTGAAATACAATTGACAATTTGTAAAATACAATTCATAATTTCTGAAATACAATTGGTAGTTTCTGAAATACAATAGATAATTTTTCAAATACAATTGATAATTTCTGAAATATAATTGATAAATATGAACTTCTGAAATAAAATGATAATTTTTTAAATACAATTGGAAACGGTACAGTACGATAAAACAGCAAAAATAAAACTGCTAAATTTAGAAAATTATAGTTGTATTTGAGTTAACTTTTAGTTAATTTAAATGACAAATTATACTGCAAAATACGCAGAAAATTTTGCAAAATATTAGTAAACTAAAAATGGCAAAAACAAAATGTTGTATCTATAAAAATTTTGTTCATTGCAAATAGCAGTTTATAAAATCAACAGAAATATTTGCTAAAAATATTAAACTGTTGGTTTCAGAAGGCCAGATTTGTATTTCCATTAAAAACAAAAAAGGAACTTTGAAAATTTAAAATTTTTTGTGATGTTTTTAGTCTACTACTACAATTTTATTTTATTCCCTTGTCACTGAAATTTATCTCAATTATAATTAAAATTTTTGTATATTTAACAGTTTTATTTTTGCTGTTCCTATCTTATTAATATATAGCAAAAATAATCTCCTAATACAGCAGTTTTTCCTTCAAGGTAATTTTTAACTATTTTTTAGTAGCTTTTTTACAGACTTTTCTATTAGTGTATAAACAATCATTAAATAATCAAAAAACAGTCATAAAATAATTTCTAAACTTGAAGTAAAATGTTTATGTCCATTAAAAATTTCAAAATTTCTCAATTTCATTCAATGTAAAAATTCATCGGTAACATATGAATAGAAATATATTTACATTTAATTTGAATAAAAAAGCAAAATTTTTATTAAAAAATAAAAAAAAAATTTTTTTCATATACGAGCATGTAGGAAATCTAATAATAACCATATATGAACATCCATATATCTCTCCATATATGACCATATACCCTCAAATTTCGGATCCGAACCCATATATGAACACATATATGTTCCCATATATGACCATATATGACCATATATGAACATTTTCACCTGGGTATACATTTTTTTATAAAATTATATTTTTTTTTATTAAATTGAATTTTTTTAATAAAATAATTTTATTTACATCTTTTTGACGTTCTACTCCATTTCCAATTGTATCAATTGTTTTTAAGATTTATCAATTTTGTTGAATGGGGGAAATTGTGTTTCAGAAATAATCAATTGTATTTCAGAACTTATCAATTATTTTTCAAATTTATGAATTGTTTTGCAGAACTAGTCAATTGAATTTCAGTTTTATCAATTGTATTTCAGAAATTATTAATTGTATTTCCGAAATTCACAACTGTGTTTCAGAAATTAACAAACTGTATTTCAGAAATTATCAATTGTATTTCACAAATTATGAAATATATTTCAGAAATTTTTCTCTATTGAAATACAATCAACAAGTTCTGAAATAGATTTGATTATTTCTGAAATGCAATTAATAATTTCTGAAATACAATTAATAGCTTCTGAAATACAGTTAATATTGTAGTTGCTGATGAGTTCCCTAGTAAAAAAAGTTTTAATAAAATGTGTAATTTGATACAATTATATCTAATCAGGTGTGGTTAATGTGATATCATATATTATTGTATATAATTGAATCAACATAAATAAATTTATACAACTTAGATCTAATAACATTGGGTCAATTTCCCTATTAAATTGTATATAAGTATATATAAATTGTTAGCCCATATATAACCATATAAAATTTTATAGGGGAAATGACCCAATGTTATTAGATCTAAGTTGTATAATTTTGTTTAAATTGATGAAATGACATACAATTTTATAAAATATCACATTAACCACACTTGATTAGATATGATTGTATCAAATTATATACCATTATATTATAACCATTTTCAATAGGGTTATCATATATGACAATCAGGGACGTAACAGTTATAACTTTTATTCAAAAAACTTATTGTTTTACAATTATTTCTTGTTTCAGTATTTTTAATTTTCTGTTTATTTGCTCTGTTTGATTTTTATTTTTAATTCAAACAAAAACAATCCAAATACGATTTTTATTTTTTCAAAAATAATAAAAGTTATTTTGTGAGTTTTTTTCTTTATCAAAAAATAACAGTTAAGAATATAAATCAATAGCCATAGAACCAATGACTTCAACAATTATAATATCCTGATGATGTCAACTAGTGTTAATAAAAGATTGAATAGTGATTTAAAGTGAGTAAATATGTATATTCCAGCAACTTCCGGCATTCGATTTAGGTCAATTTTCAATTTTTATTTTATTATCAAATATAAAAGTTAGTGCTTAATTTTTTCAAAAAAATCATTCTGTAACTTTTATAAAAAGTTTTAAAATAAAAATCAAAAAAACAACAGAAATTTATAGAGTAAAATATAAAAATTGAAAAAATTAAAATCTTTGCCAAACTTTGTGATTTTTTTGTGCAATATGATTTATAAAATATATGCATTATTGAAATATTATAATTAAATAAATTTGGGTGGTGACTTTTTTAGAATTATAACAGTTATTTTGGGTCTCTGATGACAATACATTGTTTAAATGGTACAATATGTGAAAATATATGGTTTAAATGGTACCATACATGGTATGTTGTTTAAATGATACGATATATCAAAGTATATGGTACTATACAATATATAGTAGCATATATTATCATATCTGGAATTGTATAAAAAATGTTGTTCATGAGGTACCATATATGACCATATATCATAATATATGGTTTAAATGTCACAATATATGGTAATATATTGTTTAAATGATATCATATATCAATATATATTGCACTATAGTAGCATATCATATCTGGAACTGTATTAAAAATGTAGTTCATGAGGTCCTATATATGAGCATATATTGTTGAAATGGCACCATATATGACAATATATAGTTTAACTGGCACCATATATAGTTATATAATTGTTTAAGTGATACCATATATAATTATATATTGCTAAAATGCCACCATATATATTAAGATATAGCTCTATATACAACTATATATGCAATAAGATCAGCCATGCTATGTAATATATAATCATATATACCATATCGAATGTTATAAAGGCCGGTATCTAATTAGATGAAATTATATATGGCAAAATATAAGTAAAAATTTTGGAAAAAGACGTCATATATAATTATATATGGATATACATAACGACATGTCTAATTATATATTGTAATATATCCCACATATGATTATATATAATTTTTTTTACTCGGGTTGTCATATATGCCATTTCAACAATATATGCTCATATATGGTACCTGATGAACGACATTTTTAATACAGATGCAGATATGATAATATATGCTACCATATATAGTACCATATACTTTGATATATCGTATCATTTAAACAACCCGAGTAAAAATAGTTACATATAGTCATATATGTGATTAAGTTATATCTGTATAAATATACAGTTTCATCCGAAGAATGGCCCGATATATTTTTATCAATTGTTTATCAATTTTTATCTAAATGTATCAGTTTAGATCTGACCTGATTCAATTATGTGTTAATCAGATGAAATTGTATCAGATTTTTGATCTGATACAATTTTATCGGTTTGATCGTAATTGGTTCAATTTTATATACATAAAATATAATTGTATCCGAGATTTACCTTATACAATTGTATCAAAGTTTTAAACTGATATCAGGTCAAAATTGGGATATAACTATATAATTTTGTATACAAATATATCTATTTGGACCTAAACTGATACCATGTAATATAAATAAAATTGTATCAGGTCAAAAATCTGATACAATTTCATCTGATTAACACATAATTTAATCAGGTCAGATCTAAACTGATGCAATTAGATAACAACTGATACAAATAACAACTGATACAATTTTATCGGCCCGAGTAAAAAAAATTGATCTCGCGCAATATCTAATCATATCCAATTTGATATTGTTTAAGATCTGCTGTAATATATAGCTGACCCACTTAGATCTCAAAATTGGGTATATCCAATGATATAGTATTAGATCCGATTGTATAAATGGGGATAAACTAAGATCAAGTTATATCTCAAAATTGGGAGGTCCAATGATATCTTTGGGGATAAACCTAGATCTAATTTGATCCGAAAAATGGCGGATCGAATTAGATCTAGTTATATATTTATGGATAAACTTAGATCTAATTTGATCCGAAAAATGGCGGATCGAATTAGATAGAGCTATATATTTGTGGATAAACTTAGATCTAATTTGATCTCAATTTTGGCAGATCGAATTAGATCTAGCAATTTATTTGTGGATAAACTTAGATGTAACTTGATCCGAAAAAGTGGCAGATCGAATTAGATCCAGCAATATATTTGGGGATAAACTTAGATCTAAATTGATCCGAAAAATTGCAGATGGAATTAGATCCAGCAATATATTTGTGGATAAACTTAGATCCAATTTGATCCGAAAAATGGCAGATCGAATTAGATCCAGCAATATATTTGGGGATTAAGTAAGATCTAAATTTATCCAAAAAATGACAGACCAAATTAGATCCAGTAATATATTTCGGGATTGCTTTTCCGATAAATTGCAGATCGAATTAAATCCACTGATATATTTGGGGATTAGGTAAGATCTTAATTTATCCCATAAATTGCAGATCGAATTAGATCCAGCAATTCATTTCGGTATTAAAATGGCAGATCGAATTAGAAACAGCAATATATTTGGGGATTGGCATCTAAAACTATCCAGAAAAGTGACAGATAAAATTAGATCCCGCATTATATTTGGGTACTACGTAAGATCAACATTTATTTGGGATTAAATAAGATCCCAGACATATATTGACAACAGTTCAAAAAATAATACACTGGCAGAGCACTGATTTTATAAAAATTATAATATTTTGTTAAATTAAGGTTTAAACTCAGAAGGTCTCGAGTTCGATACCATTTACGGCTATGCATTTTTTTTATAAAAAGAATTTCTTTTTATAAAATTATAATTATATTTTCTATAAATGTTTTTATAAAATTATATTTTTTTTTTACTAAATTGGTTTTTTTAAAAAAAATAATTTTATTTACATCTTTTTAACGCTCTACACCATTTCCAATTGTATCATTCGTTTTTAAGATTTATCAATTGTATTTCAGAAATAATCAATTGAATTTCAGTTTTATCAATTGTATTTCAGAACTTATCAATTATTTTTCAGATTTATGAATTGCATTTTAGAACTTGTCAATTGAATTTCAGTTCTATGAATTGTATTTCAGAAATTATTAATTAACAACTGTATTTCAGAAATTATCAATTGTATTTCAGAAATTATGAAATGTAATTTAGAAATTTTTCTCTATTAACTATGATAAACAATCAACAAATTCTGAAATAGATTTGATTATTTCTGAAATACAATTAAAAAATTTATAGAATACACTCCATAATTTCTGAAGTACATTTAAAATTTCTGAAATACAATTAATAGCTTCTGAAATACAGTTAATATTGTAGTTGCTGATGAGTTACCATATACGACCATATATTGTTTAAATGGCACCATATATGGTATGTTCCCTATTAAAAAAACAATATGGAGCTTTATATGGTAATATAGAGTCATCCATGTACCATTTGATGCGAAAAATGGCCCGATAAAATTGTATCAGTTGTTTATCAGTTTTTATCTAATTGCATCAGTTTAGATCTGACCTGATTAAATTACGTGTTAATCAGATGAAATTGTATCAGATTTTTGACCTGATACAATTTTATTGGTTTATATCACATGGTATCAGTTTAGGTCCAAATAGATATATTTGTATACAAAATTATATAGTTATATCCCAATTTTGACCTGATATCTGTTTAAAACTTTAATACAATTGTATAAGGTAAATGTCGGATACAATTATATTTTATTTATATAAAATTGAAGCAATTACGATCAAACCTGACACCATTACATATAAACCGATAAAATTGTATCAAGTCAAAAATCGGATACAATTTCATCTGATTAACACATAATTTAATCAGGTCAGATCTAAACTGATACAATTAGATTAAAATTGATAAACAATTGATAAAAATATATCGGGCCATTCTTCGGATGAAACTGTATATTTATATAGATATAATTTAATTAAATATATGACTATATGTAACTATTTTTACTCGTGTTTTTTAAATGATACGATATATCAAAGTATATGGTCCTATATATGGTAGCATATACTATCATATCCGGAACTGTATTAAAACTGTTGTTCATGAGGTCCCATATATTAGCATATATTGTTGAAATGGCACCATATATGATAATATATGGTTTAAATGGCACCATATATAGTAATATATCACTTAAATAATACCATATATAAATATATATGGCACTATATATAGAATCATATATTATCATATCTGCAACTGTATTAAAGATTTTGTTCATGAGGTACCATATATGACCACATATTGTGTAAATGCCACCATATATGATAATATATAGTTTAATTGGCACCATATATAGTTATATATTGTTTAAACGATACCATATATAATTATATATTCCTAAAATGCAGCCATATATATTAAGATATAGCTCTATATATAACTATATATGCAATAAGATCAGTCATGCTATGCAATATATAATCATATATACCATATCTAATATTATAAAGGCCGATATCTAATTAGATGAAATTATATATGGCATAATATAAATAAAAATTTTGGAAAAAGACGTCATATATAATTATATATAGATATACATAACGACATGTCTAATTATATATTTTAATATATGCCACATATGATTATATATAATTTTTTTTACTCGGGGGGCCATTTTTCGGATCAAATGGTATATGGATGAATCTAAGTTATATATTACCATATAAAGCTCCATATTGGTGCCATTTAAGCAATATATTGTCATATATGGTGCCATCATATATGGTAACTCATCAGCAACTACAATATTAACTGTATTTCAGAAGCTATTAATTGTATTTCAGAAATTTTAAATGTATTTTAGAAATTATGGAATGTATTTCAGAAATTTATTAATTGTATTTCAGAAATAATCAAATCATAGTTAATAGAGAAAAATTTCTAAATTACATTTCATAATTTCTGAAATACAATTGATAATTTCTGAAATACAGTTTAATAATTTCTGAAATACAGTTGTGAATTTCGGAAATACAATTAATAATTTCTGAAATACAATTGCTAAAACTGAAATTCAATTGACTAGTTCTGAAATACAATTGATAAATCTTAAAAACAATTGATATAATTGGAAATGGTGTAGAGCGTTAAAAATATGTAAATAAAATTATTTTTTAAAGAAAATTCAATTTAATAAAAAAAATATAATTTTATAAAAACATGCTCCTTGCAGGAGTAAAAGCAACAAATATATATATATTTATAGAAAATAAAATTATAATTTTATAAAAAGAAATTCTTTTGAATGGGGGAAATGTTTTTAGTTGATCTGTTATTTTTAAGTAAATAAATGTTATTTTAGTTTGACTCAAGATCATAAATTAATATCACTTTCTGTTTAAATTATTTTCAAATTAAAGAAAGATGATACAATTTTTACAAGTAAATTACAAAGAATAAAAATTATTGAAAAAATTTCGATAAGACCAGCAAGGAGAATGCGCATTTTTATAAAAAAAATGCATAGCCGTGAAAGGTATCGAACTCGAGACCTTCTGAGTTTAAACCTTATTTTAACAAAATATTGTAATTTTTATAAAATCAGTGCTCTTCCAGTGTATTATTATACATACATGGTATCATTTAAAAAATATATAATTATATACCCGAGTAAAAAAAATTGATCTCGCGCAATATCTAATTATATCCAATTTGATATTGTTTAAGATCTGCTTTAATATCTAGCTGATCCAATTAGATCTCAAAATTGGGTGTATCCAATCATATCGTATTAGATCCCATTGTATATATGGGGATAAACTAAGATCAAGTTATATCTCAAAATTGGGAGGTCCAGTGATATCTTTGGGGATAAACCTAGATCTATTTTGATCCGAAAATTGGCGGATCCAGCTATATATTTGCGGATATTTTTAGATCTAATTTGATCCGAAAAATGGCGGATCCAATTAGATCCAGCTATATATTTTGGGATAAACTTAGATCTAATTTGATCTCAATTTTGGCAGATCAAATTAGATCCAGCAATATATTTGTGGATAAACGTATATCTAATTTGATCCGAAAAAGTGGCAGATCGAATTAGATCTAGCTATATATTTGGAGATAAACTTAGATCTAATTTGATCCGAAAAATGGCACATCGAATTAGATCCAGCAATATATTTGTGGATAAACTTAGATATAAATTGATCTTAGAAATGGCAGATCAAATTAGATCCAGCAATATATTTGGGGATAAACTTGGATCTAAATTTATCAGAAAAATGGCAGATCGAATTCGATCCAGCAATTTATTTCGGTATTAAAATAGCAGATCGAATTAGAAACAGCAATATATTTGGGGATTGACATCTAAAAGTATCCATAAAAATGACAGATAAAATTAGATGCCGCATTATATTTGGGTACTACGTAAGATCTCCATTTATTTGGGATTAAATAAGATACCAGACATATATTGCCAACTGTTCAAAAAATAATAGACTGGCAGAGCACTGATTGTATAAAAATTACAATATTTTGTTAAAATAAGGTTTAAACTCAGAAGGTAACGAGTTCAATATGCATTTCTTTTACAAAATGAATTTCTTTTTATAAAATTAAAATATTTTTTTTTATAAATTTTTTTATAAAATTGTATATTTATTTTTTTATTAAATTGAAATCTTTGAATAAAATAATTTTATTTACATCTTTTTGACGCTCTACACCATTTCCAATTGTATTAATTGTTTTAAGATTTATCAATTGTATTTCAGAAATAATCAATTGAATTTCAGTTTTATCAATTGTGTTTCAGAACTCATCAATTATTTTTCACATTTATGAATTGTATTTCAGAACTAGTCAATTGAAGTTCAGTTTTATCAATTGTGTTTCAGAAATTATTAATTGTATTTCCGAAATTCACAACTGTATTTCAGAAATTATCAAACTGTATTTCAGAAATTATCAATGGTATTTCCGAAATTATTAAATGTATTTGAGGAATTTTTCTCTATTAGCTATGAAATTCTGAAATAGATTTCATTATTTCTGGACACAACTAAATAAATAAATAATTAAATTTGCGTAATATTGTAGTTTCTGAAGTGCAAATAATATTTTGTGATATACAATTAAAATTTTCTAAAATACATTTAATAATTTCTGGAATACCTTTTTTCGATGCTTATAAGTTAGCTCGAAATGCTTTTATCATTCATTTAATTTGTAGCTATCACACATCTATAACAAGTCTCGTTAGATTAGAGTGTAGAGGTCTTGGCTGACAATCTGGTGGACTGGGTTAAATTTCATGTTTTTAAAAGCAAATATTAAAAAAAGTTTTCTCAATTTTTTCAAAAATGTTTTTTGAAATCTATTTTTTTTGCCAAGATAGTTAATGCAACGTTCTGCCAACGCATAACCGACCATCGCCAACGGTTTGCCAGCATTGTGCCGATTATATTTTTCTGTCTAGGATGTTAAACTTAAACCTATTGTATATTAACATTAATTAACACTATATTTTTATTTTTAGGAAATACATTTTTATTTTATTATAAGTTAACATTAAATTAAATTTTAGATAATGGCACCAATTTGTAGTTGTAATTATTATATATTAAATCGTATATTCATAAACATTCTATACAGTTAGACGAGGTTGATGGAACTATTTAACTTTATAAAGTGTTTATAAATTATAACTTAAATGTACAAATATATATGTTAAATGTACGTGAACAAATTGTTGATATGGACCCACAAATTGTATCTCAACTGATATTGGAATTATTGTACCATTACCATACATCAATATATATTGAATGATATACATATATTACAATATATGACACTGTATTATAAATATTGTTAATGAAGTAACATATCTGATAATATTTTTTATAGCGCTATACATAGTTTTACATTATTCAAATTAAACCATATATGGAATTGTATTCAAAATGTTGATGTGGTACCAAATTTGACCATATATTGTTTAAATTGTGCCATATATGACAATATATTGTTTAAATGATACCATATATGTCTATATATTAATATTGTTTAAATGACACCATATATCAATATATATGGGACTATATATGGTAGCATATATTATCATATCTGCATCTGTATTAAAAATGTCGTTCATCAGGTACCATATATGAGCATATATTGTTGAAATGGCACCATATATGACAATATATGGTTTAAATGGCACCATATATGGTAATATATTGCTTAAATAACACCACCCGAGTAAAAAAAATTATATATAATCATATATGGCATATATTACAATATATAATTATACATGTCGTTATGTATATCCATATATAATTATATATGACGTTTTTTCACAAAATTTTTCCTTATATTATGCCATATATAATTTCATCTAATTAGATATCGGCCCTCGTAATATTAGATAAGGCATATATAATTATATATTACATGACATGGTTGATCTTATTGCATATATAGTTATATATAGAACTGTATCTTAATATATATGGTGGCATTTTAGCAATATATAATTATACATGGTATCATTTAAAAAATATATAATTATATATGGTGACAGTTAAACTAGATATTATCATATATGGTGCCATTTAAACAATATATGGTCATATATGGTACTTCATTAACAAAATCTTTAATTCAATTCCAGATATGATAATATATGGTACTGTATATAGTGCGATATATATTTATATATGGTGCTATTTAAGCAATATATTATCATATACGGTGACATTCACACCATATATTATCATATATGGTGCCATTCAAACCATATATTATCATATATGGTACCATTTAAACCATATATTATTATATATGGTGCCATTTAAACAATATATGGCCATATATGGTACCTCATGAACAACATTTTTAATACAGTTTCAGATATAATAATATATGCTACTATATATGGTGCAATATATATTGATATATGGTATCATTTAAACAATATATTACCATATGTGGTGACATTTAAACCATACATTATGATATATGGTGCCATTTCAACAACATTTTTAATACAGTTCCAGATATGATAATATATGCTACCGTATATAGTACCATATACTTTGATATATCGTATCATTTAAACAACCCGAATAAAAATAGTTACATATAGTCATATATGTGATTAAGTTATATCTGTATAAATATACAGTTTCATCCGAAGATTGGCCCGATATATTTTTATCGATTGTTTATAAATTTTTATCTAATTGTATCAGTTTAGATCAGACCTGATTAAATTATGTGTTAATCAGATGAAATTGTATCCGATTTTTGACTTGATGCAATTTTATCGGTTTATATGTAATGGTGTCAGGTTTGATCGTAATTGGTTCAATTTTATATAAATAAAATATAATTGTATCCGACATTTACCTTATACAATTGTATTAAAGTTTTAAACTGATATCAGGTCAAAATTGGGATATAACTATATAATTTTGTATACAAATATATCTATTTGGACCTAAACTGATACCATGTGATATAAACCAATAAAATTGTATCAGGTCAAAAATCAGATACAATTTCATCTGATTAACACATAATTTAATCAAGTCAGATCTAAACTGATACAATAAATTAAAAACTGATAAACAACTGATACAATTTTATCGGGCCATTTTTCGGATCAAATGGTACGTGGATGACTCTAAGTTATATATTACCATATAAAGCTCCATATTATTTTTTTTAATATGGAACATACCATATATGGTGCCATTTAAACAGTATATTGTCATATAAGGTGCCATTTAAGCAATATATGGTCATAAATGGTAACTCAACTACAATATTAACTGTATTTCAGAAGCTATTAATTGCATTTCACAAATTTTAAATGTATTTCAGAAATTATGGAATGTATTTCAGAAGTTATTAATTGTATTTCAGAAATAATCAAATCTATTTCAAAACTTGTTGATTGTTTATCATAGTTAATAGAGAAAAATTTCTAAATTACATTTCATAATTTCTGAAATACAATTGATAATTTCTGAAATACAGTTTGATAATTTCGGAAATACAATTAATAATTTCTAAAACAGAATTGATAAAACTGAACTTCAATTGACTAGTTCTGAAATACAATTCATAAGTCTGAAAAATAATTGATAAGTTCTGAAATACAATTGATAAAACTGAAATTCAATTGATTATTTCTGAAATACAATTAATAAATCTTAAAAATAATTAATACAATTGAAATGGTGTAGAGCGTTAAAAAGATGTAAATAAAATTATTTTATTCAAAGATTTCAATTTAATAAAAAAATAAATATATAATTTTATAAAAAAATTTATAGAAAAAAAATTTTAATTTTATAAAAAGAAATTCATTTTGTAAAAAAATGCATATCGAACTCGAGACCTTCTGAGTTTAAACCTTATTTTAACAAAATATTTTAATTTTTATAAAATCAGTGCTCTGCCAGTGTATTATTTTTTGAACAGTTGGCAATATATGTCTGGGATCTTATTTAATCCCAAATAAATGGAGATCTTACGTAGTACCAAATATAATGCGGCATCTAATTTTATCTGTCATTTTTATGGATAGTTTTTAGATGTCAATCCCCAAATATATTGCTGTTTCTAATTCTATCTGCCATTTTAATACCTAAATAAATTGCTGGATCTAATTCGATCTGCAATTTATGGGAAAATTTAAGATTTTACCAAATCACTAAATATATCACTGGATTCAATTCGATCTGCAACTTATTGAAAAAGTTAAGATCTTACGCAATCCCGAAATATATTACTGGATCTAATTTCATCTGTTATTTTTTTCATAAATTTAGATCTTACGTAATCCCCAAATATAATCCTCGATCTTATTCGATCTGCCGTTTTCCATATAAAGTTAGATACAACTTAATCCTGAATTATATATGTGACCTTCTCCGAGAAAAGGGACCTAGTGTGTGAAAATTAAGTTTTGAGAAGAACGCATTTAAAGTTTCATAACGCATTATCACTTTAAACACACCTTCAGTTGGGAGATGCGATTTGGTATGGTTAGGTGCCTCAACTCATTTCATCTTATTCTACACCCTTTTAGGTACCAGAATCCACTCTTAAGTCCAAACCCGTTTTTTGACATACTAGGTCCCTTTTCTCGGAGAAGGTCACATATACCTAGATCTACTTTTTCGCATAAATTTAGATCCAAGTTTATCCCCATATATATTGCTGGATCTAATTCGATCTGCCATTTTTCTGATAAATTTAGATCCAAGTTTATCCCCAAATATATTGCTGGATCTAATTCGATCTGCCATTTTTCGGTTAAATTTAGATCCAAGTTTATGCCCATATATATTGCTGGATCTAATTCGATCTGCAATTTTTCTGATAAATTTAGATCCAAGTTTATCCCCAAATATATTGCTGGATCTAATTCGATCTGCCATTTTTCGTATCAAATTAGATCTAAGTTCATCCACAAATATATAGTTGGATCTAATTCGATCTGCCATTTTTCGGATCAAATTAGGTCTTACTAAATCCCAAAATATATTGCTGGATCTAATTTGATCTGCCAATTTTCTATTGAATTTATATCCAGGTTTATCCACAAATATATTGCTGGATCTAATTGGATCTGCCATTTTTCGGATAAATTTAGATCTAAGTTAATCCACAAATATATTGCTGGATCTAATTTGATCTGCCAATTTTCAGATCAATTTATATCTAAGTTTATCCACAAATATATTGCTGGATCTAATTCGATGTGCCATTTTTCGGATCAAATTAGATCTAAGTTTATCCCCAAATATATTGCTAGATCTAATTCGATCTGCCACTTTTTCGGATCAAATTAGATCTAAGTTCATCCACAAATATATTGCTGGATCTAATTCGATCTGCCAAAATTGAGATCAAATTAGATATAAGTTTATCCACAAATATATAGCTGGATATAATTGGATCCGCCATTTTTCGGATCAAATTAGATCTAAAAATATCCCCAAATATATAGCTGGATCCGCCAATTTTCGGATCAAAATAGATCTAGGTTTATCCCCAAAGATATCATTGGACCTCCCAATTTTGAGATATAACTTGATCTTAGTTTATCCCCATATATACAATTGGATCTAATACGATATGATTGGATACACCCAATTTTGAGATCTAATTGGATCAGCTAGATATTACAGCAGATCTTAAACAATATCAAATTGGATATAATTAGATATTGCGCGAGATCAATTTTTTTTACTCGGGCATATATAAATATATTTGGCACTATAAAATATTGTTCATGAGGTACCATATATGGGCATATATTGTTGAAATTGCACCATATATGATAATATATGGTTTAAATGGTACCATATATGATAATATATGGTTTGAATTGCACCATATATGATAATATATGGTTTGAATGGCACCATATGTTATAATATATAGCTTAAATAACACCATATATAAATATATATCGCACTATATATAGTACCATATATTATCATATCTGGAACTGAATTAAATATATGGTTTATGAGGTACCATATATGACCATATATTGTTTAAATGGCACCATATATGATAATATCTAGTTTAACTGTCACCATATATAATTATATATTGTTTAAATGATACCATATATAATTATATATTGCTAAAATGCCACCATATATATTAAGATATAGTTCTATATATAACTATATATGCAATAAGATCAACCATGTTATGTAATATATAATTATATATGCCATATCTAATATTATGAAGGCCGATATCTAATTAGATGAAATTATATATGGCATAATATAAAGAAAATTTTTCGGAAAAAACCTCATATATAATTATATATGGATATACATAACCACATATCTAATTATATATTGTAATATATGCCACATATGATTATATATAATTTTTTTTACTCGGGTATGGTGACATTTAAACTAGATATTATCATATATGGTGCCATTTAAACAATATATGGTCATATATGGTACCTCATTAACAAAATCTTTAATTCAGTTCCAGATATGATAATATATGGTACTATATATAGTGCGATATATATTTATATATGGTGCTATTTAAGCAATATATTATCATATACGCCCGAGTAAAAAAAATTATATATAATCATATGTGGCATATATTACAATATATAATTAGACATGTGGTTATGTATATCCATATATAATTATATATGAGTTTTTTTCCGAAAAATTTTCCTTACATTATGCATATATAATTTCATCTAATTAGATATCGGCCTTCATAATATTAGATATGGCATATATAATTATATATTACATAACATGGTTGATCTTATTGCATATATAGTTATATATAGAACTATATCTTAATATATATGGTGGCATTTTAGCAATATATAATTATATATGGTATCATTTAAACAATATATAATTATATATGGTGACAGTTAAACTAGATATTATCATATATGGTGCCATTTAAACAATATATGGTCATATATGGTACCTCATAAACCAAATCTTTAATTCAGTTCCAGATATGATAATATGTGGTACTATATATAGTGCGATATATATTTATATATGGTGTTATTTAAGCTATATATTATCATATATGGTGCCATTCAAACCATATATTATCGTATATGGTGCCATTCAAACCATATATTATCATATATGGTACCATTTAAACAATATATGCCCATATATGGTACCTAATGAACAATATTTTTAATACAGTTCCACATATTATAATATATGCTACCATATATAGTGCCATATATATTTATATATGGTGTTATTTAAGCAATATATTACCATATATGGTGCCATTTAAACCATATATTGTCATATATGGTGCCATTTCAACAATATATGCTCATATATGGTACCTGATGAACGACATTTTTAATACAGATGCAGATATGATAATATATGCTACCATATATAGTCCCATATATATTGATATATGGTGTCATTTAAACAATATTAATATATAGACATATATGGTATCATTTAAACAATATATTGTCATATATGGCACAATTTAAACAATATATGGTCAAATTTGGTACCACATCAACATTTTGAATACAATTCCATATATGGTTTAATTTGAATAATGTAAAACTATGTATGGCGCTATAAAAAATATTATCAGATATGTTACTTCATTAACAATATTTATAATACAGTGTCATATATTGTAATATATTTATATCATTCAATATATATTGATGTATGGTAATGGTACAATAATTCCAATATCAGTTGAGATACAATTTGTGGGTCCATATCAACAATTTGGTCACGTACATTTAACATATATATACATATGTACATTTAAGTTATAATTTATAAACACTTTATAAAGTTAAATAGTTCCATAAACCTCGTCTAACTGTATAGAATGTTTATGAATATACGATTTAATATATAATAATTACAACTACAAATTGGTACCATTATCTAAAATTCTATTTAATGTTAACTTATAATAAAATAAAAATGTATTTCCTAAAAATAAAAATATAGTGTTAATTAATGTTAATATACAATAGGTTTAAGTTTAACATCCCAGACAGAAAAATATAATCGGCACAATGCTGGCAAACCGTTGGCGATAGTCGGTTATGCGTTGGCAGAACGTTGCATTAACTATCTTGTCAAAAAAATAGATTTCAAAAAACATTTTTGAAAAAATTGAGAAAACTTTTTTTAATATTTGCTTTTAAAAACATGAAATTTAACCCAGTCCACCAGATTGTCAGCCAAGACCTCTACACTCTAATCTAACGAGACTTGTTATAGAAGTGTGATAGCTACAAATTAAATGAATGATAAAAGCATTTCGAGCTAACTTATAAGCATCGAAAAAAGGTATTCCAGAAATTATTAAATGTATTTTATAAAATTTTAATTGTATACCACAAAATATTATTTGCACTTCAGAAACTACAATATTACGCAAATTTAATTATTTATTTATTTAGTTGTGTCCAGAAATAATGAAATCTATTTCAGAATTTCATAGCTAATAGAGAAAAATTTCTCAAATACATTTCATAATTTCGGAAATACGATTGATAATTTCTGAAATACAGTTTGATAATTTCTGAAATACAGTTGTGAATTTCGGAAATACAATTAATAATTTCTGAAACACAATTGATAAAACTGAACTTCAATTGACTAGTTCTGAAATACAATTCATAAATGTGAAAAATAATTGATGAGTTCTGAAACACAATTGATAGAACTGAAATTCAATTGATTATTTCTGAAATACAATTGATAAATCTTAAAACAATTAATACAATTGGAAATGGTGTAGAGCGTCAAAAAGATTTCAATTTAATAAAAAAATAAATAAATAATTTTGTAAAAAAATTTATAGAAAAAACAATTTTAATTTTATAAAAAGAAATTCATTTTGTAAAAGAAATGCATATTGAACTCGTTACCTTCTGAGTTTAAACCTTATTTTAACAAAATATTGTAATTTTTATACAATCAGTGCTCTGCCAGTCTATTATTTTTTGAACAGTTGGCAATATATGTCTGGGATCTTATTTAATCCCAAATAAATGGAGATCTTACGTAGTACCCAAATATAATGCGGCATCTAATTTTATCTGTCATTTTTATGGATACTTTTAGATGTCAATCCCCAAATATATTGCTGTTTCTAATTCGATCTGCCATTTTAATACCGAAATAAATTGCTGGATCTAATTCGATCTGCCATTTTTCTGATAAATTTAGATCCAAGTTTATCCCCAAATATGTTGTTGGATCTAATTTGATCTGCCATTTTTCAGATCAATTTATATCTAAGTTTATCCACAAATATATTGCTGGATCTAATTCGATGTGCCATTTTTCGGATCAAATTAGATCTAAGTTTATCCCCAAATATATAGCTAGATCTAATTCGATCTGCCACTTTTTCGGATCAAATTAGATATACGTTTATCCACAAATATATTGCCGGATCTAATTTGATCTGCCAAAATTGAGATCAAATTAGATCTAAGTTTATCCCCAAATATATAGCTGGATCTAATTGGATCCGCCATTTTTCGGATCAAATTAGATCTAAAAATATCCGCAAATATATAGCTGGATCCGCCAATTTTCGGATCAAAATAGATCTAGGTTTATCCCCAAAGATATCACTGGACCTCCCAATTTTGAGATATAAATTGATCTTAGTTTATCCCCATATATACAATGGGATCTAATACGATATGATTGGATACACCCAATTTTGAGATCTAATTGGATCAGCTAGATATTACAGCAGATCTTAAACAATATCAAATTGGATATAATTAGATATTGCGCGAGATCAATTATTTTTACTCGGGCGGTGACATTCAAACCATATATTATCATATATGGTGCCATTCAAACCATATATTATCATACATGGTACCATTTAAACCATATATTATTATATATGGTGTCATTTAAACAATATATGGCCATATATGGTACCTCATGATCAACATTTTTAATACAGTTCCAGATATGATAATATATGATACTATATATAGTGCCATATATATTTATACATGCCCGGGTAAAAATCTTAATATGGTGTCATACATAGGTATATCTTTTTTGATAAATCCCCATATACAACGACATACAACTTGATCCGAAAAATGGGTCATCTACATGTGTCTAATTATATCAAATTAGATATAATTTGATACAGTTTGATCCGAGATTTGTCCATATCCAGGACATCAAATTATATCTAATTCGATATAAAAATATCTGATTTTATAAAATTTTGTCTGATAGTAGGCATACTTTTTATGCATACCAGATATAAAATTGACATTGAAATGTCTATGGTTTTAACAATTTTGAAGACCCCAATTTTAAAACATAAAATAAAAATTTATTTGAATACTTTTGTCTTCTAAATCGTACGCATCATTTTTTAATATGATTTTACATGCAAAAACATCACGTGAAAATTATTTGGCTATGGAGTAATTAACTCTGAATTTGCAGATAACTAATTTTGATGTTGAACTATAAATTAATTTGTATGGGATTATATAGAAAGTTATATTAAATTAAAATATAGTTTTAGTACGACGACACATACAGTGTTGTAAAACTTAGTATCAAATCATATATAATCATATCGATCACTACATATAATTTGATTAGTTTTATAAGGCTTATGTAGTTATATATGGAGTCAGATTTGGGGATATGTAATAATATCAATTACCTTACAAAAAATTCGTTGAAAAAATAATATCAGATGTAGTTGTATATAATGATATGTGTCTTAATGTGACTCCATTCATTGTCAGATATAGCCCAATCACATGATATGTGACAATATATAACTATTTTTACCCGGGTGGTGCTACTTAAGTAATATATTACTATATATGGTGCCATTTAAACCATATATTATCATATATGGTGCCATTTCAACAACATTTTTAATACAGTTCCAAATATGATAATATATGCTACCATATATAGTACCATATACTTTGATATATCGTATCATTTAAACAACCCGAATAAAAATAGTTACATATAGTCATATATGTGATTAAGTTATATCTGTATAAATATACAGCTTCATCCGAAGAATGGCCCGATATATTTTTATCAATTGTTTATAAATTTTTGTCTAATTGTATCAGTTTAGATCAGACCTGATTAAATTATGTGTTAATCAGATGAAATTGTATCCGATTTTTGACTTGATGCAATTTTATCGGTTTATATGTAATGGTGTCAGGTTTGATCGTAATTGGTTTAATTTTATATAAAAAAAATATAATTGTATCCGACATTTACCTTATACAATTGTATTAAAGTTTTAAACTGATATCAGGTCAAAATTGGGATATAACTATATAATTTTGTATACAAATATATCTATTTGGACCTAAACTGATACCATGTGATAAACCAATAAAATTGTATCAGGTCAAAAATCAGATACAATTTCAACTGATTAACACATACTTTAATCAGGTCATAGCTAAACTGATACAATAAGTTAAAAACTGATAAACAACTGATACAATTTTATCGGGCCATTTTTCGGATCAAATGGTATATGGATGACTCTAAGTTATATATTACCATATAAAGCTCCATCCCGGGTAAAAATAGTTATATATTGTTATATATAATGTGATTGGGTTATATCTGAAGGTGAATGGATTCACATTAAGACACATATCGTTATATACAAAAATATCTGATATTATTTTTTCAATGAATTTTTTGTACGGTAATTGATGTTATTACATATCCCCAAATCTGACTCCATATATAACTATATAAGCCATATAAAACTAATCAAAATATATGTAGTGACCGATATGATTATATGGTTCGCTACTAAGTTATATAACACTGTATGTATCGTCATACTAAAAATATATTCTTGTAATTTTATATAACTTTCTATATGATCTCGTACAAATTAATATAAATTAAGAGTTAATTTCTCCACAGCCAAATAATTTTCACGTGATTTTTTTGCGTTTTAAATTAAATTAAAAAATGATGCAAACGATTTAGATTAGATTTTATTTTATGTTATAAAATTTGGGCCTTTAATATTGTTCAAGCTATAGAAATTTCAATATCAATTTAATAGCCGGTATGCATAAAAAGTATACCTACTATTAGACAAAATTATATAAAATCAGATATTTTTATATCGAATTAGATGTAATTTGATGTCCTGGATATGGACAAATCTCGGATCAAACTGTATCAAATTATATCTAATTTGATATAATTAGACACAAGTAGATGACCCATTTTTCGGATCAAGTTGTATGTCGTTGTATATCAAATAAGATATAATTGTATATGACACCGTATTAAGATTTTTTACCCGGGATATTATTTTTTTTAATAGGGAACATATCATATATGGTGCCATTTAAACAGTATATTGTCATATATGGTGCCATTTAAACAATATATGGTCATAAATGGTAACTCAACTACAATATTAACTGTATTTCAGAAGCTATTAATTGCATTTCACAAATTTTGAATGTATTTTAGAAATTATGGAATGTATTTCAGAAATTATTAATTGTATTTCAGAAATAATCAAATCTATTTCAAAACTTGTTGATTGTTTATCATAGTTAATAGAGAAAAATTTCCAAATTAAATTTCATAATTTCTGAAATACAATTGATAGTTTCTGAAATACAGTTGGATAATTTCGGAAATACAATTAATAATTTCTGAAACAGAATTGATAAAACTGAACTTCAATTGACTAGTTCTGAAATACAATTCATAAATCTGAAAAATAATTGATAACCCGAGTAAAAAAAATTATATATAATCATATGTGGCATATATTACAATATATAATTAGACATGTGGTTATATATATCCATATATAATTATATATGACGTTTTTTCCGAAAAATTTTCTTTATATTATGCCATATATAATTTCATCTAATTAGATATCGGCCTTCGTAATATTAGATATGGCATATATAATTATATATTACTTAACATGGTTGATCTTATTGCATATATAGTTATATATAGAACTATATCTTAATATATATGGTGGCATTTTAGCAATATATAATTATATATGGTATCATTTAAACAATATATAATTATATATGGTGAAAGTTAAACTAGATATTATCATATATGGTGCCATTTAAACAATATATGGTCATATATGGTACCTCATGAACCAAATCTTTAATTCAGTTCCAGATATGATAATATATGGTACTATATATAGTGCGATATATATATATATATGGTGTTATTTAAGCTATATATTATCATATATGGTGCCATTCAAACCATATATTATCATATATGGTGCCATTCAAACCATATATTATCATATATGGTACCATTTAAAATATATATTATCATATATGGTGCAATTTCAACAATATATGCCCATATATGGTACCTCATGAACAATATTTTTAATACAGTTCCACATATGATAATATATGCTACCATATATAGTGCACATATATATTTATATATGGTGTTATTTAAGCAATATATTACCATATATGGTGCCATTTAATCCATATATTATCTTATATGGTGCCATTTCAACAATATATGCTCATATATGGTACCTCATGAACAACATTTTTAATACAGTTCCAGATATGATAATATATGCTACTATATAGTGTCATATATGTTTATATATGCTGCTATTTAAGAAATACATTAACATCCCGGTGAAAAATGCTCATATACGCTCAAACATGTTCATATATGGTTTATGTATGGACACATATAAACAAATATGGATTTTTTATGAACATATATGGATTTTATATGAACATATATGGAAGTATATGTAATTCCATATATGGAAAAAATTTCATATACAGACATATATGGAAGCATCTGTTATTTCATATATGGAAATGGCACTCATATATGGACAAATATGAAAGTATATGTTATTCAATTTATGCAAAAGGGACTTGTATATGAACATATTTCGAAGAATACATTTTTCCATATATGTAAAAGGAACTCATATTTGGATAAATATGGAATTATATTTAATGCCATGAATAAAAAAAGGAACATATGTAGCGCCTAATTTGAATGTCATACATAAATTTATATCTATCGTACAACCTTATAATAAACGACAGCAACGTTCGCATGTATTCGCATATATTTAATAAATCTATATGTTCATATATGTCCATATATGAACATATACTTAGCTGTTACCTCATTTTTCGGATCCATACTTATATGGTTGAATCATAAATGTTCATATATGGACATTTTTCACCGGGTTATTTGGTGCCATTTAAACCATATATTGTCATATATGGTGCAATTTCAACAATATATGCCCATATATGGTACCTCATGAACAATATTTTTAATACAGTTCCACATATGATAATATATGCTACCATATATAGTCCCATATATATTTATATATGGTGTTATTTAAGCAATATATTACCATATATGGTGCCATTTAAACCATATATTGTCATATATGGTGCCATTTCAACAATATATGCTCATATATGGTACCTGATGAACGACATTTTTAATACAGATGCAGATATGATAATATATGTTACCATATATAGTCCCATATATATTGATATATGGTGTCATTTAAACAATATTAATATATAGACATATATGGTATCATTTAAACAATATATTGTCATATATGGCACAATTTAAACAATATATGGTCAAATTTGGTACCACATCAACATTTTGAATACAATTCCATATATGGTTTAATTTGAATAATGTAAAACTATGTATAGCGCTATAAAAAATATTATCAGATATGTTACTTCATTAACAATATTTATAATACAGTGTCATATATTGTAATATATGTATATCATTCAATATATATTGATGTATGGTAATGGTACAATAATTCCAATATCAGTTGAGATACAATTTGTGGGTCCATATCAACAATTTGTTCACGTACATTTAACATATATATTTGTACATTTAAGTTATAATTTATAAACACTTTATAAAGTTAAATAGTTCCATAAACCTCGTCTAACTGTATAGAATGTTTATGAATATACGATTTAATATATAATAATTACAACTACAAATTGGTGCCATTATCTAAAATTTAATTTAATGTTAACTTATAATAAAATAAAAATGTATTTCCTAAAAATAAAAATATAGTGTTAATTAGTGTTAATATACAATAGGTTTAAGTTTAACATCCCAGACAGAAAAATATAATTCGGCACAATGCTGGCAAACCGTTGGCGATGGTCGGTTATGCGTTGGCAGAACGTTGCATTAACTATCTTGGCAAAAAAATAGATTTCAAAAAACATTTTTGAAAAAATTGAGAACACTTTTTTTAATATTTGCTTTTAAAAACATGAAATTTAACCCAGTCCACCAGATTGTCAGCCAAGACCTCTACACTCTAATCTAACGAGACTTGTTATAGATGTGTGATAGCTACAAATTAAATGAATGATAAAAGCATTTCGAGCTAACTTATAAGCATCGAAAAAAGGTATTCCAGAAATTATTAAATGTATTTTAGAAAATTTTAATTGTATATCACAAAATATTATTTGCACTTCAGAAACTACAATATTACGCAAATTTAATTATTTATTTATTTAGTTGTGTCCAGAAATAATGAAATCTATTTCAGAATTTCATAGCTAATAGAGAAAAATTTCTCAAATACATTTCATAATTTCGGAAATACGATTGGTAATTTCTGAAATACAGTTTGATAATTTCTGAAATACAGTTGTGAATTTCGGAAATACAATTAATAATTTCCGAAACACAATTGATAAAACTGAACTTCAATTGACTAGTTCTGAACTACAATTCATAAATGTGAAAAATAATTGATGAGTTCTGAAACACAATTGATAAAACTGAAATTCAATTGATTATTTCTGAAATACAATTAATAAATTTTAAAACAATTAATACAATTGGAAATGGTGTAGAGCGTCAAAAAGATGTAAATAAAATTATTTTATTCAAAGATTTCAATTTAATAAAAAAATAAATATATAATTTTATAAAAAAAATGAATAGAAAAAAAAAATTTTTAATTTTATAAAAAGAAATTCATTTTGTAAAAAAATGCATATTGAACTCGAGCCCTTCTGAGTTTAAACCTTATTTTAACCAAATATTGTAAGATGAATGGGGGAAATGTTTTTAGTTGATCTGTTATTTAAAGTAAATGAATGTTATTTTTAGTTTGACTCAAGATCATAAATTAATATCACTTTCTGTTTAAATTATTTTTCAAATCAAAGAAAGATGATACAATTTTTACAAGTAAATTACAAAGAATAAAAATTATTATTACTTGTAAAAATTGTATCATCTTTCTTTGATTTGAAAAATAATTTAAACAGAAAGTGATATTAATTTATGATCTTGAGTCAAACTAAAAATAACATTCATTTACTTTAAATAACAGATCAACTAAAAACATTTCCCCCATTCATCTTAAACACATTGACACGGTGCAAAAAATATAATTTGATAACATACATTTAAATTTAAATTTAACGGTTCGTTGTAATTCAAACATCTGTGTTTATCATACACAGAGTTGAATAGAATCAGCTGAGATATCTTAAGAATTAAGGTTCAAAGCAAAAAAGAGTAATAATAACAAAAGGATAAAAATAGCATTGTCAAATTTCGTTGATGTTAGTCTAAGTTGAGTTGTTGATAACAAACTCGATTTGCTTTCAACAGTCATATAAGTAGACGACTATCAAATATTAACCCACTCAAAGGCGAAAGGCACTGATGATGGCTTTGTAGCGAAAGCCGAAAATGCGCATTCTGCCTTACTGGTCTTATCGAATTTTTCAATAATTTTTATTCTTTGTAATTTATTTGTAAAAATTGTATCATCTTTCTTTGATTTGAAAAATAATTTAAACAGAAAGTGATATTAATTTATGATCTTGAGTCAAACTAAAAATAACATTCATTTACTTTAAATAACAGATCAACTAAAAACATTTCCCCCATTCATCTTAAACACATTGACACGGTGCAAAAAATATAATTTAATAACATACATTTAAATTTAAATTTAACGGTTCGTTGTAATTCAAACATCTGTGTTTATCATACACAGAGTTGAATAGAATCAGCTGAGATATCTTAAGAATTAAGGTTCAAAGCAAAAAAGAGTAATAATAACAAAAGGATAAAAATAGCATTGTTAAATTTCGTTGATGTTAGTCTAAGTTGAGTTGTTGATAACAAACTCGATTTGCTTTCAACAGTCATATAAGTAGACGACTATCAAATATTAACCCACTCAAAGGCGAAAGGCACTGATGATGGCTTTGTAGCGAAAGCCGAAAATGCGCATTCTGAAACACAATTGATAAAACTGAAATTCAATTGATTATTTCTGAAATACAATTAATAAATCTTAAAAACAATTAATACAATTGAAATGGTGTAGAGCGTTAAAAAGATGTAAATAAAATTATTTTATTCAAAGATTTCAATTTAATAAAAAAATAAATATATAATTTTATAAAAAAATTTATAGAAAAAAAATTTTAATTTTATAAAAAGAAATTCATTTTGTAAAAAAAATGCATATCGAACTCGAGACCTTCTGAGTTTAAACCTTATTTTAACAAAATATTGTAATTTTTATAAAATCAGTGCTCTGCCAGTGTATTATTTTTTGAACAGTTGGCAATATATGTCTGGGATCTTATTTAATCCCAAATAAATGGAGATCTTACGTAGTACCAAATATAATACGGCATCTAATTTTATCTGTCATTTTTATGGATAGTTTTAGATGTCAATCCCCAAATATATTGCTGTTTCTAATTCTATCTGCCATTTTAATACCTAAATAAATTGCTGGATCTAATTCGATCTGCAATTTATGGGAAAAATTAAGATTTTACCAAATCACTAAATATATCACTGGATTCAATTCGATCTGCAACTTATTGAAAAAGTTAAGATCTTACGCAATCCCGAAATATATTACTGGATCTAATTTCATCTGTTGTTTTTTTCATAAATTTATATCTTACGTAATCCCCAAATATAATCCTCGATCTTATTCGATCTGCCGTTTTCCAGATAAAGTTAGATACAACTTAATCCTAAAATATATATGTGACCTTCTCCGAGAAAAGGGACCTAGTGTGTGAAAATTAAGTTTTGAGAAGAACGCATTTAAAGTTTCATAACGCATTATCACTTTAAACACACCTTCAGTTGGGAGATGCGATTTGGTATGGTTAGGTGCCTCAACTCATTTCATCTTATTCTACACCCTTTTAGGTACCAGAATCCACTCTTAAGTCCAAACCCGTTTTTTGACACATTAGGTCCCTTTTCTCGGAGAAGGTCACATATACCTAGATCTACTTTTTCGTATAAATTTAGATCCAAGTTTATCCCCATATATATTGCTGGATCTAATTCGATCTGCCATTTTTCTGATAAATTTAGATCCAAGTTTATCCCCAAATATATTGCTGGATCTAATTCGATCTGCCATTTTTCGGTTAAATTTAGATCCAAGTTTATCCCCATATATATTGCTGGATCTAATTCGATCTGCCATTTTTCTGATAAATTTAGATCCAAGTTTATCCCCAAATATATTGCTGGATCTAATTTGATCTGCCAATGTTCGGATCAATTTATATCCAAGTTTATCCCCAAATATTTTGCTGGATCTAATTCGATCAGGCATTTTTCTGATAAAGTTAGATCCAAGTTTATCCCTAAATATATTACTGGATCTAATACGATCTGTCATTTTTCGTATCAAATTAGATCTAAGTTCATCCACAAATATATAGCTGGATCTTATTCGATCTGCCATTTTTCGGATCAAATTAGGTCTCACTAAATCCCAAAATATATTGCTGGATCTAATTTTCTCTGCCAATTTTCTATTCAATTTATATCCAGGTTTATCCACAAATATATTGCTGGATCTAATTGGATCTGCCATTTTTCGGATAAATTTATATCTAAGTTAATCCACAAATATATTGCTGGATCTAATTTGATCTGCCATTTTTCAGATCAATTTATATCTAAGTTTATCCACAAATATATTGCTGGATCTAATTCGATGTGCCATTTTTCGGATCAAATTAGATCTAAGTTTATCCACAAATATATTGCTAGATCTAATTCGATCTGCCACTTTTTCGGATCAAATTAGATCTAAGTTTATCCACAAATATATTGCTGGATCTAATTCGATCTGCCAAAATTGAGATCAAATTAGATATAAGTTTATCCACAAATATATAGCTGGATCTAATTGGATCCGCCATTTTTCGGATCAAATTAGATCTAAAAATATCCCCAAATATATAGCTGGATCCGCCTATTTTCGGATCAAAATAGATCTGGGTTTATCCCCAAAGATATCATTGGACCTCCCAATTTTGAGATATAACTTGATCTTAGTTTATCCCCATATATACAATGGGATCTAATACGATATGATTGGATACACCCAATTTTGAGATCTAATTGGATCAGCTAGATATTACAGCAGATCTTAAACAATATCAAATTGGATATGATTAGATATTGCGCGAGATAATTTTTTTTTACTCGGGAGGAAATTCAAAAATTTTTTTTATTGAATCTGCGATTTTCGTATTCAAATATGAAAATTATTTTTTTTGTGTGTACGCATTTAACTTCCTTTTATATTCCCTACGGTTAATAACCTTCGGTCGGTGGTGTTTCCTTATCGAATCTTCGTTCGTAATAACCTTGACATGAGCAATTCGGCTGGGCTAGGAAAATTACCCTTAGGTGTTGTTCTATAATGTAGCAATGCCACATAAGGATCAGACTTGCTTTCATAAGCATTCAACCATAATTTTTTAAGGGTCTGAATGGAGCGTTCAGCCAATCCATTAGATATCGGTAAATATGGGATTGACGTTTTATGTTCAATTTCCCAAGATTTACAAAATTCTCGAAATTCCTTAGAATTAAATGGTGGACCATTGTCCGATATTAAGATACATGGTATTCCATGTCTTGCAAAAATATACTTTAATTTAAGAATGACCTGTGAGCTACTATACCCTGAATTCAATAACTCAACCTCAACAAATTTTGAATAATAATCCACTACAAGTATATACATTTTCTTATCGAATTCAAACAAATCGCAACCCAATTTAAACCACGGCACATCAACGATTTCATCAGGCAACATTTCAGATTTGACGTTTGAATTCCGATATTTCATGCAAATTTCACAATTTGACACGAAATCTCCAATATCGTTGTACATGTTTGGCCAGTCAACAAATTGGCTTGCCAAATTTTTACATCTCTGAACCCCCAAGTGAACCTCATGAATTTTATCCAGAATGGACCTACGTAAACTCTTTGGAATTAGAATCTGATGATTTTTTAATAAAACATTATTTAAAATCGAAATTTCATATTTTATTTTGAAGTATGGCATTACTTCCGGCTCAACATCTTTTCTGTTATCTGGCCAGCCGTTACTTACATACTTAATTATTTTCTGAAATACTGAATCATCGGCAGAATGTTCTTTTAAAACACTGAGATTCGTAAATGGTATTTCCATGTGCGAAGCAACAAAATTACAGTGTAAGGAAATTTCCTCATTCATTTCCGTTAAGGTGGTTTCCGTTAAGGGAGCCCTGGATAAAGTATCGGCGATTTTCAGATATTTACCTGGTTTGTAATTAGCCGACAAGTTATAGCACTGTAGACCAAGCATAAATCTCTGTAATCTAGCCGGAATCTTGTAAAGGGGTTTTTCAAATAAGCTGACCAGTGGCTTATGATCTGTCTCAACTAATATTTTTGACCCATATTGGTGGAATTTAGTGCAACCAAAAAGTATGGCAAAAAACTCCTTTTATATTTGCGCATAGTTCCTTTGGGATTCCGTTAATGAAACGGACGCATATGCAATGGGGTTTATCCCATGCATAATCGTAGCGCCAAGAGCATAATTAGATGCATCCACCGATAACGTTATCTCCTTTTTCGGGTCAAAGAATGTTAGAACGGGCGATGTCGTTAACTCTTGTTTAAGATTTTCAAATTCATCTTCATGCGCAGAAGACTAATGCCACTGAATGTCATTTCTCAAAAGTTCCCTCAGTTTTCTATTTTTTGAAGACAAATTTTCAATAAAAGATCCCAAATAGTTAACCATACCCAGGAATCTCTGTAGTTCCTTGACATTAATGGGTTTAGGAATATTAATTATTGACCTAATTTTCTCCTCATCAGGCCGAACACCTGATTTTTCGAAAACATGGCCCAAAAAACTTATTTCAGTTTGTAAAATTCTGCATTTCGATTTATTTAATTTTAGACCAACTTCCTTCGCCCTTTGAAAAACCTTTTCCAGAATTTCCAGGTGCTCTTCTAGTGTAGAAGAGTATATTAAAAAATCGTCTATATAAATTATCAGGCCTGAAATGTCGCTAAATAAGTTGACCATCTGTGCATGAAAAATTTCAGGTGCGGCATTTATGACAAACGGTAACCTCAAAAATTGGTAACGGCCAAAAGGCGTGTTAAAGGTACATATTTTTGAAGAGCTTTCCTCCACAGGAATCATCCAAAACCCACTGTTCACATCCAAAGAAAAAAAATTTATAAATTATATTATTAACAGATAAAGCATTTACACTTCTCACAAGACTCATGCTTCTAGCAGATTGTAGCCCTATAATGTTATTATAATTAATATCTACCACAAAAAATTTCATTACATAATCTTTCTCTTCAAAAGCAACTCTTAAAATTATTTTACCTAAAACTTTTAATTTCTCCCCACTAAATGTAAAAATGTTAACCTTAGCTTCTCTTAAGAGATGTCTAACATTTAACATGCCTGCTGTTCTACAAGAGATAATATAGACCTGCGCCCCTGCATCTATTTGACATACTAATTTATTACTGTTAGTCATTACCTCAATGTTCCATTCGGCTGATGATGTTGTATTTCTGGAAAGCGCGCCGACAAACAAATTCTCTTCCTCTTCATCGTCATCGTAATCGCCATTTTCTTCAGTATACACTTGTTTAACCATTTTATTTTTTAAAAAACACATTTTAGCAAAATGGTCTATTCTATTATAATGATGACTCTTCACTCCTTCTGCAGGACATCTGTTTTTGTGAATTTGACCACATCGATTACAATTGTGGTTCGGTCCCGTTGGATGATGATTTTTGATTTTATTTTTAAAATTTTTGCTTTTTATGGCGTTTATTACCGGTTCGGTCTCATAATTGTTTTCAAACATTTGTGCATTTTGTTTAGCCATTGCCATTGTTTTGGCTATAGCCACCGCCTTGTCTAGAGTAATTGGACCTTCAGCCAACAATTTATGACGCACATTGCTCATTTTAGGCGACAAACCACACGTAAAAATGTCTCTGACTAAATCCTAACGAAGACCACCAAACTCGCAATTTAGACTAAGATTTTTTAAAACGGTCACATACTCATCTATCGATTGTTCCAGTTGCTGTCTGCATGTAAAAAATTTATATCTTTCCATTGCTATGTTCACCTTGGGTATAAAAAATGATTCTAGCTTTTGAACTAAACTTGTGTATGCGATTGTATCAAAGTCAACATCAAAGGAATTATAAATTTCCAGGTAGTCGCTTCCAAGATGATGCAATAGTAGAGCCACTTTCCTACGGTCTGGTTGACTTTCCAAGCTTGATGCTGTCAGAAAAACCTTAAGTTGGGTGTACCAAAACTTCCATTCTTTAGATAAATTCGATGTCTTCAAATTTATTGGTGACAATGTGGTTGTAAAAAATTGTCCTTCATTTGCCGGCTTCGTTTGATGTACATTTTGTTCAGTATCCGGGATTTTGTTTTTTTTTTCCTTTCTTTTTTTTATTTTTTTCCTTTTCTCATTTAGAGACCACTTCTGATACCATGTAGTTAAGTTTTAGAAGTGTTTAAAATGACACATTTATTTATTTAAGTGATGCCATATTAGAATATAGTACAATACAAGAATTACCAACTTATATTTAATTATAGCACTGTGGGCCTAGATTTATATATATAACACACAGTTTAAGCTTAATTCCGTGCCCTATTTTAAGGTTTTTTTTAAAAAAAAAATTAAGTATAAGACGAAGTCCGATTTTAAATACTAAAGCCAATTTGGAAAGAAAGAGGTCCAAAATTTATATATTTGTCATATTGCTTTAACAAATTATATGCAGTTTTAGAGCCTTTTGTAATTAAAATTAGACCTAAAATGAATAAAAAATATTTTACTGTACTAAAAATCTACTGTACTAAGTAGTGTAATGTTTCAAATCTGGAAATTTTAAAGTAGGCTATGTTCCAAATCATTTAAACTAAAATGAAAAACTTTGTAGGAAATTATTCAGTAATTTTATAAAATTGTGTCAACATATCGTTTTGATTCCTTTGAGTGATACTTTTTCAGCAGTTATGAATCAATTGGAACGACGAAAATGAACTACCCAGTGTAGAAAATCATTACCAGATATGTGGTTATATAACTACATGGTAATGGTAACTAGTTACTTTTGTTATTACATTTCTTATTACCTTTATATGGCGATGTCGCGAAAAATAATGAGTTATGGTTACACACCAGCATACGAAAAATCACAAAAAAATATCGTTACCTATGTGCTTACCAGTACTGACAAAAATAATGAGTCTAAAAATAGATTTTCAAAATAAATAAATTATATAAAAAAAATATTTTTTATTGTATTTTTTGTTTTTAAATAAAATTTGCTGGTGCGGGAATCGAACCTGGGTCTACAGATTTCCAGTCAATAGCTCTACCATCTGAGCTATATCGACATGTAATATTTAATTAGGGTTTGGGGTTCGGGAATTCCCGGGCGGGAATTCCCGGGAAATCCCGGGAAAAGTTTGTCGGGAATTCCCGGGAAAATAATAAATTTTTCCCGGGAAAACGGGAAATTTTAAAAATATTAAATTTTTTAAATTGTTTTTGTTTGGAATATGATTTTTTAATTTTAGTCATAAAAAACATTTTAAATACCAAAAAAAAATGTCATTGTTAAAATCTTTTAAAAGGAAATACATTTATTTGACACACAAATAAAATCTTTGCCAAGTAATTAGGAGCATTTCAACTAATAAAAATTTTTCGCATAATTTATTCAAAATTTAAGTAGTAAAACCTAAAAACTTGGTAAAATGTTTAAAAGAAATATGAAAAAAAGCTTTGTTTCTTACAAATAATCGCGCTAACTATCTAAATTTTTCAAATGTATAATTTAGGTAAAGTCGACTTTAGTTAAAATATTGGGTGGCAGTATACCTTGTCTTGGTTTATTTTTGGAGCATTCTGATTGGTTAATTTATTTTCAACCAATCAAAATATTTGAAAATATAAATATTTTTGTAAGGTTTTCATACACAAAATAAACAAAACCGTTTGATTAAAAATAAAGTCGACTTTAAATTTAAAATACTCCTTTATATTAAGGGTCAATAATTTTATAAGTAACGTTTTCATTAATAAATGTGAAAAGAAAAGACTAATGGTTAATGGTGGTATCTAACTTTGGTTCACAAAAAAAATTGATGGTCATGCAACTTCTCTTGAAGAAAACAACAACAAGAATAACGTTTCAGCTAAAATTAGCAAAGTACCCTAAGAAAAAAGTGTAAGCTGAATAGGCATTAAAGGTTTTATGGTATGGCAAACATTTCCTGAAATGGTATCCAAATTAGCCGCAGTCAATCCGCACCATAACTAGATCTTCGTTTATTCGAGAAAGTTTTTGTAATAAAAACCTGGCATTGCAAAAAAATGAAACCGATGTAAAGAACATTATATTAAATAACTACAATCATGTAAAAGATATCACGATAAAAGAAATATCGAGCAATATTTCTAACAATAGGAGATTTACTATAATCTTAGATGAATGGACAAGAATATCACAACATATTTGAACATATGTATAAAAGGAAATAATTCATTTTATAACCTGGGGTTGGTTTATTATTATAATGCTGATGAAATAAGAAGAATTGTAGAAATAAGACTAGAAGAGTTTTATTTGTCTTTGGAAAATAACATTGTGGCCACCATATCTAATGGGCCAAGTGTGATGAAACCATTTGTTTCCGACAGTCCAGTAGTAGGTGCTTTCTGCTAGAAACATGCAATTCATTGGCAGTGCTGCGAGTAATTTATGTGAAATCAAATGTTCAACATTCTGATATTTTTTACTTTGAATTTTCACTACACAGACTGCATTTGTACTGAAATAGTGTTTTTTGTAACAAAAATTACTTATATAGGTGGTTTTCATTAACAATTTTGTTCAAAAATATTTTCCGGGATTCCCGGGAATCCCGGGAATCAAATTTTTTCATTCCCGTTTCCCGGGAAATAAAAAAGTCCGGGAAATCCCAAACCCTATATTTAATAGATAAAAACATAATTGACCTGCTGCACTCAAGTAAGCTTACTCGCTACGTACAAAAAATAAAAAAATATGTGGTTACATATATCCTTACCAGTGTTTAGAAAATATTGAGTCTAAAAATAGATTTCATAAAATTTTCAAAAAAATCTAATAAATTATTTTCTATTTGAAATAATGATAAAAATAAGTCATTATCAGTAACTCATTATTATATATTTTAAAATAATACAGAAGGTAAGTGGGTGTCATTACTGGTAGTCCAAAAAATAATGATATGTCATTACCGTTTCTACACGGGGTATCGACAAATGGAATGAAAATCCATTCCGAGCAGTACATTTTATTTCAAAAGATTTGAAAATGGCAAGAAGTACGGTAGATCCAGTCCTGAAACGTTATTTTGAAACATCTATCGGCATTGAAAAGTTTGGTTTGAAGTATCTCGTTTGGCATGGAATTTGCCAATGCGGCGAAAAGATATCTTCATATATACCCTACGGGGAGTGAGGAGTCAATTGCCGTCCAAGGACCTATCCCGTGACCGGTCAACCGAAGGCATATTACTAAATTAGTACAAATATGAACAATAGAAAATGAATTAATTTTCTAAGTATTTTCTGATCCGTTATTTTCACTGTTGCTTTTAAAAAAACTTGACCGATACCTAAATAAAATCAAAATTCGCGGCATATTTTTAAAAATATTTTTTATTTATTTTACTCTTTTATTTATTTTTAACTTTATTTTTCCACGATTTGCTTATTTTAGCTCTTATTTTAAATTTCTATAATCTTTTGCTAAGAAATTTTAAGTTTTGTATTTTCAACGTTTTTTTAATGTTAAAGCTGTTTTAGTTTTAACAATTGGTATTTCATTTAACTTTTCTTTGTAACTTAAGGGGAATTTTTAAATTTTTATTTATATTATCAGAGGTTTTGCGGTAGTTTTCTAAGTTTTAATTGATTTTTTAATTTAATTATGGCCAACGCAAAAAACAAGTCAACTGCCATTAAGGGACCATGACCAGTCAATCGGGGGCATTTTCAAGGCACTTCCACCATATTTGTGTGTGTGTTAATGTTCCCTACGGGGAAAGGGACCGGTCCCAGATGACACGCAGGATAGGTCCCAAGGGGGCGGAGACCGGTCGCTGATCGGTCTTTTTGTTTGAAAGAGACATATCACTTTAACATGGCGTTGTCATTGGAAATGACCAATTGTGTAGCATGCAACATAAGTTAGAAAAGTGGTAGATGTTGATTAGGGCAAACATGAAGCAGGTGCACGTTTTTACTCCGGCCTTATTGCTCGTCGTTTGGGGGGGTTCAAGGCTTCGTCGTACCCAATACCACAATGCCACCTATAAATTATTTTATTATACGTGCATCACAAAGGTTTAGAGAAAAACAATAAAAAATGTAGGAACCAAGGCAGAATTAAAAAAAAAAATTCAGAAAAAAAATTTAAAGGAAAGAACCAGTTCCAATCCTAGAAAGTATAAATTGTACAAGCGTGTTTGACGATACAGGATGTTGATGTATCCGTCTTCTTGCCCTCCCATCCTTGATCATAAATAGAATAAATCCATAAAATCGAAAATTTATGATCCCAAAAAAAAATTATCTACAGCAACCTATTTCCTTTACTTTCAACACAGTTTTTTCCTTTGGACTTTTAACACGCACTTTTAATCGTAGGGTTTTTTTTCCTTTTTTTTATTCCTTTTATTTCTCCCCTACATACACCCGAACGACATTTTCCTCCCTGGATATTTTCCCCAATCCTAGGTAGAATTTCCACGCAATTTTCCCGCACTACGCAAATGAAAATTCCTGATGGGATTTAATTGCTTCAAACGTTCAAACACCGACGGCATCTATCACTCAGATCCTTAGCACGACGATACACCAACCCGCTCTTTTACACTTTAATATGCACTAGTTGATGTTGGAATTTAAGGCCAGAGAGAGTGATCAAAACCAAAAGCTTTTCGATCAACCAGGCTTGTTGTTGATGCAATTAGTTTCCGAGGTTCGTTTTGTTTTTTTTTTTTTTTGTTTTTTTGTGTTACACACAAGGTGCCAAATCTATATAAAACAAATAGTTTCATAAGAATTGCTATAAAAGAGTAATTAATTTATATTAAAATTACCACTGAGAGATGGCACCAAGGGGTACAAATAAGTAATAATAATAAATATGAAACTGGTCCCCGAATTAAAATTAAGCCAAATAAACGCACTGTTAAGGGAGTTTCTAAAAAAAATATTAAGCATCTGTTAACCACGGAGAAAATTCTGCCTGAGGGAGTTTAATATACCTCTGGAATTCCGAGCTTTCACCCAAAGTAAAATGCAAAACAATTGGAACAAAAATGTACCCTCGCAAACAAAGTACCTCGGCCAGCAATCTTTTAGAGAAGCAAAAGCTGTGAGAAATAAATAAAAATAGTATTCCTTTGCTTAACTCTACACAAACTTTATTCCACCTAAAATAAAAACAAAATACTCACAATCTTATAACAAAACCACCGACGAATAGAATCTTATCCAAACACTTTCGAGTAGAACCTTGGTAATTATTTCTTTTAGACACTAATTACCCACAAAAATTCTAAATTTCTAACAGCTTAAAATGAAACTGATTTTTCACTTAAGATTTTAAACGCGCACTTTAACTCTTGAAAAAAAATGATGTTTCACAAGGTACTGTTTGTTGATATAATGGCCGAGATACTTGCCGCTTGGTTTAACGAAACCTCGGCAACGCTGTAGTGACTTGGCGCCACGAAATTTATTAATAAAACAAAAATTAGTTAAATGTCAACATAGTGACACCAATAAGGACATGCAGTGTGTCGCATCACATGTAGATGGCGATGTTTCAAAAAAACTTGTGCATATTTACAGGTCAAAAAGTTAACGAAGGAAAAAAAAAATCAAACAACACAAAAAACTGGAAAAAAAATAAAACTACGAATGCAAGCGCCTTTACAAAACCCCCCCGCCAAAATCAGACTTTGGGGTCAAATTTCAACCACAAAGCTGATCACGCTTGCAAATCTATTGAAACTATTGCCGAATGTCCTTAGCGTGATAATTGCCTATTAAAGTACCCTTAAGATCTTCCAACTCGTAGTAGCTATTACCCAACTTGCGACGTATGCGTGCTTTGACAAAAGTAGGGGCTAATTTTGCATTGTATCCCTGCTCAAAATTACTCTGCTTAAAGTTTCGGCGAAAAACCTCCTGACCTACATCATAGGACACCTCTCTGGATCTAAGATTATAAGTCTTTTCGTTCCTCTCAAATTGTTTCTGTACTAGTTCTGAGGCTCTCCTACTCATTATCTCAAGAGAATCGTTTTTATTAAATCTAACAGCGCGATCATCCAGCATATCCAGCTGACGTAAAAGAGCATAAGTCGAACCATTTGTTACCATATGTTGGCCGAAAGCAAGATAATACGGTGAGGTACCAATAGCCGAATGTACAGCCGATCGTAATGCACAACAAATACTACTTAACAGCTCATCCCAATTTTTCTGGTCAGGCTTCACATAAGATTTTATCGCAGATATCACAGACCGGTTAACTCTTTCAGATGCGTTGGCCTGCGGAGCATGTACCGCCGTATATACGTGATTTACCCCGTAACGCGAAAGGAGCTGATTAAATTGATGTGACCGAAATTGAGATCCGTTATCAGAAACCACTGTCTCTGGTACCCCAAACGTATGAAATAACTCAGTTTCAAGATATCCTACAACAGGATCAGCCGTAAATTTCTTTACCGGTTTCAAAAAAGGAAACTTGGAAAAGTGATCCAATACAATAAATATACCAATATGTCCAGAGCGAGAGCGCGGATACGGCCCGAGAAAATCGACATAGAGCTTCTGGAAAAACCGACCAGATTCCAATATCTTTCCCATTGGAGGCCGGAGAACTCGGTTCGGGTGTTTCGATGATTTACAAACCTCGCAATTATTTATATATGCCTTTACGTCAACCGCTAAATTCGGCCAAAAATAATACCGGCGTATTCTCTCTAACGTTTTGTTAATACCGCTGTGCGACGATAGCGGGTTATCATGTGCGCGACGCAAAATCTCCGGAACCAGTGTTCGAGGAATCCATAACTTCCAGGCCATATCGTCCTGTAACTTTTCCCCTGTAGCGTGCTCTGTCCGTCTATACAAGTAACCATCCACTATTTTCAAGTCCGGCATCTTGTCCAAGTTTTTCTCGATTCTGCCCAATAACTCCCGGTGTTCGTCAGATTGAAAATGTGTGGAGCTTAAATCCACGAAAACCCCTGAGTCATCGTTAAAATCGGTCAAACTTTCAATTTCTAATGCGGACAAGTCCTCGGTATTGGCCCTAGACAAAGTATCAGGAACTATATTTAAACTACCACCCCTGTGCTGAATGTGAAACTTGTATCCCTGCAACTTTAAAGCCCACCGAGCTAACCGCGTACTCAGATCCGTCTGAGACATCAGCCACTTCAATGACGCATGGTCAGTGATGACAGTAAACTCATGTCCTTCGACATAGGCTCTGAACTTTTTAATGCTTAACAGAGCTGCTAAACATTCTTGTTCGGTTACCGAATAGTTACGTTGGGCTTGGTTGAGTTTCTTGGACATAAACGCCACAGGAACCTCTTCACCCTCCGCATTTTTCTGAACCAACACGCTTCCTATGCCTGTTTTACTAGCATCGCAATGTATAAAAAACGGCTCAAATGGGTCTTTAGAATTTCGAAAGCTTTTTGGGCTTCTTCGGTCCATACAAATTTTCTTTTGCCCTTCAACAAATCAGTCAGAGGAGTGGTAATAGAAGCGTAGTTCCTGATAGATTTCCGGTACCAACCCGTCATACCTAAAAATCTTCGAATTTGCTTCACAGATCGCGGAACTGGAAAGTCAGTTATGGCGGACACTTTCTCCGGATCCGTCTGAATGACCCCATTGCCCACCAAATGGCCTAAATATTTCACTTCTGGGACACAAAAATTACTCTTTTCTACGTTTATAGTCAGTCCTGACTCACGAATTTTCATTGCAACAATCCTTAGAACTTCTAGATGCCTCTCGAAAGAATCCGAAATGATCAGCAGATCATCAAGATAAACAAACACCTCCGTCCTGAGAGCCGGGGGAATGACCTTATCCATAAGGCGTGACATTGTTTGCGGAGCATTACAAAGCCCGAAGGGCATTACTTTATAGTGGTAAAGTGGCCTCCCCGGAACGGTAAATGCTGTTTTCTCTCGAGAACCTAATTCCAATGGAATCTGCCAAAAAGCATCCTTTAGATCTAAGCTTGTTATATATTCGGCTTTTGGAAGTCTACTCAGAATGCCATCAATTTGCGGCAATGGGTATGCATCACCAACGGTGACCGAATTTAATTTCCTACTGTCCAAACAAAGCCTATTCTTTCCAGGTTTTCTGTGCAACACTACAGGAGAAGACCACGCGCTATTTGATTCTTCAATAACACCCAAAGCAATCATACGGTCTAACTCATCGTATATAAGTTTTTCAATAGCGGGCGAAACCGGGAAATGCCTCTGTTTTATAGGCTTCGCATCACCAGTATCAATACCATGGGAAAGCACGTTTGTTTTTCCCAGGCCCTCATTAGCGAAAGATGGAAACATAGAAATTACCTGACCCAGACGTTGTTTTTGAATGGCAGACAACGGTATTTGGTTTCCTAACTCATTGATCTCCGAGGCTATGTTAAGTGAATTTATATAAATTAAACCCGGCGGAAGTAACTCGAAAAGTTCCCAAAAATCAACCCCTAGAAACAAATCCCTTTCCAAACCAGGCACAATAAAAATCTCAATTGGATTTTCAACCCCTTTGAAAGAAATACAGGTTTCGATATAACCGACAATCTTTTGGCTACCGCCGTCCGCCGTTTTTACCGAAGTTCTTAATTTTCGAAAGGAAGAACCCGAAGCTAGATAGTTTTCAGCTGCTTTTGAACCCAAACAGCTGATGGATGCACCGGTATCCATCAGACCCAACATTTTTTCCCCAAAGAGGATAACCTCAGCATATGGTCTCACGTCACATGGTTTATTCAAAACTGAGCAGATTAATTTTTTCCTGAGAGCCCTGACTTTTTGCCAGAATGAACGCATACGCTTCGCAGAACGAGTTGATTTCGGATCATTGCCAAAAATTCGAACACGGGCCTCATTGTATTCTCTCAAACGCACATGAAATGGTTTGAAAAATCTCGAACTGTTTTCCAGAGGTTTAAAATTATCATTTCCGGTGCTAATAAAGTCATGTCCGGTAATCACGTTGTCACATCCGGTGGTCAAATCGTCATTTACAGGTAGCTTTTGCAAAATAGTCACTCCATCTCCTGTTCCAGCGACTCCTGTGGCTTCTGTGCACCCCGCAGTGCACACGCTCTCAAGTTTTTTGGATTGCATTTTCTACAGCTTGGTTTATACGTATCGGGAGCTCCGCATCCGTAGCAAAAGACGGTTCTTTCAGCCAAGCAATCATGGTACCGGTGACCAGCTTTTTTACAATTCCAACAAGTCAAATTCAATGCTGAAATCTCCAAATTTGTTTCCTCACGCCGCTCTAAAATATTTTCCTCGAAATCTGGCTCGATCTCGGCAATTCTTCTTTGCATAGGAGAAGGTCTGGTAAACTGGAATCCTTGTCTTCGACGAATATCCTGCATGAAAAACTCACGACGCCTGCATATATCCCGCAAATCTTCCACGGAGTGAATACTCAAATTCAGAATTTCGTGTTGAATATCCGGGAGCAGATTTCGGCGCAAAATCTCTACTAAAGTTATATCCGAAAGTTTTTCAGTAAGCCGATCTGTCAATTCCACTATAGATTCGTAAAAGCTATCAAAAGTCTCGTTCGCCTTTTGTTTTCGGTCTCTAATCAGCTCGCGTATGTCGACGTCAGTTCTAGAGTCCTTATATTGTTTCCTCAAGGCTTTGCATAATTCGGGCCACTCCATAATCGACACGGACCGGTGATATCGCCAAAACCAATCGTTTGCTTTGCCGTCAAAAAGTAGGCCAGCGTTGTGACAAAGTAAATTGTAGTCTCCTTGCAATGTCTGGACTGTCAAAGCCTCTACCCTATAAATAAAATTTTCCACGGACAGACCGTTCGGACCACCACTGAATTTCAGTTTCCAGTTCGAAATAATTTGAAGAACCTTGTCAGGGCGACCTCGCAAATCTGACGATGAGGAAGCATGGAAAGCTGAAGTATTCAGAGCAGAATTAAAGGGACCAGGTCTATAAGGATTATTTAAATTATTACTGGTACTGCTCGAGTCGAGACCTAAAAACTCTCTAAACGTACGTTGCTCCACTGCAGAAACATCCGGCATATGATGAGGCGGCGTGTGTACAACCTGTGGTGAAGTTTCAGTCTGATTTTGCTGTTGGCTTTTTGGTTGAACAAGAGGTGGCAACACAGGTTGCTCCACCCGGTGTGAACCCTGTGAATGATCCACCTGGGGAATCGTGTGCACAGCAGAAGTTGCAGGGAGATTCAGGCCAGCAAGACTGGACCGCACATTCTGATCTACAAGTGTTGATATATGACTATTCAAAGTAGCTAATAACTGGGCGTTCTGAGCCGAAACTATTGCAGAAATCATTTCCTTAAGTGATTCAACGGATACAACAGGGGGTGTAGCTGGTACTGTAGAGGAAGGATCCCTAACCGAATCAGTAGGTGCTACAGTTTCAGAAATCGGACAAATACCCGCCTGTTCATTCCCCAGCGGTTTGTTCTGAGCACGTGTGGACTTCTGAGGACCTTCACTCACTATTCTAGTGTTGCATACAGGACAGTAAGGACGCAATTTTATGATCTTTTGCAAGCACTCTTTATGAAAATTATGACCACAAACAGGGGTAATGAGAAAACTTTTAGACACTATTGGAGTGTCGCATGCATCACAATTTGGATGCTTGTCAGCACCACCAGCAGCAGTGCCACCTTGAGCACCCTCACCCAGGCCCATTTCAAATAATTCACAAAATTAACTCACAGAAAATATAAAGTGGTATGCGCTCAGCAAAAATTTTTGCGTCCGCAAAAAAATAAAAATTCCTTTCGAAGGAATATGATAAACAATCTCAAAATAATTAATAAATACAAATCTATCTTAGCTAAGGTTTGAATTCAAATCCAAGATCTCTTACAGAAGTTTTCGGCTTCTGATTTAAAATAAAATCCCGAAGAGAAAAAAAAAAAAAATATACAAAGATCCCCGAAATATTTTCGATAAACAAAAAATTTGATCCAAAATAAATTAGAATTTTCAAAGGAAAGCAAAACTCCAGAAACTCAAACTAAGAGTTATAAATTAAGTTGGGGTTGCAGATGATTTTAAAATATTAGATGAAAAAAAAACTGTTAAATAAAACGACGAATTCGTGAGACCAGAAATGGAAATACTTTTGATTTCAAATCAATTTAATTTGGGGAAAATTAGATTAAAATCGTACGTGTATAAAAACGAAGGAGACAAAATGTGCGTCAATAAAAAAAATAAAAAGTTAATGAAAAGATGAAATAGTTTGTAAAAACAAACGAAAAGAATATTAACAACAAAACAAATAGATCTGTTTTGTGAAAAGTATCAACTGTAAAAACAACAATATTGATAGGAAAGTTAAATCAGCGTTAGCAAATATTTTGACAAATGAATGTTAAATCACTAATTAAAAGTGGGTTTGTTCTCAATTAGAAACAGTCCCTATAATCCAAGTGGAAAAATGGTTATCAAAGAAAAAAAATCAAAAATGTAATCTTATAGATACACTTTAACTTTTCACTTACCCGAGCTAAAATAAATGAATGTGCATAAACAGATTAATAAAAAAAATGTTAGTAAATAACTATGCAAAGAAAAAAAATAGTAAATAAAAAAAAATTATTCAATCCTCTCTAATCTCTCAATCTATACTTCGGTTTTTCCAGAGGATTAAAAGATTAAAATAAATAAAATAAAAAGTAAATTTTAAGGTTTTTTCCTTTCGATTAAAAATTGCCGTTCACAAAAAAAATATAAATATATTCATGATCTGTTTGATTTCATGTCACTAAAGTCCCCGCCTATTGTAGATTAATGCTCACACGAATTTATAAAAACAGTATTGGCGGAAAATATAGACTAGGAAAAGGGGAAAATCAAAAGAAGAGAGGTTTCACTATAACGGATAAAACTAATTAAAAGCTCTATAATTCCATTTGCAGTACTGTAGGGTAAACTTATTTGATCATTTTAAACTGAGGTCAGTTCTAGCTTTAACGTCCAAATACTGCATTCCAAACAGTTCAAAAATTAGATCTTATGAGTTCACAAATAAATGAAGGATAGATAACAATAAATTCAGGGTTAAAAATGAATGTTCTGTTCAAACTGAATCATAATTAAATCCAAACTAAATTTCAATGGTACCCAGGGAAAAAAAAATGAAAAAAAAAATTAGTTAAATTCAGAAACTAAAATCAGAGATAATTTAATCGGAGCCGAACAAAACATGATACACCATAGAAGATGCAAACATAAGATGGAATTTCAAAAACATTTTGACTCTTTCGGGCCCCACGTTGGGCGCCAAATTTATAATTTTACATGCAACATAAGTTAGAAAAGTGGTAGATGTTGATTAGGGCAAACATGAAGCAGGTGCACGTTTTTAATCCGGCCTTATTGCTCGTCGTTTGGGGGGGTTCAAGGCTTCGTCGTACCCAATACCACAATGCCACCTATAAATTATTTTATTATACGTGCATCACAAAGGTTTAGAGAAAAACAATAAAAAATGTAGGAACCAAGGAAGAATTAAAAAAAAAAATTCAGAAAAAAAGTTTAAAGGAAAGAACCAGTTCCAATCCTAGAAAGTATAAATTGTACAAGCGTGTTTGACGATACAGGATGTTGATGTATCCGTCTTCTTGCCCTCCCATCCTTGATCATAAATAGAATAAATCCATAAAATCGAAAATTTATGATCCCAAAAAAAAATTATCTACAGCAACCTATTTCCTTTACTTTCAACACAGTTTTTTCCTTTGGACTTTTAACACGCACTTTTAATCGTAGGGTTTTTTTTCCTTTTTTTTATTCCTTTTATTTCTCCCCTACATACACCCGAACGACATTTTCCTCCCTGGATATTTTCCCCAATCCTAGGTAGAATTTCCACGCAATTTTCCCGCACTACGCAAATGAAAATTTCTGATGGGATTTAATTGCTTCAAACGTTCAAACACCGACGGCATCTATCACTCAGATCCTTAGCACGACGATACACCAACCCGCTCTTTTACACTTTAATATGCACTAGTTGATGTTGGAATTTAAGGCCAGAGAGAGTGATCAAAACCAAAAGCTTTTCGATCAACCAGGCTTGTTGTTGATGCAATTAGTTTCCGAGGTTCGTTTTGTTTTTTTTTTTTGTTTTTTTGTGTTACACACAAGGTGCCAAATCTATATAAAACAAATAGTTTCATAAGAATTGCTATAAAAGAGTAATTAATTTATATTAAAATTACCACTGAGAGATGGCACCAAGGGGTACAAATAAGTAATAATAATAAATATGAAACTGGTCCCCGAATTAAAATTAAGCCAAATAAACGCACTGTTAAGGGAGTTTCTAAAAAAAATATTAAGCATCTGTTAACCACGGAGAAAATTCTGCCTGAGGGAGTTTAATATACCTCTGGAATTCCGAGCTTTCACCCAAAGTAAAATGCAAAACAATTGGAACAAAAATGTACCCTCGCAAACAAAGTACCTCGGCCAGCAATCTTTTAGAGAAGCAAAAGCTGTGAGAAATAAATAAAAATAGTATTCCTTTGCTTAACTCTACACAAACTTTATTCCACCTAAAATAAAAACAAAATACTCACAATCTTATAACAAAACCACCGACGAATAGAATCTTATCCAAACACTTTCGAGTAGAACCTTGGTAATTATTTCTTTTAGACACTAATTACCCACAAAAATTCTAAATTTCTAACAGCTTAAAATGAAACTGATTTTTCACTTAAGATTTTAAACGCGCACTTTAACTCTTGAAAAAAAATGATGTTTCACAAGGTACTGTTTGTTGATATAATGGCCGAGATACTTGCCGCTTGGTTTAACGAAACCTCGGCAACGCTGTAGTGACTTGGCGCCACGAAATTTATTAATAAAACAAAAATTAGTTAAATGTCAACATAGTGACACCAATAAGGACATGCAGTGTGTCGCATCACATGTAGATGGCGATGTTTCAAAAAAACTTGTGCATATTTACAGGTCAAAAAGTTAACGAAGGAAAAAAAAATCAAACAACACAAAAAACTGGAAAAAAAATAAAACTACGAATGCAAGCGCCTTTACAATTGCCACAGTTTAGACACATTGTGGCAGTAAGGTGGTGTGTCTAAAAATACCCTACGGGGAAAGGGACCGGTCCCAGATGACACGCAGGATAGGTCCCCAGGGGGCGGAGACCGGTCGTTGATTGGTCTTTTTGTTTGAAAGAGACATATCATTTTAACATGGCGTTGTCATTGGAAATGACCAATTGCCACATTTTAGACACCTTGTGACAGTAAGGTGGTGTGTCTAAAAATAGCTTTTCAAATAAACTAATAAAAAATTAAGAATTAAAAATAATCTACTTGGCGTCGAAGTAGGGCTCGATAACACAACCCCCTGCTTGTAAGGCAAACGCTCTACCGTCTGAGCTAATGTTGCTTATGCGTGATATCTGGCTGATGGTAAAGTTATATATTTTTCGTTTCTGTTCAAATTAAAAAGAAAAAACAAATACTACAAGCAAATAAAAAAAATAGAAAAGCAAACAACACTAACACACACACAAATATAGTGGAAGTGCCTTCAGTATGCCCCCGATTGACCAGTCACGGGATAGGTCCTTTAATGGCAGTTTACTCGTTTTTTGCGTTGGCCATATTTAAATTAAAAAATCAATTAATAATTAGAAAATTACCTCAAAAACTCTGAGAATATAAATAAAAATTTTAAAAATTGCCCTTAAGTTAAAAAGAAAATTAAATGAAATACCAATTGTTAAAACTAAAACAGCTTTAACATTAAAAAACGTTGAAAATACAAACCTTAAAATTTTTTAGCAAAAAATTATAAAAATTTAAAAAAAGAGCTAAAATAAGCAAATCGTAAAAAATAAAGTTCAAAATAAATAAAAGAGTAAAGTAAATAAAAAAATATTTTAAAAAATATGGCGCGAATTTTATTTTTTATTTCGGTATCGGTCAAGTTTTTTAAAAGCAACAGTGAAAGTAACGAATCAGAAAATACTTAGGAAATTAATTCATTCTCTTTGGTTAATATTTGTACTAATTTAGTAATATGCCTTTGGTTGACCGGTCACGGGATAGGTCCTTGGAGGGCAATTGACTCCTCATTCCCCGTAGGGTAGCTTTTCAAATAAACTAATAAAAAATTAAAAATAATCTACTTGGCGTCGAAGTAGGGCTCGATAACACAACCTTCTGCTTGTGAGGCAAACGCTCTACCGTCTGAGCTAACGTTGCTTATGCGTGATGGCTGGCTGATGTTCAAGTTATGTTTTTCGTTTCTGTTCAAATAAAAAAGAGAAAGAAAAAACAAACACACACACAGCAAATAAAAAAAATATGGCAAAGAAAAAAATAGAAAAGAAAACAACATTAACACACACACAAATATGGTGGAAGTGCCTTGAATATGCCCCCGATTGACCGGTCATGGGATAGGCCCCTTAATGGCAGTTGACTTGGTTTTTTCGTTGGCCAAAATTAAATTAAAAAATCAATTAAAAATTAGAAAATTACCTCAAAACCTCTGATAATATAAATAAAAATTGAAAAAATTCCTCTTAAATTACAAAGAAAAGTTAAATGAAATACCAATTGTTAAAACTAAAACAGCTTTAACATTAAAAAAACGTTGAAAATACAAAACTTTAAATTTCTTAGCAAAACATTATAGAAATTTAAAATAAGAGCTAAAATAAGCAAATCGTGAAAAAATAAAGTTAAAAATAAATAAAAGAGTAAAATAAATAAAAAATATTTTGAAAAATATGCCGCGAATTTTGTTTTTATTTCGGTATCGGTCAAGTTTTTTTAAAAGCAACAGTGAAAATAACGGATCAGAAAATACTTAGAAAATTAATTAATTCTCTTTTGTTCATATTTGTACTAATTTAGTAATATGCATTTGACTCCTCATTCCCCGTAGGGTTGTTCTACACTCAAAATAATAGGTCTGTTGGCTCAACAGAAAAATTTGTTACTTTAACAAAATTTATTCCTGTTTTTTTTGCTTAAAACAAAATTTGTTGATTTAAATTTTTTTTTTAATTTAACAAACGGTTAGGGGTGGTTGAAATTTTCGCAATTATGCTCTATCTTCCTTAGTTTTCGAGATTTGGGCCGTTTTAAAAAATCGGGAGGGGAAAAAGATAGCACCGTCTTTAAAACTTGTGATACTCTGGTGGCGCCATCTACAAAAATATAAAAATATTATATTTTAACTATAAATTGAGTAAAATTTAACGAATTAAAAAATAGTAAAATTTAAAAATTAGTTATAAATAATTTTGATTACTAACACTCAAAATTAATTAAAGTACTGAGGGTTTTTTAAATCAGTGTTTCAGCTAAAATTTTGTTAAAAATTAGTCAAATCGATTTTAATATTGACGTATACGACACAAAGGCTTGCTAACTTAGCTAAAAGTAACCATAGTTTAGTACACTCTCAGAACAATTCCGTTGTGACAACCGAATTTTTTCCAACCGAATTGGCTCGGTTGCTGCAACCTCGTAATTCGGTTGCCCCAACCGAATTCAGTTGTGGCTACCCATAATTCGGTTGTCGCAACCGAATTGAAATCGAATTCGGTTGCCAGAACTGAATTCGGTTGCTGAAACTGAATTACGAGGTTGCAGCAACCGAATCAATTAGGTTGGCAAAAAATTCCGTTGCCACAACGGAATTGTTCTCAGAGTGTACTTTTGCATATTATATACACCCAGGAAAAAGATTGGTTGGCTTTCGGTCAAAACCATTAAAATGAATTTGCCAGGACTTTATTTTATTTGGAATTACCTATAATTGAATACTACATCAAAAATATTTTACTAGGTATTAAAAATAGGGAAAATGAACTAAAAAACAATCCTTTTAACAAATTATTGGTATCTCCAATCAATTTTAAAATTAGTATCAGTTTAGTAATTCTATGCAGTAGAAGCAGCCATTTATTTAGTGAATATACAAGAAAATTGGTGTTATCTATAACCTTCTTTAAAAAAATTTTAATATTCGAAAGTGGTAACTACAAATACGGGTATCCTAATGAAATATGACCTTAAATTCAAGTTTCTGTAGAACCAACCGAATTGTGGATTGTATTGATAACACACACAACTATTAATTGGTAATGATAAACGAGTTTTATACTGTATTAATAAAACACATAAATTCAAAATTAGTCATTAAAATTATTAAATGTTTGTGGTGTAGTGGGTGAGGAGTTGGCCTAGCACGCCGGATTTCCGAGTTCGAATCCCGGAAAAGACAAAAATTTAGATGTTTTTTTTAATTAAAATAAAATATTCATATGTATAAACAGTAAATATGGCTAAGAAAATTAAAAGTAGTTGTGGGGCAGTGGGTAAGAGTGTGAACTATTAACCTGAGTGGCCGGGTTCAATACCAGAAAATTCAAAAAAAGTTTTTTAATTTCAATAAAATTTTGTGGAACATAATAATATTTATGTGGAACATAATATTGAATTAGACAACCGAATATTGGCTTTCACGACGAAAAATATAATTTAATATAAAGATAGTTGTCGTAACCGCACGAATTCGATTGGCAACAAATTCGGTGGCCACAACTGAGACTGTTTTCTGTGTGTATGTATGTCCAATTCATATGAAAATAAAAGTGGTTATCCTTTTTCTATACATTCATACAAAAAGGCCGTAAAAGTAGTTCAAAATTCTGCTAAAATAACAGGAAATAATAACTGTATTGGCGCAAACAGAATTTTCAATGAAGTTGAAAATCATGGTCTGCTAAATTTATGTAAGCTAAATTTTACATACTACTAAATATACGGACAATTTTAGTTAAACTAGCAAGGAAATTTGAGCTAACTTCCGCAGAAATTTTATCTGATTTAATTAATAGTATAATATATATAATTAATTAGTACAAATATGAACTAAAGAGAATGAATTAATTTTCTAAGTATTTTCTGATTCCTTACTTTCATTGTTGCTTTTAAAAAACTTGACCGATACCGAAATAAAAAACAAAATTCGAGTCATATTTTTTAAAATATTTTTTTATTTATTTTACTTTTTTATTTAATTTGAACTTTATTTTTTTCATACATGGGAATTTTTCATTACCATTGAAATTTCATTACCATTAGTTCATACTAATGACAATGAAAAAAATTTTGTTACCATTTAATGGTAATGAAATATTTTTCATTAGAAAAATCATTACTAATGGTAATGAAATCACACTAATGTAAAAAAAAACTAATTACAATTGATTAAAAAACCATTTGTTTACAAAAATCCTAATATATAACATAAGCTACAATCAGGGATGGAAAAGCCCTCAAGCGAGCCAAAAATATAAAAATTTTTATAAAAAGCTAAAAAGCGGAACGCACATGCATATGTGCGCGCACATGGATGCAAAAAATCGCTGAAATTAAAAAAAGTTTCAAATACCAGAAAAAATCGCAAAAAAATGCAAAAATTAGAAAAAATCGCCAAAATTTGAAAAAATGCCAAAATTGAAAAATTTTGTAAAAATTTTGAAAATATCGTCATAACTTGAAAAAATCGTCATATTTGAAAAAATTGCCCAAATAGTCAAAATTTAAAAAAAATCGTCAAAAATTAGACAAAATCGCAAAAATTGCAAAATATCGTAAAAATTTTAAAAAAATCATCTTGAAAAAATTTTCAATATTTGAAAAAATTACCAAAATCGTCAAAATTTCAAAAAGCCGTCAAAAATTGGAAAAAATCTGAAAAATGCCAAAATTGAAAAATTTTGTAAAAATTTTGAAAAAAATCGTAATAACTTGAAAAAATCGTCAATATTTGAAATAATTGCCCAAATAGTCAAAATTTATAAAAAAAAAATAGTCAAAAATTAGACTAAATTGCCAAACTTGCGAAATATCGTAAAAATTTTGAAAAAATTGTCAACATTTGAAAAAAATTACCAAAATCGTCAAAATTTCAAAAAGTCGTCAAAAATTGGAAAAAATTGCGAGAATTGAGAAACTTGTAAAAATTTGTGAAAATCGACAAAAATTAGAAAAAATCGGTTTAAAAAACGAAATTTCCAAAATTTATTTCTCGCATTTATTTTTCCTTGTTCCGTTTCATCTAACTCATTTAGTTTTCGAGATAAGGGGAATATTCCAAATAATAGCCGTTTTCTCTCTACGAGGCTTAGTTTTCGAGAAAAACGCGATTTTAAAATCTAGCAATGCAAGTCAAAATCTAGTTTCACTATCGGGGTATTGGTAGTGACTTTTGACCTTTCGTGCAATCATTTTTCCTCTAGCTCTTCTAGTTTTCGAGATATGGACGATTAAAATTTTATTTAAGCGATTTTCGCACTTATTTTTTCACATATGACTCACTATGACTTCCCTGTACCAAAACCGTTGTCCGTTTTCATTTAACTCATTTAGTTTTCGAGATATGGGGGACATTCCAAATAAAAGCCCTTTTCTCTCTACGAGGCTTAGTTTTCGAGAAAAACGCGATTTTAAAATCTAGCAATGCAAGTCAAAATCTAGGTTCACTATCGGGGTATTGGTAGTGACTTTTGACCTTTGGTGCAGTCATTTTTCCTCTAGCTCTTCTAGTTTTCGAGATATGGACGATTAAAATTTTATTTAAGCGATTTTTGCATTTATTTTTACGCAGATGACTCACTATGACTTTCCTGTACCAAAACCGTTGTCCGTTTTCATTTAACTCATTTAGTTTTCGAGATATGGGGGACATTCCAAATAAAATCCCTTTTCTCTCTACGAGGCTTAGTCTTCGAGAAAATCGCGATTTTTAAATCTAGCAATGCAAGTCAAAATTTAGTTTCGGTATCGGGGTATTGGTGGTGGGTTTTGACCTTTGGTGCAGTCATTTTTCCTCTAGCTCTTCTAGTTTTCGAGATATGGACGATTAAAATTTTATTTAATCGATATTCGCATTTATTTTTCCGCTGATGACTCACTATGACTTCCTTATTCCAAAACCGTTGTCCGTTTTCATTTAACTCATTTGGTTTTCGAGATATGGGGGACATTCCAAATAAAAGCCCTTTTCTCTCTACGAGGCTTACTTTCTCGAGAAAAACGCGATTTTAAAACATAGCAATGCAAGTCAAAATCTATTTTCGCTATCGGGGTATTGGTAATGAGTTTTGACTTTTGGTGCAGTCATTTTTCCTCTAGCTCTTCTAGTTTTCGAGATATGGACGATTAAAATTTTATTTAATCGATTTTCGCATTTATTTTTCCGCAGATGACTCACTATGACTTCCTTGTTCCAAAACCGTTGTCCGTTTTCATTTAACTCATTTGGTTTTCGAGATATGGGGGACATTCCAAATAAAAGCCCTTTTCTCTCTACGAGGCTTATTTTTCGAGAAAAACGCGATTTTAAAATCAAGCAATGCAAGTCAAAATCTAGTTTCGCTATCGGGGTATTGGTAATGAGTTTTGACCTTTGGTGCAGTCATTTTTCCTCTAGCTCTTCTAGTTTTCGAGATATGGACGATTAAAATTTTATTTAATCGATTTTCGCATTTATTTTTCCGCAGATGACTCACTATGACTTCCTTGTTCCAAAACCGTTGTCCGTTTTTTATTTAACTCATTTGGTTTTCGAGATATGGGGGACATTCCAAATAAAAGCCCTTTTCTCTCTACGAGGCTTAGTTTTCCAGAAAAACGCGATTTTAAAATCTAGCAATGCAAGTCAAAATCTAGTTTCGACCTTTGGTGCAGTCATTTTTCCTCTAGCTCTTCTAGTTTTCGAGATATGGACGATTAAAATTTTATTTAATCAATTTTCGCATTTATTTTTCCGCAGATGACTCACTATAACTTCCTTGTTCCAAAACCGTTGTCCGTTTTAATTTAACTCTTTTGGTTTTCGAGATATGGGGGACATTCCAAATAAAAGCCCTTTTCTCTCTACGAGGCTTAGTTTTCGAGAAAAACGCGATTTTAAAATCAAGCAATGCAAGTCAAAATCTAGTTTCGCTATCGGGGTATTGGTAATGAGTTTTGACCTTTGGTGCAGTCATTTTTCCTCTAGCTCTTCTAGTTTTCGAGATATGGACGATTAACATTTTATTTAATCGATTTTCGCATTTATTTTTCCGCAGATGACTCACTATGACTTCCTTGTTCCAAAATCGTTGTCCGTTTTTTATTTAACTCATTTGGTTTTCGAGATATGGGGGACATTCCAAATAAAAGCCCTTTTCTCTCTACGAGGCTTAGTTTTCCAGAAAAACGCGATTTTAAAATCTAGCAATGCAAGTCAAAATTTAGTTTCGGCATCGGGGTAGTGGTGGTGGGTTTTGACCTTTGGTGCAGTTATTTTTCCTCTAGCTCTTCTAGTTTTCGAGATATGGACGATTAAAATTTTATTTAAGCGATTTTCGCATTTATTTTTCCGCAGATGACTCACTATGACTTCCTTGTTCCAAAACCGTTGTCCGTTTTCATTTAACTCATTTGGTTTTCGAGATATGGGGGACATTCCAAATAAAAGCCCTTTTCTCTCTACGAGGCTTAGTTTTCGAGAAAAACGCGATTTTAAAATCTAGCAATGCAAGTCAAAATCTAGTTTCGCTATCGGGGTATTGGTAATGAGTTTTGGCCTTTGGTGCAGTCATTTTTCCTCTAGCTCTTCTAGTTTTCGAGATATGGACGATTAAAATTTTATTTAAGCGATTTTTGCATTTATTTTTACGCAGATGACTCACTATGACTTCCCTGTTTCAAAACCGTTGTCCGATTTCATTTAACTCATTTAGTTCTCGAGATATGGGGGATATTCCAAATAAAAGCCCTTTTCCCTCTACGAGGCTTAGGTTGCGAGAAAAACGCGATTTTAAAATCTAACCTTTGGTGCAGTAATTTTTTATGTAGCTCTTATAGTTTTCGAGATATGGAAAATTAAAATTTTATTTAAGCGATTTTCAATTTTTGCGAGAAATGAATTTTTGCAATTTTTTCAATTTTGTAAAACCGAAATTTGACGATTTTTCAAATTTTGACGATTTTTTCCAATTTTTATGATTTTTTTCAATTTTGGAAATTTTTTAAAATTTTGAAAATTTTTTCAATTTTGGCGATTTTTAAAATTTTTAACGATTTTTTTAAATTTTTGACGATTTTTCAAACTTTGACGATTTTTCAAATTTTGACGATTTTTTCCAATTTTTGTGATTTTTTTCAATTTTGGAAATTTTTTCAAATTTTGACAATTTCCAACCCTGATTTCAGTGAATTTTCTGCATTTTTACGTTCCTCGGAAAGCTTATCTGTCAATGGTAATTATTTTTTTTTAATTGATACATTATCAATGGTAATGAAATTAAAAACCATTGTCATTATTCACTGAAATCAAATTCCAAAATCATTAACATTAATTTGAAACAATGGTAACGAAAATAATTTCATTACCATTTATATCAATCAATGTTAATGAAATCGTCAATTAATTAGTCCACCTAATTCATTAGTCCCATGTATGATTTTTTTACGATTTGCTTTCTTTAGCTCTTATTCTAAATTTTTATAATTTTTTGCTAAAAAATTTTAAGTTTTGTATTTTTAACGTTTTTTAATGTTAAAGCTGCTTTAGTTTTAACAATTGGTATTTCATTTCATTTAATTTTAGACTTAACGGTAATTTTTTAAATTTTTATTTATATTATCAGAGTTTTTGAGGTAATTTTCTAATTTTTAATTGATTTTTAAATTTAATTATGGCCAACGCAAAAAAACGAGTCAACTAACACTAAAGGACCTATTCCGTGATCGGTCAATCGGGGGCATACTGAAGGCACTTCCACTATATTTGTGTGTGTGTTAGTGTTGTTTTCTTTTCCATTTTTTTTTATTTGCTTGTAGTGTTTGTTTTTTCTTTTTTATTTGAGCAGAAACGGAAAATATATAACTTTACCATCAGCCAGTCATCACGCATAAGCAACATAGCTCAGACGGTAGAGCGTTTGCCTTACAAGCAGGCAGTTGTGTTATCGAGCCCTACTTCGACGCCAAGTAGATTATTTTTAATTCTTAATTTTTTATTAGTTTATTTGAAAAGCTATTTTTAGACACACCACCTTACTGCCACAATGTGTCTAAACTGTGGCAATTGGTCATTTCCAATGACAACGCCATGTTAAAGTGATATGTCTATTTCAAACAAAAAGACCGATCAACGACCGGTCTCCGCCCCCTTGGGACCTATCCTGCGTGTCATCTGGGACCGGTCCCTTTCCCCGTAGGGAATATTCTCTGCAAGTTTGGCCCCGGATGCTCAAAAACAAATTTAGGGCCGGGAAAGTAAAATTCTTTCCAGATCAATATTTTCCGCTACCTTCAGAGAAATGATCTATGTAGAAAAAACTTTGGTACGTGAGGACCGAAAAAGTACTTTTTTTGTCTGGTTTGTACAAAATCCAAAAACTCATTTTCCATTCCTGCAATTGCATTTAAATATATTTATTTTGCATAAAACCCATACATGTGATGTATTTTAACGGAAATTATGTTTGTTGTGTGGGTGTATGTTTGTATTTCTATACAAATGTTTTTGTGTGTGTATGATTAAGTATTAAATGTACTCCATATAAAATGCCATGTTTTATGCCAAACATTTTATGTAGAACGACAATATAAGCGGTTTCAAGTATTGCTCAAGTGTTTTATGTATTAAGTAGTGGTTTTTATTTTCTAACGTGGTCTTATTCATAAATATCTAGAAAATATGCAATTAAAGTGAATGTTCACAAACAACACAATGGGTCATTCGAATAAAACTTAGCAATTAATTCGAAGTAATTACTTTGGGCTTAGGAATGGCTTTTAATTCCAAATTTAACAATTGGCAGGTAGAATAGCATGAAATGTAAAAAAAATTAAAAAATTAAATTTCTAGTTTACTCCCGAGCAGAGAAACCAGCCAGCCGCCGTGAGCCGTTTAATCCGTCGCCGCCGGTTATTTTTGCCTCATCCGCCGCCGCCGATTTTTTTCTGCTCATTTCGGCTGGAAGTTTCAATTTTCCAAAATATAAAAATTAAAAACAAATGTCATTTTTAAAATAAATTTTCTACTTCATCATTTCCTGAACCATCAAGAGTATTTGTTTTTATTTCAAAAGAAATAAAAGAACCAGTTTTATAGTCAGAGCTAATGATTTTTGTCATAAATATTTCTTAAGTTAGAAGTTTTGCTTGAAAACTTCTGACAGATTTCGGTGAAATTTGGATATGCAATAGAGTAGAGAATCCAAATGAACACTTCTTTAGCACCCATAGTTTTAGATAAAAATTAATATTAAATAGGATGCATTCTTATGTTGAATACATTCCTTATAGAATTACAATAAATTTAAATAATTAATTTTTTCATTAATTCTAATCTTTTACAAAATGGCTTATCAAAATTGTCATTTTATTCAATCCGTAAAAGATCTAAGGTATGAATATACTAATGATTCTGACAACACTTTAGTTTATAATTACAAATTAAATAAAACTGTGGCTTATTTTAGGGATTTAATATTGATATTATATACACAACCCATAAAAATAATGAAGGTAATTAACCAAAATTTAAAAACGCAAACATTTGTTTTAATTTTTTACAAACCGAATCAAACGTGAAAGATCATTATAAAAAGAATGAATTCATGAAAGAATTCATTCACAATGAATGAAAATTAAAAGAATGAAGCCAGTGAATGAATTCATAAGGAATTGTATAAAAATTTTAATTAAAAAATTTTAATTAAAAATCCAAAAGTGAATTAAAAAATTAATTCATTCGAATCTATGGTCGTAGGTTTGGTTAAGTAGATCGCATCACATTTTTCAGAAATTTCAGTACACCTGAAATTATAATCAAAATGTTAAGTAAGTTATTTCTCGGTCGACTTATAAAATTGGGGAGATATTTACAATAATCGACGCTGTTCTGAGTTCCGAATCCACAAAAATAAGTTTTAAAGTGAAACGTTCCCAATTTTTTTTGCTGTTCCGTGATATACATCCGAGTTATTTTTTCGTTTTATTTCGTGTAGAAAAAGCTTGATGATAGTGAAACGAATATATATTTTTTAACAACAATTACTATACAATAGCGGCGTGCCTTAGGCCTAGTTTTTGGGATGTCAGTTAAACCGAAAACGAATTTTGCCGTATCGGGCAAGCCCGTTTGCTGTTTTTTTAAAGATTGAAACCCATAATTTAAATCTAAATCAATTTTGGAGAGAAGGGTGACCCAGTTGACAAAGGATACCGCGTCTATATATCTGGATAATTTTTCTATGTGTAAAAAATAAAATAATTAATTTTGAAGGTTAATTATTAAAAAAGTTCATATATAGTAAGAAGTTTCCGCTATAGTAGACAAAAAACCTAACTAAATAGTTTTCCAAGTAAAAATTGTGAATCTAATATTTTTCTGTATCTGCATAAAAACCTCTTCAAAATCGAAAAGCGTTTCTCGAGAAAAGAGTGAATATAATTTATATTCGAGTTAAGGGTTTTTTATAAAAAGGATCTCACCTTCAGGAGGACCTTTCGAAATTCGTATAAACTTGGAAACTCAAAATTGAACATTTAGGTACATCGTGTGATATTAACTTTAAATTATAAGGGATTTTGGATATTTGGAAATAAAGAATACAAAAAGGCATAAACATTTCGATGTATTTAAAGTGGATTAAAATGGGTGGAATAATAAGTTTTGTATCTTCTTAGCAAATTAAACTATTACACTATGCGACAGTCAAAATCGGGATGGGATGAAACCAACGGGAAATGTTATATCGGTCAAAAACAAGTTATACGTGTCCCGGCGTTTCGCTGGGTCACCCCTAGGAATCGAGATATATCTTTTTTTGACATAACTCGAGAACCACTAGTCCGATTTTGCTCAAACAATTTTAAAAAAATTAATAATTACAATTCCTTTAATCTGTTCATATAACGTTTTTCTATATACTCAACAGTTTTGCCGGTAAAAATAAATGTTTTTTACCGCTACCATAAAAATCAATAACCTTTTGTTTATTACTTTTTTTTAATATTTTAGACAAAAAATATTTTTTTCTTCATACATTTATTTTTACCGGCAAAACTGTTGAGTATATAGAAAAACGTTATATGAACAGGAATTGTAATTTTTAATTTTTTTAAAATTGTTTGAGCAAAATCGGACTAGTGGTTCTCGAGTTATGTCAAAAAAAAGACCACCAAAGGTCAAATCGATATATCTCGATTCCTAGGGGTGACCCAGCGAAACGCTGGGACACGTACAACTTCTTTTTTACCGATAAACCTTTCCCCGGTAGTTTGAACCCTTCCCGATCACTGACCCCTACCATTTGTCTCACAGTGTTATTCGCTATTTAACAAGATGTAAACACGTAAACACAGCAGGTGTTACCGTCATGAAGCGATTTTAAAAATTCGTATAGTAAATAGTGTAAGACTTAGTACTTTTGGTATCTTCTAAGCAAATGTAACTACCCGAGTAAAAAAGTTTATATAAAATTATATATGAATGGATATATTTGTAATATGTAACTGGATACAATTTCATACGAAAAATGGTTATATTAAATTGTATCATATTGGATATAATTATATTTACAAGGATACAAAGTTATATCAAATTATCAACTTATATCCGAGTTTTGTCCCGATCAAATTGGATATAATTTAATACAATACGATATGATTAAATGTAAATGATAAAAAAAATTTGTAGCAGGATTTCACATCCTACACACTACCAGCCGCAGGTTACTGTTGATAATAAGTAACTATTAAAGACGTTATTGTATAAATCCGATACTGTTGAATTCTTTAAAGATTAGCCATCGTATTCAAAACGAAAAAGCATATGCTAACTAACTAGCTGCCAGCTTTCCATTATGGGAATTTGTGTGTAAAAAAGATATGTGACAGCAAGTTAGCTACCATACACTTTGTCATTTTGAATACGAAAAATGATCTATAACAATATTCAATGTCTTATTTCTACACTCAAAACTTATCGGACCAGAACAAAATATATATGTCGTTGGAAAGGTACTTGAAATACCTTACCAATGGTATGCAACATGACTTATTAACCCATTACGAGCCGGGTCATGATTTTAAATGTTAATTTTTTAAATTGGAGTTTATAAATTAAAAAAACAAACTTAAAAATAAAAAAAGCTCGGAAAATATTAATTTAATGAAAAAATTTAGTAAAACATATAAAAAAAATTGTTTTTGATGAAATGAGTTTCGAACTTGTGTCTGAGATTAACTAGTACATATATTGCAATATATAAAATAAAATCAAAAGTATTTTTCTTATCTATTTAAATATAAAATTTTTAACGGTTTTATCAATTATATATTCTTATATAAAAAATTTGCAATAAACCAAATACTGATATATGATTTAATATGATTACATATGAGAAAATTTCTAAAAGTTTTTCTAATATATCATTATATAAAAACATATAAAGTTGCATACAATATTTTATATTATCATATATTTTAATATTAAAAAATATATGTTATATATACTCTTTTTTACTCGGGTATATAAAAGCATGAAATTTGGCACGCTTAAAAAATACTTGGTTCTAAAAGACTTTTATTTTCCGATTCTAAATCTACATTGAAATTTTTCACGTTTTTTCTTGGTTTAATCTTTGTAAAAACTCTCTTTACAATCACGAATTACACAGCACAACACTAAAAATGCATCGGGCATGCGACATATCAATTCTGATAGATTTTAGGATGAATATCACGAATGTGAACACCAAATTTAGCTCTAGTTTTTGGAATATTTGCAAATTTAACTTTCAGCAAAAAGACAGTTTTTTTGTTAAAATTTCTTATTTATTCATATACCTGACTAAACCACGGATAATTTTAAATATGCTTTAAAAATATAGACTTTGGGCTTTTAGAAACATATCAACTTATTTTGATTAGGTAAAGGATCTAGGATATAACTGCAATTAAAGTGAAAACTTCACATATTTTCCTATTTTGCAAATCTAGTAAAATCCCTTAATCGGATTTGCAAAATCTTTACATATGACGTAAATTCATATTCCACTAAATTCTTTTTATCAAAACAATCACAACTTCTGCATCAATATTTGCGGAAAATTCAATCAGAAATACACATTTTACATATTTTTTATTTCAAATAAATTTTATATAAATTTACTATAGCAAAAGAAATAAAGTACATTTTTGAACATGCATATTTTAAAATCGTTATTTTTTCGAAATTTGCACTTCAATTATCTAAAACTTCGTTGAAATTGATTAGAAAATATATGTTTTACATTTCTGAATGGTTTTATCTGAGTTTTATAATTTAAGATTTGTTACAGACTCCTTAATTTTTAGGTTTTAAAAAAGTCTCTCTTTTTCAGTTTTAGTCAATTTTAACTCAAAACGAAAATTCGAAATTTTTTTGATAAATTAAGTAACATGAGATGTTTACTAAAGGTACAAATTCAAATATTGCATATTCCTTTCATCGCAGATTATTTATTAACGAAATCGTGAAAAAAGTGAAATTTCAATTTTAAATGCATATATGTGACAGCGCATAGAGAAAGGGATCTAAGGGTAAAAAAATCAATTATTTTTTTATTTTTTTTGTGGACAACATCTGAGCATCGAATGAGACCGATCCCATGCTCTCCTGACCTTAGGTTCCTTTCTATCCTTATGTCCCTTTCTATTTTGTGCGTCACATACAGGGAATATTATCGCAGCTGTCAAAACGTGCTGCGATATTTCATCATTTTAAAATGTTGCAAAAAATAGCGTTATTACTTTCAATTTTATATATTTTTGCAAAAAGTTTCTTAAAAAATTTAATTTTCCTACAAAAACGTTTTTGCTAATATTTCCTAAACTATGGCTAACTTTAAAATTCTAGTGCCATATTCGTGATCTGCGTTCTAAAGTCTATTAGAAATGATGTGTCGCAATCCCGATGCATCAAATTTATATTTGGAAAACGGTGCCTTTTTTGGAAAACGGTACTTTTTTTTGGAAAAAGGTACTTTTTTGGAAACAGGTACTTTTTTGGAAAAAGGTACTTTTTTTCGAAAAAGGTACTTTTTTTGGAAAAAGGTACTTTTTTCTTGGAAAAAGATACTTTTTTTTTGGAAAGAGGTACTTTTTGTGGAAAAAGGTACTTTTTTTGGAAAAATTTACTTTTTTTTAAAAAGGTGCTTCTTTCTGAAAAAGGTTAATTTTTTTGGAAAACGTAACTTTTTTGGAAATTGGTACTTTTTTTGAAAACAGAACTTTTTCGGAAAAGGCACTTTTTTTGAAAAAAGTAAATTTTTCCAAAAAAAGTACCTTTTTCCACAAAAAGTACCTCTTTCCAAAAAAAAAGTATCTTTTTCCAAGAAAAAAGTACCTTTTTCCAAGAAAAAAGTACCTTTTTCCAAAAAAAAGTAGATAAGACGTCTACACCGGTCGAGGAACCTACATACCAAATTTCAACTTCCTACCTCCAGCGGTTTGGGCAGGCCGTCAAGCGGGGCTCTTTTCCAATTTTTAACCCTCATTTTTACAAAGTCCCTTTCCAAAATTCTTGAAAGTACTTTCTAGAAAAGTTAGCCCCTACTCCAAGGAACACATATCTAAAATTTCAGCTTTCTAGCCAAAGGGGTTTTGGCAGGCCGTCAAGGGGGAGACTTTGCCCCTTTTTGCCCGTTCCGGTAGGAATTTCCAAAAATCCCGTCTTAGCGGACGTCTACGCCGAAAGATGAACCTACATACCAAATTTTAACTTCCTAGCTTCAGCGGTTTGGGCTGGGCGATGTTGAGTCAGTCAGTAACGTTATTCTTTAATATATAGAGATAATAAAATTTTGGAATCTATCATATTTTTTCGTTTCATACATATGCATGTTTAAATTCTAAGTTAGACAACAACTAAATGTAAGTATCTGTGGCGTAGGAGGTAGAGACAGCCTTATAGCCTTAGAGATTTGAGTTCATACCTCAACCAAGGCATTACTTTTTTTTTAATAATTTCTTTTTATTGATTCAAATTAAAAGAATATAATTTTGTGTTGTGAATATAATTTTATTCAAAAACAAAATATTCAAATTCTCAACCTGAAGAAATTCAAATTTGAAATTTGACAAAAGAAATTTATATCGAGTTTAGCCTAGAGGAAAAGCAATGGGCTGACAAACGGAAGGTCGCCGGTTCTATCCCGGTCCGCGATATAATTTTTTTTTAAATTTTTTTTTATTCAAATTAAAAGACACAACTGATTTTCTGTTGTTAATAAAATTTTATTTATAGACAAAATATTCAAACCCGAAGAAATTCAAATTTGAAATTTGACTAAAAAAAATTAAATAGAGGAAAAGCAATGGGCTGACAAGCGCAGGGTCGCCGGTTCGATTCCAGTTAGGGACATAAAAAAATTTTAATTTTTAAATAAATTTTGTGGAACGTGTTTTTCTATTTATAGAATTTATAATCCACAAACATTAAAGTAATCTATTAACACAACAAAAATTCAAAAATTGTAAATAAATTTCGGTACCGGTATTATTTTTAATACCAATTACCGTTGTAATTGGTATTAAAAATAAATAAAAGTGATTGTACCTGGAAATACAAAAATTCGGTTGGCGAAAAATTCAGTTGGAACTACGAATCTGTTTTCTGTGTGTTGAAACAAAAATTTTATAGTTTTTTAAGAGGTGATATTTGACACCTAATTCTCCTACGAATTTAAATTTTTTTGTTTACTTTTCACCTACTAATTGCAGGACGAAACAAATTCAAGTCCGTAGGACTAAGTGATAAGTCAAGCCGTTTAAAGGAACCTTCTACCTTCTTTCTCTCCGAAGTTTTTAAAAGACCCTTCTCTGGGCGCTTATTTATAGCGCGAAAATTGAGAACACAGTTAATTATGAAGAACACTTAACGCCTTCTAAACCACATACTTGCACAAAAAAAATGTTTGCACAAAAAAAAAAGTTTCCACAAAAAAAAACGTTTCCACAACAAAAAAAAATTTACACAAAACAAGTGTTTCAACTAAAAAAAAAATGTTTCCAAAAAAAAAAACTTTTTCCAAAAAAAAAAAAAAATATTTCACAAAAAAAAAATAAAAGTTTCTACAAAAAAAAATGTTTCCACAAAAAAAGTGTTTCCACAAAAAAAAAAGTTTCCACAAAAAAAAAAGTTTCCACAAAAAAAATGTTTCCAAAAAAAAAACTTTTTCCACAAAAAAAAAATATTTCACAAAAAAAAAATTTCAATAAAAAAAAATGTTTCCACAAAAAAAAAAGTGTTGTCATAGCAACACGAAAATTTTATATGTAGGGAATATATAGTAAAATCTAAATGAAATATCTCCGGAACCACTGGGCCAATTTCGTGCAAACTTCACATAAACCATCTACAGACCATCCTCAACGTACCCTGAAATTGAAATCGCTTGACCCGTTTCCGCAGTTAGTGGTGACAACAATATGTACACTTCTTTTTATATATATACACACAGAAAATAAATTGGTTAAAATTCTATCGGAACCAACGAAATTTTTTCATTATTCAATAATATTAATTGCAGTTATTTAGAATTCATCATCAGGAAAGTTATATTTATTTGTGAACAGAAAATATATATGATGAACCAAAATACTGTCACATTATCGAAAATTTTGGCTTTTCTAACCAATATTGAAAAAATACCAACTTCCACATTAACTTCATTACCAACAACCACCAATTAATCGAAGATTTAGCCATTTCAATAAAATATCGGCTGCAAAAATCTAGTATCAGTTGTGTTTCAATAAAATCGATCACTCTATCCAAAGTATTAGTTTTTCCAATCAATTTAAAATTTTTTTTAGCTTTAACTATTAATTTCTATTATTTTGGTAATTCTAATAATATATTGAGACAACCCTACGGGGAAAGGGACCGGTCCCAGATGACACGCAGGATAGGTCCCAAGGGGGCGGAGACCGGTCGCTGATCGGTCTTTTTGTTTGAAAGAGACATATCACTTTAACATGGCGTTGTCATTGGAAATGACCAATTGCCACAGTTTAGACATATTGTGGCAGTAAGGTGGTGTGTCTAAAAATAGCTTTTCAAATAAACTAATAAAAAATTAAGAATTAAAAATAATCTACTTGGCGTCGAAGTAGGGCTCGATAACACAACCTCCTGCTTGTAAGGCAAACGCTCTACCGTCTGAGCTAACGCTGCTTATGCGTGATGGTTGGCTGATGGTTAAGTTATGTTTTTCGTTTCTGTTCAAATAAAAAAGAGAAAGAAAAAACAAACACACACACAGCAAATAAAAAAAACATGGCAAAGAAAAAAATAGAAAAGAAAACAACATTAACACACACACAAATATGGTGGAAGTGCCTTGAATATGCCCACGATTGACCAGTCATGGGATAGGTCCCTTAATGGCAGTTGACTTGGTTTTTTCTTTGGCCAAAATTAAATTAAAAAATCAATTAAAAATTTGAAAATTACCTCAAAACCTCGGATAATATAAATAAAAATTTTAAAAATTCCCCTTAAATTACAAAGAAAAGTTAAATGAAATACCAATTGTTAAAACTAAAACAGCTTTAACATTAAAAAAACGTTGAAAATACAAAACTTAAAATTTCTTAGCAAAACATTATAGAAATTTAAAAATTTTGTTCATATTTGTACTAATTTAGTAATATGCCTTCGGTTGACCGGTCACGGGATAGGTCCTTGGAGGGCAATTGACTCCTCATTCCCCGTAGGGAAGAAACAGAAATTTTATTTATCATAATAAAATTTTGGAATCTATCATATTTTTTCGTTTCATATATATACATGTTTAAATTCTAAGTTAGACAATTAAATGTAAGTATCTGTGGCGTAGGAGGTAGAGACACAGGCTTATAGCCTTAGAGATTTGAGTTCAAACCTCAACCAAGGCATTACTTTTTTTTTTAAATAATTTTTTTATTGATTCAAATTAAAAGACGCAACTGATTTTCCGTTGTGAATATAATTTTATTCAAAAACAAAATATTCAAATTCTCAACCTGAAGAAATTCAAATTTGCAAAAAAAAAATTTAAGTCCAGTTTAGCCTAGAGGAAAAGCAATGGGCTGACAAACGGAAGGTCGCCGGTTCTATCCCGGTTCGCGATATAAATTTTTTTTTAAATTTTTTTTTATTCAAATTAAAAGACACAACTGATTTTCTGTTGTTTATATAATTTTATTTATAGAAAAAATATTCAAACCTGAAGAAATTCAAATTTGAAATTTGACTAAAAAAAAATTAAATAGAGCTTAGCTTAGAGGAAAAGCAATGGGCTGACAAGCGGAGGGTCGCCGGTTCGATTCCAGTTAGCGACATAAAAAAAATTTAATTTTTAAATAAATTTTGTGGAACGTGTTTTTACTAACACAACAAAAATTCAAAAATTGTAAATAAATTTCGGTAGTTACAATGGTATTAAAAATAAATAAAAGTGATTGTACCTGGAACTACAAAAATTCGTTTGGCGAAAAATTCGGTTGGAACTACGAATCCGTTTTCTGTGTGTAGATTTATTTTAAAATTAGTCTATGAATATTAAAGATGTTAGAAACAGCAAATTTTCGAAATTTTTAATTCCGTGTGATTTCACAAATCAACTCTAATTAAAAAGTTTCTGAACTCAGAACAGGGGTGAATATCTGAATTTTTTAACTTTTCTTCTAAGTTTTTCAACTTTGACATCTTTTCGAGCACAATTTTTTTTAACCATATTTGTTTCTAGTTTATTCTAAAAATACATTTAATATTGAGTGAAAATAGAGTTTGTTTCCTTCTAAGTTCAGAATCCACATAAAAAAATTCTAAAGTGAAACATTCCCAATTTTTTTGCTGTTCTGTGATCCACATCCGAATTATTTTCTTCGTTTTATTTCGTGTTGAAAAAGCTTGGTGAAAGTAAAACGAATATTTTGTTTCAAAAATTGATATGTTAAAACTAGCGGGCGAAACCCGCTACGTTGTTAGCGTGCCTTAAAGTTTAGAATTAAATTTCTTTTAGATAAAATAAAACACAATATTTGTTGTTAAGGTAAAATAATTGTTAAGGTAAATTTATTGTAATGTTTAAGTACAAACACTATTTTTTGCCTCTTCATTTTTATATAAATAAATTATTTAGTGTACCAACACTTGAGCATGTAACAACTACCCAGTCAGAAAAATAGAAACGGGAAAGCGGTGGCAAAGCACTTTAACAGGTGGTACAAGTACTGGCAAAAAGTGCTTTTCCATTCCCAAAATGATAACATCATTAGACAAAAGGACCGGCTGTTCAAAAAGCGCCGGAAAAGCACTGGAGGAACAAAATTTTTAAACGTTGGCAAAACGCTGGCAAAACCAATAAATAGGTGGTCTCGAAATATATTTTCCAAAATAAAATTTAAAAAAAGTTCATATGTATTTTTTTTTGGTCCTGCCGCGATTTGAACCCAGGCCGTCAGATTGGCAGACGATTGCTCTACCCACTGAGCTAACGAGACATATAATATTTAATGGTTAAACACATAAATGAGTGATAATAGCTGGACAACTACTGGTTGTGCCAAAATGCTAGTACTGGCAAACAATTTTTTGTAACTAGTATGCCAGTGTTGGGAGGGCAAAAAAAAAAAAGTTGGTCTTGAAGGAGCTTTCCCACAAACAAAAAAATTGATTTTATAAAACAAAAAAATTTTAAGTTAAAAAAAATCCAAAAAAAATTTTTTCCTTGCAACCGGATTTGAACTCGGAACCTTCCGACTACAAACATTTTTTAACGAAGCGTCAGCATTTTTATAAAATCATTGGTTTTCCAGTGAATTGATTTTTGTACGCCTGGTAGCATTGGCTAGGTAGCACTGGATAACCACTGGTTGCAAACCTTGGCATATCACTCTAAGCCAATTCTTTGCCAGTGGTTTTTTGTATAAACCACCGAAATTTTTGTAAAACAAATACTGGTAAAACGCTTTTCGCAAACGCTGGCAAAGCGTCCCGTAATTACCCAGTGGTATGCCAGTGCTTAATTTTTTGTACCACTGGCGATTTCTGACTGGGTAATTGTCTGTTTTTCAACCAAGGAGATTATATTATAGGAGATACAAACCGCTTCAAACACAACATCAAACACAACATTGGGGATGTAGGAACCCGGGTCACGGTGTAACGAAAAAAACTGAAAAGTGGAGAAGCAAAAGTGGTGAAAAATGAACAAAGCTTATAATTTATAAATAAATAAATGAAAAACAGAAAAAATAAATGAAATAGAATTAGAAAATAATAATTTATTATAAAATAAATAATATATAAAGATTTATTTTATAAAAGACAGAATAAATTTAAAAAATAATAAAATAAATTAAAAGAAGTTAATATTATAAAAAAAAGATTATAGTTTTAGGAAATAATAAAAAAAAATTTAGGAAATATGAAATGAAAAAATGTATGAAGGTATGTAAAAATTAAAAAAAAAACATCAAAAAACTTTAAAAATATTTTGCAAATAAAAAAAATTAAATAAAATCCAATTTTTAAAATCTAATTGTTTGCAAATGTTCCATAAATTGATTTTAATTGTTTTCCAATTCAATATCACTGTACATTAGGGTTATGACTAATTTTTAACAAAAATTTTACCTATCACTACGTGATGGGCAATACTAAATTAATAATAAAAATCGTGTTTGCGGGTCATTTCGGCAAAAAAACCTTCCGCACCAAACGCAACTTCTAAAAATATTTTTTTCTCGGGGATTTTGTTTAACTTACATAACGAATTATTACAAAAATTATTGCAAACGACAAAAAATGTATCCAAAAGTCCCTCCAAAAAGGTTTCGTAATTTTTACCGCAAATAGCTTTTAATAAGCAGCGTTTGAGTCTCATTTGTTTAAAACTTCAGAGAAATATTTTAATTAAACTAAAAGCATATAGACCAAATTTCAACCCTTTTGGTGCGGGAACTTTTTTGAGCGCAGCGAAAAAGTAAGATTGCGTTTCTTAATATTTTTTTATGGCCTTTTTGGCTAGGGCATGTAAAATTTGATATTTGCAAAAAAAATCAAAAAGTCATAACACTACTGTACATCCCCATCGAAATATCGATATTTGCCCTTGCAAACAAATTGTTTGAAGCGTTGTTTTATGTTTTTCTAGCATCCCCGACTAGCAACGCAATGGTGTGTATAAAACTTGCACATAATGGAGTAGTTTTCTAAAAATAGAACTGTATGGTAAAATTTCATGTATGTAATTCGATGATGCTACGTTTATACTTCTGGCAATATTTATGATGCTTTTCGATAAAATCGCTAAAATATTATTCTTTACACGAAAATATAAATAAAGAATTTACAATATAATTAGATCAACTTTTCCTATTTTCTTAATTCCATTAAAATGATTTTTTCTAAATAATGCATTGTTCCATAATGAATTTTTATTTGTACCTGTACTGAGTAACTTAACCCTTAAATGCACAATCTCTTCAATTTTAACCATTTCTTTTATATATGATTTCTTGAAATATAAACGCCATTGTACATTTCAAGAAAAAACAAAAAAAAAATTTATTTAAAAAAGGTGATTTTTATTGAAAAATATGGTTTTTTGCCAAATAGCTAAATTGTGATTATTTTAACGTGCATGGAAAAAAAATCTATAAACTATGAATTATACATTTATTGTCGCAAAAATGAATTTTATTGCGAAAATACCACTTTAAATATTTTAACAAACATTTTTGAATATTACACTTTTGATGAAAGAGGGGAATGTTTAGTTGATCTCTTATTTTGCTAAATGAATGTTTTTTAGTTTGACTATAGATCATAAATTAATATCACTTTCTGTTTTAAATTATTTTCAAATTAAAGACAGATGATACAATTTTCACAAGTAAATTACAAACAATAAAAATTCTTGAAAGAATTCGATAAGGCCAGCAAGACAGACTTTTCGTAAAAAAAAACGTGTGTTTTAGATTTTTCACAAACATACGAAGCAAAACCAAGATTTTTCCTATAACTGTTTAAAAAATTTGAGTTAAACTATAAGAACACTTTGTACAGAAGGGGCCCCAGTGCCCAAAAATGCAGTTTTGTGCATCAAGTCGGTTTTTTCATTAAAAAACTGGTATGTTGCCAAATGGCTACACCATGCATTTAATTCTTAAATAAGAATTATGATTGATAATTTGGCAGTAAAATGAAAATTAAGATTGATTTGACAGTAAAATGTAAAAAATCTTTGTCCGAAAAGTTAAAAAACACAGCGTATTATAGCCGAAAAGTTAATAAATGATGTAATGCTAAAAATGGCATTTTAATCATTAGCGGAAAAGGATGTATTTTTTAATAACTTAGAAACAGGGGGTAACCCCGTAACTCGATTCGAAAAAAAATTTTCGAATTCGTAAATCTTGCAAATATTGTAAAAAGTATAATTCTGTATAAAAATTCTACTTTGTAATTTATTTTTATTCTAAACCTTGTACACATAAAAATTCTAAAAGTAAGATTTTTGCTAAAGCTTTTCTTTTTACAAAAGGTACAAAACTTACGAATTCGAAAATTTTTTTACAATCGAGTTACGTGGTAACCCCCCAAATCTTTGAAGAATTCATTCATTTTTGGAGTGTTTCCAAAATATTTAAAAACACTCCACTGTGTACTGAAGGGCAGAAAATAGCTTTTGAATTCAGTGAACATAGTTTTTGTTTTTCAAAATGAAATTGAACGAATTCAGTAAGGAATTAATTCACTTTTTATTTGTTCGATTTATAAAATTGAATGCGTTCACGAGTGAATTAATTCATTTGATTTAATAAAAAGAACTATAGCAATTGAAGAAATCAAACGAAAACAAATGTGAATTAAATCAATTTAATTATAGTCTTTTGTGAATTAACTCATTGAATTTTTAATTCCGAATTCAAAAACTGAATTAGGGAATTAATTCTTCAAAGCTCTGTTTAAAAATAATGTGAAGTACGAATATTCACAAGTTTTAAATGAAATTTTTTAATAGTTTCTAAAAAAATACGTATTTTTACTAATCAACGATATAATAAAGGGCAAAAAAATTATTGTCTACTAAATATGTATACACGCAGAAAAAAACCAGGGGGAACATTATCTAAACGCTATTTAATTATACAACTACATAAGTTCCAAGTAAGTTTTACAATTTTCTAGTAAAATATATGTATTTTTTCGAGTATTTTTCAGTACACTTGTATATACTTTTCAAGGCTTGTATATACATATTTTACAATAAAATGTGCATATTTTATTACAATAAAATATGCACATTTTATTGTAAAACTAACTTGAAAATTTTGTAGTTTTATAATTCCTAAATAATATTCCCCCTGTTTTTTTCTGCCTGTATATATGGAAATAGTATTTTAAAATTCAATTAAGGTTTATAAATTTTTAATATATATTTGCTCTTATAATTTGAAAGATTAAAAAAATACTTTGTTTAAAGTTGAAGGTTTAAATTTTTCTCTTCAGTTTTTATATTATTTTTTTTAGAAAATTTTCCTTTATAAACTTTGTAAAAAACGCTTTGAATGCGTTTTTTTTACAAAAATTTGGCATCACTGAAATTACCCAATCTGAATTAACCATAACTGAATTCACCAAAGCTAAAAATAGACAAGATCTTGTGAGGTGAAATCAGTGTTGCCACTTTTTGGATAAGTATTCAAAAACGGGACTGCTTACACTTTTCTTGGATAATTTTTGAATAATGACAGTTATGTAGTTTTTGTGTAATTTAATTTTTTACTGAAAAAGTTAATAAATTCGATGCTTTCAAGTCCGACAGCAAATAAAGTGAGTTTGTTTGTGTAACATCTACTACAAATTTACAGTTTCTGGTGAATTATTTCCATATATTGAACGGAATTAATTCATATTTGTTTTCGTTGGATTTATTTTGTTACGAATGAATTCAATTGTTATAATTATTTTTATTAAATCAAATTAATTAACGCTGGAAAATTGCTTAGTACTCGTATTACAAATTTCATCAATTAAGTGAACTTAATTTTTTTTTTTCAATTCAGTGGATGTACTTTTTTTAATTTTGGAATTAATTCAGTAAGGAATTAATTTACTTTTTTCCCGTTCCATTTATAAAATTGAACGCGTTCACCAGTGAATTAATTCATTTGATTTAATAAAAAAAACTATAGCAATTGAATTAATCCCTTGAATTTTTTGTTTGATGAACGTGTTCAGTTGAACGAATTCACTGAATTACTTAAGAAAAGGAATTCATTCAATTGTAGGGAAAATTGAATTCGATTGGTAGTGAATTCATTCAAAAAGGAAATAATTCTTCAAAGCTCTGGGTACATTCCGACTTTCTGCCGAATGAAACTACTGTAATTTTTATTACATTTTTAAAATCTGTTGATAAATCGAAAAATGCTAAGCTTTAAAAACCTTCACATTCTAAAGGTACCTTTCTTTGGTGTGGAATAGCACAGCTCCCGTTGAGTCCGTCGGTTCGGTCTTTAATACGTATGCACTGCGAAAGTATGAAATTTCAAAACTAAATAACGATTATTTTAAACTAAGAACAAAATATAAATTTTTTGTATAATTTCATACCATTTTGGGTAATTTTAGACCTACAGATGCATATTTTTTTGTTTACTGATGGCAACACTGGGTGAAATTTAAGGCTGTGAAGATAACTACGAAAGTTAAATACGTTCCACAAAAATGTTAAGTTCTTAACAGAAACTGTAAAAAATGTATTTCCTTATTTTTTTTTCTTCGCAAATATATTATTTGTTATAGTAACTTATTGCAAAAATTTAAAACGGTGGTCATACGTTGAAAACCCACAGCTGTTATCTACTATTATACATGCAATTATTACTGTTTTTAAATTAGAAATAATGTTTTAAAGGTCATACAATGATAACTTAATTTTTGAACAATTAAATATGTGTGATCATATATTGCCAGCCCGTAACAACATTTTTTCTTCTTAATATGCTATTATCCTACAATTTATAATATATGCAATTAGCACATAATTCTAAAAAATAGTGAGAAAAGTGGAGTAACCATTTCTACCGGAAAATGAATCTAGGGGATAGTGGTTTATTAAAGTGTTAGTGTAGGAATAGTAGATTACATAATTGTATCACATGTGTCCCAAAACCGCTTCAGATCGGAGATATAAATTTTTGAAAAAATGGATAAATTTAAATTTACTTTAAAAAATATAGTGGAACCACATGACCCATATGGCCAAAACGGGAAAAGGTTGGGCAACCATTTTTACTTCAGATTAAGGCGAAGGAATAGTAGATTACATAATTGTATCACATGTGTCCCAAAACCGCTTCAGATCGGAGATATAAATTTTTGAAAAAATGGATAAATTTAAATTTACTTTAAAAAATGTAGTGGAACCACATGACCCATGTGGTCAAAACGGGAAGAGGTGGGGTAACCATTTCTACTTCAGATTAAGGCGAAGGAATAGTAGATTTCATAATTGTTTCACATGTGTCCCAAAACCGCTTCAGATCGGAGATATAAATTTTTGAAAAAATGGATAAATTTAAATTTACTGTAAAAAATATAGTGGAACCACATGACCCATATGGCCAAAACGGGAAAAGGTGGGGCAACCGTTTTTACTTCAGATTAAGGCGAAGGAATAGTAGATTACATAATTGTATCACATGTGTCCCAAAACCGCTTCAGATCGGAGATAAACATTTTTGAAAAATGGATAAATTTAAATTTACTTTAAAAAATATAGTGGAACCACATGACCCATGTCGCCAAAACGGGGAGAGGTGGGGCAACCATTTCAACAATATTAGCAGTGTTGCCAACTCTTGAAGGCAGGAAAGTACCGTGAGCATTGTGAAAACGGGTAAAAAGGGGAAAAATTTACCAAAAATGGGTTAAAAAAAACTTAGGCAAATTAATATTTTTTCTTTTAATAAACAAACAAAATATTTGTTGTAGTTTTTTATTTGAACTATTAGCAACAATTGTGTTATTTGTAGTTTCTAAAAGTTTGTATGTGGCATCGTCTGTATTAAAAAATGTAAAAAAGAAATGAAACATATGTTCCGACGAATGTTCCTTCGTGTGTAGGCAGCATTATTGCACAAGCATGAAAAGTGAAAAATATTTTGTAATGTGTAGGTCATATTATAGCATTTTTTTATATTTTATACAAGAGTATTGTACATCGTATTGTACGGTGTAGAGCAAAACAACGATAATATTGGCAATAATATTTGCAATCATATTGCGTAAAGCCACTAAACACCAAGGTTGCACAAAATATAAATAGGTCAATCTCAAATTTTCAAAATCAGCGTGCACCTATTTGTGACACATTCATTGTAATTTAAGTATGTATGGTATGTTAACATCCCAGTTGGCTCTGTCTTGAAGACATCCTCGACGCTGGGTGCACGACCATAGAAATTCGTAAGCAACATATTGGTGATAGTCCATACAAATCGTTGATGACGTTTTCAAACGATTGTCCGCAAAATCGTACACGACCACCTGAGCGACATTTTCGTCGAGATTGTCCTTGAATTATATTTGACCATTTGGGCGACAATTTGCCCCACTTTGTCGTTGAAGACGAAATAGACGATATTGTTCACAATGCTAACGTAGACGACCTTGTTCGTGACAGCTTCGCCTAGATGGTCACTGACAACACTGATTTCTTTATTATTTTTTCAAACAAATTTAAACTAAAAACTTCTCATCGAGTTAATATTTTTATTTAATGATATCCTTCACATCGCCTTTCAAGACAATTTCAGCGACAAATGTCGTTAGCGGAAAATTCCAAAATGTCTTAAAGAAATCGTTTAAGACAATTTCATCGTTGATGTTTGGCCAACTGGGATGGTCACAAAAATGAAATGTCCCGTTTCTTTTATATTAAAGACAATATTCAACAATACGATGCATCAATATGCATACAAACGAACATATACCAGTAAACAGTGTTGCCATTTCAGTGCTTTTCGGGTAATTTTTGGTGCTTTTTTCCTTCCCGTACCCGGTAATTTTTTACAAATACCCGTTTATAAAAAGCGGGTATTTACAGTGCTTTTTCAGATTTCTGGCAGTGCTTTTAGTGCTTTTTGTTCAGTTTATATTTTTGGTATGTGTTCTACTTTCTTCAATTTTTCTTGAATTTTCTGTCAAAGTTGAAAAAATAATACGAATACAATTTTAAATAGCAACTTCGTTATATTTAAACTTCAAAATTTTGAAATATTAGTTTGGTGCTTTTTTACCCCTTTTTTGGTAATTTTTTGAACCTTTTTTATACGGTTTTAGAAAGCTAAAATGTGTTTTTAAAATCTTGACTTAAATTTTTCAAAAAATTATTATCGTGCGTTTTTACCCCATTTTTCGTAAATTTTTAGCCTTTTTACCCGTTTTCAAAATGCTTACGGTGCTTTCCTGCCTTTAAGAGTTGGTAACACTGCCAGTAAATATCAAATATATTCCAACTTGAGCCCAAATTACTTGAACGTAAATGTAACGCGACGAATCAGCTGATTCAACCTGCTTAATGAGAAATACATAGTGCTGAGTACTAGACGTAAACGAGTCGTAACGTGCCGTTCATTTCTGTTGAAAACAGAATTTTTTCTCCGTTTTTACGTGAAAGAGCAAAACAGCTGTTTTTAGTTGCATACAAGTGATGGAATTTGTGGCACAATTGTACAATGTTTGACACAATCAAAGTTTGATTAGTACACTGGCACATTTTTGTTATTTCCAAATGTTCTATAGAAATCCAGTTTATTTAAAAAAGAAATTATTTGGCAAAAACAATAAAATTTTTTTTTTAATTTTCATACAAAAACTTTTGTTTAAAACGAACACTTAAAATATTATATTTGAAAAGTAAACAAATTAAGTAAATAAAAACTAATTTAATGATTGAATGAATCAAATGAGCTAAATCGACTACAAATTATTTTCGATTTAAAATGAAATTGAATCGGATTTTCAGGGATAAAATATAATCCACAATGAATTTTTATGAAAGTTCTTGCTTGTTATTTTATAAAAAGTGCAAGTTTTGGTACTATTTTTAAACTGGTTGGTACTATTCTGAAAATCAAATTTATCAATCCTTAATAGCACGTTACATATTTTGAGTAACTTAGCAAAAATAAAATACCACGTTACGACTCGTTCTCGTTACATTTACGATCTAGTAACGAGACCTTTATACTTATGCATAGACACCAGGGGTGATAAACGAGAATTTCAATTAGATTACCACAAATATCGTTAAAGAGTAGTTTTTTTGCATCTTAATAGTACCAAAGAAAGATTTTTTGTGCAAATTCCACATTTTGGCAATTTTTGTATAAAATGTTAAAATTGTTTTAACAGTGGTACAGTAGACGCTCGCAAATTAGAACCGCTTTGTTTTTGAGGCAATTATAATTTCTGAATTATTCTAATTTCTGGACGTTTTTTTTCGAAAAAAAATTGAGTAAATTTACTTCCAAAAACTTAAATAAAAATCTTTTTAATATTTTTTAATTCAATTTTATTTGATAAAAACAAGAAAACAAAACACAACAATTCAGTCCAATACATCAAATGTATTTTTTTAAATTAAAAATATGAATATAAAAAAAACGAATGGCAACAAAACATAGCAATGCAGTCCAATTACATCACATGTATTTTTTTTAATTAAAAACTAAAAAACTGTATTTAAAAAAAATTAAACAATTAAAATTAAACAATGGCCAAGTTAACAACTAATCTTTGTTTGACATATAATCAGTTATATTTGTTTGTTTTTTTGGTTTCTTCACCCAAAAAAAGATTGGTTGGCTTTCGATCAAAACCATTAAAATGAATTTGCCAGGACTTTATTTTATTTGGAATTACCTATAATTGAATACTACATTAAAAATATTTTACTAGGTATTAAAAATAGGGAAAATGAACTAAAAAACAATCCTTTTAACAAATTATTGGTATCTCCAATCAATTTTAAAATTAGTATCAGTTTAGTAATTCTATGCAGTAGAAGCAGCCATTTATTTAGTGAATGTACAAGAAAATTGGTGTTATCTATAACCTTTTTTAAAAAAATTTCAATATTCGAAAGCGGTAACTACAAATACGGGTATCCTAATCAAATATGACCTTAAATTCAAGTTTCTGTAGAACCAACCGAATTGTGGATTGTATTGATAACACACACAACTATTGTTTGGTATTGCTAAACGAATTTTATACTGTATTAATAAAACACATAAATTCAAAATTAGTCATTAAAATTATTAAGTGTTTGTGGTGTAGTGGGTTAGGAGTTGGCCTAGTACGCCGGATTTCCGGGTTCGAATCCCGGAAAAGACAAAAATTTAGATGTTTTTTATTTAATTAAAATAAAATATTCATATGTATAAACAGTAAATATGGCTAAGGAATTTAAAAGTAGTTGTGGTGCAGTGGGTAAAAGTGTGAACTATTAATCTGAAGGGCCGGGTTCAACACCAGAAAATTCAAAAAAAGTTTTTTAATTTGAATAAAATTTTGTAGAACATAATAATATTTATGTGGAACATAATATTGAATTAGACAACCGAATATTGGCTTTCACGACGAAAAATATAATTTAATATAAAGATAGTGGTCGTAACCGCACGAATTCGATTGGCAACAAATTCAGTGGCCACAACTGAGACTGTTTTCTGTGTGTTTAAATCCGAAATATCATTACGGAGAGCCAAAAGATTACTTATGTGCGTAGTTGAAAACAATTCACTGTTATTGTACCATTTTATTAAATTATTTACGCTTTCAATGGCTGTAGTATTAGAGACAACTGATGATACTGCAACAACGTCGTCTTCGCTGCTATCTGAAGACTCACCATCGCTACTGAGAACATAAACAGATCCGTCATCAAACATATCTTCATTCCATCTGTCGATGTCTTCTATACCGATGCAATCGTTGGGAGCTATTTCTTTTAAAAGAGCTTGAGTTATCTGAATAACTTCGTTCTAGTCCTGATCTATTTGAAACAATTGTGCTATTGGCACGTCATCGTCGCTGTCGTATTGGTTAGAGTCCCAATTGGACAACTTTGACCAAGATTTATTCATAACACTTTGTGGTACCGCATCCCAAGCTTGTTTCAGTAATAATATAGCATTGCGGATCGAATGGGGTTTCAAATGATTCTTCAGTTCACCACCTTCAGCAATTAACTGAGAAAGAAACATACTTCTGTAATTGAGCTTTGTTAACTTAATAGGGTTTTGATCCATTGGTTGTAAAGCTGCTGTCACATTTGGTGGAAAGAATAATGGTGGAAAGAATAATAATTTCTCAATGGGTGTATGAGCGGAGCAATTATCTATAAGCAAAATGGCTTTCGGAGGCAAATTATTTTCCTGAGAAAAGCGGATCACCTGTGAATTGAAAAAAATTTAAAAATTATGTACTGAACCTGAAATCAATATTTTTGTTTACCTCTTTAATAAATATTCCGTGAAACCATTCGTGAAAAATCCGAGAAGTCATCCAAGCATTTTTTGAAAAGTTGTAATGCAGAGGATTATTGAAATTTTTAAAACACCTGGGTTTTTTTGCTTTTCCAATTACCAATGGAACTAATTTGTGTGATCCATCAGAGTTTGCACCAAATAGGACTGAAATTCTGTCTTTTTGAATTTTATGTCCAGGGGCGTTTTTTTTCAAAAGCAGAGACATAGGTTCTGTCTGGTAGGCAACGAAAAAATAATCCGGTTTCGTCGACATTATATATTTGTGACTCCATTAAACCCATCTCAGCGATCTTTGCACGATATCGATGAATAAAAGGAGTGACTGAAGCAACATCACTGGAAAGAATCTCGCCACAAATTTTTAAAAAACGGATACCGTGTCGCTTCTTAAATTTGGTAAACCATCCATCACTTGCCCGGAATGCATTTTCATCTTTATCGGGATATTCCTCTCTAAATATTTGTTTAGCTTTCTCTTTTAATATTGGCCCATTCAATGTACACTTTTTTTCTCGTTGATTTAAAAATCACTCATACAGGCGACTTTCCATTTTTGGATATTCAGCGCTGTGCAAAGATTTATTGTTTGCCTCCTGATATGTGTTTGAAACAGCATTTAATATTGTTGTTCTATGTGATTTGATGTAGCTGATTGAAGATGTTGTCACATTAAAATCTAGGGCTAACCGGTTCCCTTGAACGCCTTTGTCAAGCTTTTCTAATATTTTGACTTTAGTTTCCAATGATAAAGTGTTTTTTTTACGTTTATTTAACATTTTAAATGATACACTTTCACTATTTAATAGAGACTGCCAAATAATATGTACACGCGTATCAAATTTCACAAATAAACTAGCCAAAAATGTACATAAATGCGACAAAAAAAAACAAATAGGGAAAAACATATATTATTTGGTGATTCCCCTTTTTAGTTTTACTTTATTCAAACAGAATAAAAATAAATTGGGGATTTCCTGTGTATTCAAATAACCAAAAAAAAAAAAAACGCTCAGAAATTAGAATTTTAAATTCGAATTTCAGAGCGTTTAATGTATTGCAAACATTGATTCTAATTTCTGGACGTTCGAATTACTGAAAGCTCTAATTTGCGAGCGTCTACTGTACTTTTAATAATTTATTATAGTGTTTTTAAGCTATTAAAACAAAATTTTACGTTCCCTCCACCACTTATTCAGAACTAACAACATTGCAATTAATTATATATATAAAACACAATAAAATCTGTATATCTAGTAATATTTGCACACTTTGTCTAATATGTACCAGTTGACATTCATATGTAATTTAAGATAGTGTTTAACAGGCGGTGAGAGGATTGGATTTTATTTAGTCTACATGAACTGTTGTCAATTTAGCTATTTTTCGTCTAATGTAGCGGTATTTAATCGCTTGGATAAATTTAGATCTTACTTAATCCCCAAATATATTGCTGGATCTAATTCGATCTGCCATTTTTCGGATCAAATTAGATATAAGTTTATCTACAAATATATTGCTGGATCTAATTCGATCTGCCATTTTTCGGATCAATTTAGATCTAAGTTTATCCCCAAATATATAGCTACATCTAATTCGATCTGCCACTGTTTCGGATTAAATTAGATATACGTTTATCCACAAATATATTGCTGGATCTAATTTGATCTGCCAAAATTGAGATCAAATTAGATCTAAGTTCATCCCCAAATATATAGCTGGATCTAATTGGATCCGCCATTTTTCGGATCAAATTAGATCTAAAAATATCCGAAAATATATAACTGGATCCGCCAATTTTCGGATCAAAATAGATCTAGGTTTATCCCCAAAGATATCACTGGACCTCCCAATTTTGAGATATAACTTGATCTTAGTTTATCCCCATATATAAGTTATAGTAAATTAAACTATGTTTGTTTGAGTACTTGACTGCAACTGAAGATTCAGTCGCAGTTCTTCTTTATTTAAAATTAATTCTTTTGTTTTTCTTTTATTACAATTAGTACGTCAGCACATTTGATACTTTTTGTTATTTCTGTTTTACCTAATTATTTCCCAACCGTAGACATATCGTCAGCAGTTTTTAGTAAGAAACGGTAAGATTGTGAAACTTATAATATAAGAAATTTGTTAAATGTAGTAAGCAAAGAATAAGCAAGTAAGTATGAAAAACACAATTTAGCAATAATTTATGATGACCAAATTTTCGTTAACTCTTCCCCTCGTAAAATCTGGCGTCCACGACAGAGGGATATGCACAGTAGTTAGTTTGTTCAGCTAGTGATTGATCAGGCATGGTTTTGGTATTTATCTCCAATGCCTTTCTCCTTTTTATAATTGCCTTTATTATTATCAACATCACCACCAAGGCTATTACGCTTGGAATTCCGAAGCTTGTTGCGAGAGCAGTCTTATATTTGTCTCTTAGAATGTCATCCAATATGGTCTCTTAGAATGTCATCCAAAGTCCTTTGGAATATGGCAGGGGCATTTTTCAGCCCAAATGGTAAACGGGTAAATTCATATTTCCCGTTGTTAATGGAAAATGCGGTCTTCTAGATATCTCTTTCCTTAAGTGGGATTTGCTGAAAACCACTCTTCAGATCGAGCACTGAAAACCATTTGTTCTTCCCGAGTTGAGAAAGAACTTCATTTATTTCCGGTATTGGATATTTGTCCGGTATTGTAGCAGCGTTAAGCTTTCTATAATCTATTACCATTCTATACTTTCTTTCATTTGAGGCATCTAGTTTCTTAGGTACAACTAACACAGGTGAGTTGTATGGTGACCGTGAAGGTCTTATGATTCCGTGATCGAGTAATTCCCTGATTTGTTTTTCAACTTCGTCTTTCATCGACATCGGGTACGGGTAGCTTCTAGAATATATTGCGTTGTCCGTTATTGTCCTGATTTCGGCTTGAACGGTCGTTGTAAATGTTAGTTTTTCGTTTGGTTCTGTAAAAAGTGTGGGGTATGTTTTACACAGTAAATTCAATTTCTTCAATTGGTTGTCCGTCAAATGTTCTGTTCTCAACTGTAAACTATTAACCGATTGAGATTTTTGTTGTTTTATGTGTACTTTTATAGAGTCGTTTACCAACATAAAGTTTCCAGCAGTGTGTATGATAGGATTTAGCTTTTTTAAGCTGTCATGGCCAAGAATGCCATGAAAAGATTTTAGTGTAGGTAACAAAAAAAATTTTAAATTTTCTGAACGTATACCGAAAAGATTAATAAAGGTATGCTGGGTTATTGTTACTTTGCCGCCAACCGAGTCAGCTTGAAATACGGTCTCATTTTCTCTAGGAGTTTTTACCAATGATGGTTGGATATAATTTTTATTAGATCCAGTGTCTATCAAAATTTTCAATATTTTCCCGTCATTGGTTTTACATTGGAAATACGGCAAAGTAGAATTTGTTAACCTAAAAAATGAATGTCGGAGAATTCGGCATTCTCATTTTCGTTAGTCGAGTCTGTCATATTAAAATATCCATCGAGATATTCTGTTAGTTCTTGTACTTCAGCGTCATGTTGCTGATAGTCAGGCGTTTCTGTCTCATTGTCCTGTACTTCATTGTTCATGTCTTCCATACCCTCGTCTATTACATGGTTAATTCTTTGCACTTTATTAGGTTGGTGAACCTGAACCAATTGCCGCAGGGGTCTTACTCCCGAAAATTTCCCATTAGGTCTAGGATTATTCATATAGTTCACCATTTTCGAATGCATCGAACGATCGACTTCCATCGGTACCGGGGGTTTCGGTTGATTAGGTCTTGGGGGCTGAATATGTTGTCCTGTTTGATATGGTTGTCTTTGGGGTTGTGAAACTTGTCCGAAATACGTATTGTATTGACCATTGGATGGTCCCTGTCGATTACTGTATCCTACACCCTGTGGCGAATGTAAATACAAATTGTCCGGCATAGGCCGCTGAACGTACACTGGTCCCGAATAATTATTCGAATTTCTAGGGAGATATGTCAATTGAGGATAAAAGTCTCGATTTTGGTTGGGGTTATTAGATTTCCCTTGTGAGACAGAAGCTGAATTTTTATTAGTGTTGGCATGTTGTGTTCTGAATTGCTGGTTTTCCAATTTCAGACACAAATGCAAGGCTTCGTGGAGATCTGTTGGCTCTCGCATTCCCAAGAGTCTGGGCAAGTCGCCTCTGAGACCTCTTACGAAAGTATCCAACGCTTTGTTCCTGTATGTCCTTGTTAGTACCTGTATAGAGGTTTCACTTTCATCCATACATGAAATTTTGTCCAGAATTAATGATAAGTGAGCATATACCTGCTCATAATACTCTTGCACTGGATTAGTGCCTTGAGTCATGGTGGACATCTGGTATTCCAGAGTACCAAGGTCCCGTTTATCAGCATAATGTGTCGTTAAACACTTTATTATGCTATCCCAATTTAAGGGTGTGTTGTAAGATTCCAGTGCGATGTCTGCATCGCCCGTTATTTTGTTTCTTACAACGTTCAAAATTCCAAAGTCTTTTGGAGTTCCCTTGATCGAATCGTAAATTTTCAAAATTCTTTACACACTTTTCTTCCATTAACTATGTTTATTCCCTGATCTACTACTTGCTCGGGTTCTGCGTGCAGTTGTTCCTGCAAAACTCTACGGACTATTTCGGATATAGCCAACTCCATTTGTGGATTTAAGTGATTTTGGTTTGGAGGCTGTGGCGGTACATTATTTAAAACGGGAGGTCTTATTAAGTTATTTTGATTTGCCATGTTCTTAAAAAAAAACTTACAGAATTACAATCGAATATTTTAATTTATTTTATATATTTTCCGCCCTTTTGTACTATTGTAAAATTCACAAAACTTTCGAATTTAGAACAACTTTTAAATCAATCGCGCGTTGAAAAGAAAACTTTGCAGAATCACAAGTGAATTTATTAAGAGGGATGACAAAAAAAAATTTCTTCTACTTTTTACCAATATTAATAAAAACAAATTCAATATGATAAAAGCAAATAACTTTAATAATATTAATAAAAATAAATTTAATATGATAAAATGCAGATAACTTTAATAATAGAAACAAGAATAAATTTAATATGATAACTTATCTTACAGTATTGTTAATAATTTCGTCGTTGATGGTGAGATTGTTGTCTGATACAGATGATTTTTTCCGTTGAATTGATGTAAAAAGCTACTATAGAATTGTTTGTTGTTACAGATGGATTTTGATATAGAAACTGTTGTTAATTTTTGTTGTTTTGTAAAAATATTTTTATTTCTGTTGTGTAAAGAAAAAGTTCCGTTGTCACTTCACTTTGCTTTTTCAAATTTTAATTAAAGCTGTTTTTTGTTTGTCTTTTTTCTTTTGTTTTATTGTTTTTCTTTGTTATTTTATATTTTAATTTTTTTTTTTCGAATAATGTTTTCTTGAACTATGCGTTAATAATGAAGACTTAACTATAACAATGATTACTTTTGTATCATATAATTTTAATTTTATTTATCCAATAGTTCTATTTAATGCACGAATTTTTTTATTTAATTTTAAGTTTTTAACACTTAACTTGTTTTTCTTATTCACTATTTATTTTTAATTAATTTGTAGTTCAAAAGATTTTTAATATTTTGTTTTTAATTGATCACCGGCACATGGGAATTTGTCCTTTTCATTTACTTTACTAAGTTTCCCTCTTGTGCTCTTTTTAATGTGACACGCGTTTTATTTCAACTGAATTTTAACGCGATTTTAAATGATTTCCGTTGGGCGCCAGTTATAGTAAATTAAACTATGTTTGTTTGAGTACTTGACTGCAACTGAAGATTCAGTCGCAGTTCTTCTTTATTTAAAATTAATTCTTTTGTTTTTCTTTTATTACAATTAATACGTCAGCACATTTGATACTTTTTGTTATTTCTGTTTTACCTAATTATTTCCCAACCGTAGACATATCGTCAGCAGTTTTTAGTAAGAAACGGTAAGATTGTGAAACTTATAATATAAGAAATTTGTTAAATGTAGTAAGCAAAGAATAAGCAAGTAAGTATAAAAAACACAATTTAGCAATAATTTATGATGACCAAATTTTCGTTAACTTATACAATGGGATCTAATACGATATGATTGGATACACCCAATTTTGAGATCTAATTGGATCAGCTAGATATTACAGCAGATCTTAAACAATATCAAATTGGATATAATTAGATATTGCGCGAGATCAATTTTTTTTACTCGGGTAGTTTTAGATGTCAATCTCCAAATATATTGCTGTTTCTAATTCGATCTGCAATTTATGGGATAAATTAAGATCCTACCAAATCCCCAAATATATCACTGGATTTAATTCGATCTGCAATTTATCGGAAAAGTTAAAATCTTACGCAATCCCGAAGTATATTACTGGATCTAATTTTATCTGTAATTTTTTGGATAAATTTAGATCTTACTTAATCCCCAAATATATTGCTGGATCTAATTCGATCTTCCATTTTTCGGATCAAACTAGATATAAGTTTATCCACAAATATATTGCCACTTTTTCGGATCAAATTAGATCTAAGTTTATCCACAAATATATAGCTGGATCTAATTCGATCTGCCATTTTTCGGATCAAATTAGGTCTTACTAAATCCCAAAATATATTGCTGGATCTAATTCGATGTGCCATTTTTTGGATCAAAATAGATCTAAGTTTATCCCCAAATATATAGCTACATCTAATTCGATCTGCCACTTTTTCGGATCAAATTAGATATACGTTTATCCACAAATATATTGCGGGGTCTAATTTGATCTGCCAAAATTGAGATCAAATTAGATCTAAGTTTATCCACAAATATATAGCTGGATCTAATTGGATCCGCCATTTTTCGGATCAAATTAGATCTAAAAATATCCGCAAATATATAGCTGGATCCGCCAATTTTCGGATCAAAATAGATCTAGGTTTATCCCCAAAGATATCACTGGACCTCCCAATTTTGAGATATAACTTGATCTTAGTTTATCCCCATATATACAATGGGATCTAATACGATATGATTGGATACACCCAATTTTGAGATCTAATTGGATCAGCTAGATATTACAGCAGATCTTAAACAATATCAAATTGGATATAATTAGATATTGCGCGAGATCAATTTTTTTTACTCGGGTGGCCATATATTGTTTAAATGGCACCATATATAATAATATATTGTTTAAATGGCACCATATATGCTAATATATTGCTTAAATAACACCATATATAAATATATATGGCACTATATTTAGTAGAATATATTATCATATCTGCAACTGTATTAAAGATTTTGTTCATGAGGTACCATATATGACAATATATTGTTTAAATGCCACCATATATGATAATATATAGTTTAACTGGAACCATATATAGTTATATATTGTTTAAATGATACCATATATAATTATATATTCCTAAAATGCCGCCATATATATTAAGATATAGCTCTATATACAACTATATATGCAACAAGATCAGCCATGCTATGTAATATATAATCATATATACCATATCTAATATTATAAAGGCCGATATCTAATTAGATGAAATTATATATGGCATAATATAAGGAACAATTATGGAAAAAGACGTCATATATAATTATATATGGATACACATAACGACATGTCTAATTATATATTGTAATATATGCCTCATATGATTATATATAATTTTTTTTACTCGGGTGTATACACCCAATTTTGAGATCTAATTGGATCAGCTAGATATTACAGCAGATCTTAAACAATATCAAATTGGATATGATTAGATATTGCGCGAGATCAATTTTTTTTACTCGGGTATTTAAAATTTTCTGATCCGTTTCCGATATGGAGTAGGTATGTTGTTTTAATGCTAAATGAAAGTAAAAGGCCTCTTGAAATATCAGTGTGGCCCGAAACCTCAAAAATATTGCTCATTTTAAGAGTTAGGAACTCTCTCGCGTTCACGAATAAGTTAAATTTCTACTTCTCCTTTCTGTTCTTTTACTTTCTCCGGAATTATCAAACAAACCATTGCCATAATATAATCTTATACTCCCGAGTAAAAAAAATTGATCTCGCGCAATATCTAATTATATCCAATTTGATATTGTTTAAGATCTGCTGTAATATCTAGCTGATCCAATTAGATCTCAAAATTGGGTGTATCCAATCATATCGTATTAGATCCCATTGTATATATGGGGATAAACTAAGATCAAGTTATATCTCAAAATTGGGAGGTCCAGTGATATCTTTGGGGATAAACCTAGATCTATTTTGATCCGAAAATTGGCGGATCCAGCTATATATTTGCGGATATTTTTAGATCTAATTTGATCCGAAAAATGGCAGATCCAATTAGATCCAGCTATATATTTGGGGATAAATTTAGATCTAATTTGATCTCAATTTTGGCAGATCAAATTAGATCCGGCAATATATTTGTGGATAAACGTATATCTAATTTGATCCGAAAAAGTGGCAGATCGAATTAGATCTAGCTATATATTTGGGGATAAACTTAGATCTAATTTGATCCGAAAAATGGCACATCGATTTAGATCCAGCAATATATTTGTGGATAAACTTAGATATAAATTGATCTGAAAAATGGCAGATCAAATTAGATCCAGCAATATATTTGGGGATAAACTTGGATCTAAATTTATCAGAAAAATATTAAAATGGCAGATCGAATTAGAAACAGCAATATATTTGGGGATTGACATCTAAAAGTATCCATAAAAGTGACAGATAAAATTAGATGCCGCATTATATTTGGGTACTACGTAAGATCTCCATTTATTTGGGATTAAATAAGATCCCAGACATATATTGCCAACTGTTCAAAAAATAATAGACTGGCAGAGCACTGATTGTATAAAAATTACAATATTTTGTTAAAATAAGGTTTAAACTCAGAAGGTAACGAGTTCAATATGCATTTCTTTTACAAAATGAATTTCTTTTTATAAAATTAAAATTTTTTTTCTATAAATTTTTTTATAAAATTATATATTTATTTTTTTATTAAATTGAAATCTTTGAATAAAATAATTTTATTTACATCTTTTTGACGCTCTACACCATTTCCAATTGTATTAATTGTTTTAAGATTTATCAATTGTATTTCAGAAATAATCAATTGAATTTCAGTTTTATCAATTGTGTTTCAGAACTCATCAATTATTTTTCACATTTATGAATTGTATTTCAGAACTAGTCAATTGAAGTTCAGTTTTATCAATTGTGTTTCAGAAATTATTAATTGTATTTCCGAAATTCACAACTGTATTTCAGAAATTATTAAACTGTATTTCAGAAATTATCAATCGTATTTCCGAAATTATGAAATGTATTTGAGAAATTTTTCTCTATTAGCTATGAAATTCTGAAATAGATTTCATTATTTCTGGACACAACTAAATAAATAAATAATTAAATTTGCGTAATATTGTAGTTTCTGAAGTGCAAATAATATTTTGTGATATACAATTAAAATTTTCTAAAATACATTTAATAATTTCTGGAATACCTTTTTTCGATGCTTATAAGTTAGCTCGAAATGCTTTTATCATTCATTTAATTTGTAGCTATCACACATCTATAACAAGTCTCGTTAAATTAGAGTGTAGAAGTCTTGGCTGACAATCTGGTGGACTGGGTTAAATTTCATGTTTTTAAAAGCAAATATTAAAAAAGTTTTCTGAATTTTTTGAAAAATGTTTTTTGAAATCTATTTTTTTGCCAAGATAGTTAATGCAACGTTCTGCCAACGCATAACCGACCATCGCCAACGGTTTGCCAGCATTGTATATTAACATTAATTAACACTATATTTTTATTTTTAGGAAATACATTTTTATTTTATTATAAGTTAACATTAAATTGAATTTTAGATAATGGTACCAATTTGTAGTTGTAATTATTATATATTAAATCGTATATTCATAAACATTCTATACAGTTAGACGAGGTTTATGGAACTATTTAACTTTATAAAGTGTTTATAAATTATAACTTAAATGTACATATATATATGTTAAATGTACGTGAACAAATTGTTGATATGGACCCACAAATTGTATCTCAACTGGTATTGGAATTATTGTACCATTACCATACATCAATATATATTGAATGATATACATATATTACAATATATGACACTGTATTATAAATATTGTTAATGAAGTAACATATCTGATAATATTTTTTATAGCGCCATACATAGTTTTACATTATTCAAATTAAACCATATATGGAATTGTATTCAAAATGTTGATGTGGTACCAAATTTGACCATATATTGTTTAAATTGTGCCATATATGACAATATATTGTTTAAATGATACCATATATGTCTATATATTAATATTGTTTAAATGACACCATATATCAATATATATGGGACTACATATGGTAGCATATATTATCATATCTGCATCTGTATTAAAAATGTCGTTCATCAGGTACCATATATGAGCATATATTGTTGAAATGGCACCATATATGACAATATATGGTTTAAATGGCACCATATATGGTAATATATTGCTTAAATAACACCATATATAAATATATATGGCACTATATATGGTAGCATATATTATCATATGTGGAACTGTATTAAAAATATTGTTCATGAGGTACCATATATGCCCGAGTAAAAAAAATTGATCTCGCGCAATATCTAATTATATCCAATTTGATATTGTTTAAGATCTGCTGTAATATCTAGCTGATCCAATTAGATCTCAAAATTGGGTGTATCCAATCATATCGTATTAGATCCCATTGTATATATGGGGATAAACTAAGATCAAGTTATATCTCAAAATTGGGAGGTCCAGTGATATCTTTGGGGATAAACCTAGATCTATTTTGATCCGAAAATTGGCGGATCCAGCTATATATTTTCGGATATTTTTAGATCTAATTTGATCCGAAAAATGGCGGATCCAATTAGATCCAGCTATATATTTGGGGATAAACTTAGATCTAATTTGATCTCAATTTTGGCAGATCAAATTAGATCCCGCAATATATTTGTGGATAAACGTATATCTAATTTGATCCGAAAAAGTGGCAGATCGAATTAGATGTAGCTATATATTTGGGGATAAACTTAGATCTAATTTGATCCGAAAAATGGCACATCGAATTAGATCCAGCAATATATTTGGAAATAAACTTAGATATAAATTGATCTGAAAAATGGCAGATCAAATTAGATCCAGCAATATATTTGTGGATTAACTTAGATATAAATTTATCCGAAAAATGGCAGATCGAATTAGATTCAGCAATATATTTGTGGATAAACTTGGATATAAATTGAATAGAAAATTGGCAGATCAAATTAGATCCAGCAATATATTTTTGGATTTAGTAAGACCTAATTTGATCCGAAAAATGGCAGATCGAATTAGATCCAGCTATATATTTGTGGATAAACTTAGATCTAATTTGATCCGAAAAAGTGGCAGATCGAATTAGATCCAGCAATATATTTAGGGATAAACTTGGATGTAAATTTATCCGAAAAATGCCAGATCGAATTAGATCCAGCAATATATTTGGGGATAAACTTGGATCTAAATTTATCCGAAAAATGCCAGATCGAATTAGATCCAGCAATTTATTTCCGTATTAAAATGGCAGATCGAATTAGAAACAGCAATATATTTGGGGATTGACATCTAAAAGTATCCATAAAAATGACAAATAAAATTAGATGCCGCATTATATTTGGGTACTACGTAAGATCTCCATTTATTTGGGATTAAATAAGATCCTAGACATATATTGCCAACTGTTCAAAAAATAATAGACTGGCAGAGCACTGATTGTATAAAAATTACAATATTTTGTTAAAATAAGGTTTAAACTCAGAAGCTAATGAGTTCAATATGCATTTCTTTTACAAAATGAATTTCTTTTTATAAAATTAAAATTTTTTTTCTATAAATTTTTTTTATAAAATTATATATTTTTTTTATTAAATTGAAATCTTTGAATAAAATAATTTTATTTACATCTTTTTGACGCTCTACACCATTTCCAATTGTATTAATTGTTTTAAGATTTATCAATTGTATTTCAGAAATAATCAATTGGATTTCAGTTTTATCAATTGTGTTTCAGAACTCATCAATTATTTTTCACATTTATGAATTGTATTTCAGAACTAGTCAATTGAAGTTCAGTTTTATCAATTGTGTTTCAGAAATTATTAATTGTATTTCCAAAATTCACAACTGTATTTCAGAAATTATCAAACTGTATTTCAGAAATTATCAATCGTATTTCCGAAATTATGAAATGTATTTGAGAAATTTTTCTCTATTAGCTATGAAATTCTGAAATAGATTTCATTATTTCTGGACACAACTAAATAAATAATTAAATTTGCGTAATATTGTAGTTTCTGAAGTGCAAATAATATTTTGTGATATACAATTAAAATTTTCTAAAATACTTTTAATAATTTCTGGAATACCTTTTTTCGATGCTTATAAGTTAGCTCGAAATGCTTTTATCATTCATTTAATTTGTAGCTATCACACATCTATAACAAGTCTCGTTAGATTAGAGTGTAGAGGTCTTGGCTGACAATCTGGTGGACTGGGTTAAATTTCATGTTTTTAAAAGCAAATATTAAAAAAAGTTTTCTCAATTTTTTCAAAAATGTTTTTTGAAATCTATTTTTTTGCCAAGATAGTTAATGCAACGTTCTGCCAACGCATAACCGACCATCGCCAACGGTTTGCCAGCATTGTGCCGATTATATTTTTCTGTCTGGGATGTTAAACTTAAACCTATTGTATATTAACATTAATTAACACTATATTTTTATTTTTAGGAAATACATTTTTATTTTATTATAAGTTAACATTAAATTAAATTTTAGATAATGGCACCAATTTGTAGTTGTAATTATTATATATTAAATCGTATATTCATAAACATTCTATACAGTTAGACGAGGTTTATGGAACTATTTAACTTTATAAAGTGTTTATAAATTATAACTTAAATGTACATATATATATATGTTAAATGTACGTGAACAAATTGTTGATATGGACCCACAAATTGTATCTCAACTGATATTGGAATTATTGTACCATTACCATACATCAATATATATTAAATGATATACATATATTACAATATATGACACTGTATTATAAATATTGTTAATGAAGTAACATATCTGATAATATTTTTTATAGCGCCATACATAGTTTTACATTATTCAAATTAAACCATATATGGAATTGTATTCAAAATGTTGATGTGGTACCAAATTTGACCATATATTGTTTAAATTGTGCCATATATGACAATATATTGTTTAAATGATACCATATATGTCTATATATTAATATTGTTTAAATGCCACCATATGTCAATATATATGGGACTATATATGGTAGCATATATTATCATATCTGCATCTGTATTAAAAATGTCGTTCATCAGGTACCATATATGAGCATATATTGGTGAAATGGCACCATATATGAAAATATATGGCTTAAATGGCACCATATATGATAATATCTAGTTTAACTGTCACCATATATAATTATATATTGTTTAAATGATACCATATATAATTATATATTGTTAAAATGCCACCATATATATAACTACCCGAGTAAAAAAAATTATATATAATCATATATGGCATATATTACAATATATAATTATACATTTCGTTATGTATATCCATATATAATTATATATGACGTTTTTTCACAAAATTTTGCCTTATATTATGCCATATATAATTTCATCTAATTAGATATCGGCCTTCATAATATTAGATATGGCATATATAATTATATATTACATGACATGGTTGATCTTATTGCATATATAGTTATATATAGAACTATATCTTAATATATATGGTGGCATTTTAGCAATATATAATTATACATGGTATCATTTAAAAAATATATAATTATATATGGTGACAGTTAAACTAGATATTATCATATATGGTGCCATTTAAACAATATATGCTCATATATGGGACCTCTTGAACAATATTTTTAATACAGTTTCAGATATAATAATATATGCTACTATATATAGTGCGATATATATTTATATATGGTGCTATTTAAGCAATATATTATCATATATGGTGACATTCAAACCATATATTATCATATATGGTGCCATTCAAACCATATATTATCATATATGGTACCATTTAAACCATATATTATTATATATGGTGCCATTTAAACAATATATGGCCATATATGGTAACTCATGATCAAAATTTTTAATACAGTTCCAGATATGATAATATATGATACTATATATGGTGCAATATATATTGATATATGGTATCATTTAAACAATATATTACCATATGTGGTGACATTTAAACCATACATTATGATATATGGTGCCATTTCAACAACATTTTTAATACAGTTCCAGATATGATAATATATGCTACCATATATAGTACCATATACTTTGATATATCGTATCATTTAAACAACCCGAATAAAAATAGTTACATATAGTCATATATATGATTAAGTTATATCTGTATAAATATACAGTTTCATCCGAAGAATGGCCCGATATATTTTTATCGACTGTTTATAAATCTTTATCCAATTGTATCAGTTTAGATCAGACCTGATTAAATTATGTGTTAATCAGATGAAATTGTATCCGATTTTTGACTTGATGCAATTTTATCGGTTTATATATAATGGTGTCAGGTTTGATCGTAATTGGTTCAATTTTATATAAATAAAATATAATTGTATCCGACATTTACCTTATACAATTGTATTAAAGTTTTAAACTGATATCAGGTCAAAATTGGGTTATAACTATATAATTTTGTATACAAATATATCTATTTGGATCTAAACTGATACCATGTGATATAAACCAATAAAATTGTATCAGGTCAAAAATCATTGTGGCCCTATGTTCCGTATAGGAACTACGGGAACTTATATATATATACCCAGCAAAATCTTTCATTACCAAATAAGTGGTTATATAATAGAAATTCATAGCTCCGCACAACTTATTTTTTGGCGTCTAAACTCATTATTTTTGTTTGGCGTGGTCGTTTTTATAAGTAGTCACGCTTACCCGCTCGCTTACGAAAAAATGAGAAATAAGTAGTTACGAGACTTTGAATAATAAGTGGTTACACACATGCTTACAAAAAGTTGAATTATAAGTGGTTATCCGATTGCTTACTTGATTCTGAAAAATAAGGAGTTAGGCAAATACTATTAGCCTAAGGAAATACATTCAGAAAAATTTAAGTTTTCTCTAGTGTGTAATTTTAGGACTCGTCATAAAAATTTAAACATAAAACATATTTACATATAATAAAAAAATTTAACTGTCTAAAAAGTACTTATATAAACTAATACGAGTAAGTCATTATTTTATATTTAGAAACAATGAATACAATAGGCCGTTATTAGGAAGTCATTACTTTATATTACAAAATAATGCAAAAGGTAATGATATATCATTTTTGGTAATGCAGAAAGTAATGAGGTGTCATTACCAATATTTTGCTGGGTATAGGTCAACAATCAGATACAATTTCATCTGATTAACACATAATTTAATCAGGTCAGATCTAAACTGATACAATAAGTTAAAAACTGATAAACAACTGATACAATTTTATCGGGCCATTTTTCGGATCAATTGGTACGTGGATGACTCTAAGTTATATATTACCATATAAAGCTCCATATTATTTTTTTTAATAGGGAACATACCATATATGGTGCCATTTAAACAGTATATTGTCATATAATGTGCCATTTAAGCAATATCTTTCTCTATATATAAAAGAATAACGTGACTGACTGACTGACTGACTGACTCAACATCGCCCAGCCCAAACCGCTGAAGCTAGGAAGTTGAAATTTGGTATGTAGGTTCCTCTTTCGGGGTAGACGTCCGCTAAGACGGGATTTTTGGAAATTCCTACCGGAACGGGCAAAAAGGGAGAAAGTGTCCCCCTTGACGGCCTGCCAAAACCCCTTTGGCTAGAAAGCTGAAATTTAAGATATGTGTTCCTTGGAGTAGGGGCTAACTTTTCTGGAACGTACTTTCTAGAATTTTGGACAGGGACGTTGTAAAAATGGGGGTTAAAAAGGGGAAAAATGCCCCCTTGACGGCCTGCCCAAACCGCTGGAGGTAGGAAGTTGAAATTTCGTATAAAGGTTCCTCCACTATCGTAGACATCCACCAAGACGGGAGTTTTGGAAATTTTTACAGGGACGGGCAAAAAGGGGAAAAAGTCTCCCCCTTGACGGCCTGCTCAAACTGCTGGAGCTATGAAGTTGAAATTTGGTATGTAGGTTCCTCGACCGGTGTAGACGTCCGTTGAGACGGCATTTTTGGAAATTCTTATCGGGAGGGGCAAAAAGGGGACAAAAAAAGTACCTTTTTCCAAAAAAGTACCTTTTTCCAAAAAAGTACCTTTTCCCAAAAAAAGTACCTTTTCCCAAAAAAAAGTACCTTTTTCCAAAAAAAGTACCTTTTTCCAAAAAAAGTACCTTTTTCCAAAAAAGTACCTTTTTCCAAAAAAAGTACCCTTTTCCAAAAAAAAGTACCTTTTTCCAAAAAAGTACCTTTTTCCAAAAAAGTACCTTTTCCCAAAAAAAGTACCTTTTCCCAAAAAAAAGTACCTTTTTCCAAAAAAAGTACCTTTTTCCAAAAAAAGTACCTTTTTCCAAAAAAGTACCTTTTTCCAAAAAAAGTACCCTTTTCCAAAAAAAAGTACCTTTTTCCAAAAAAAGTACCTTTTTCCAAAAAAGTACCTTTTTCCAAAAAAAGTACATTTTTCCAAAAAAAGTACCTTTTTCCCAAAAAAGTACCTTTTTCCAAAAAAAGTACCTTTTTCAAAAAAAAGTACCTTTTTCCAAAAAAAGTACCTTTTTCCAAAAAAAGTACCTTTTTCCAAAAAAAGTACCTTTTTCCAAAAAAAGTACCTTTTTTAAAAAAAGTACCTTTTCCCAAAAAACATACATTTTTCCAAAAAAATAACTTTTTCAAAAAAAGTACCTTTTCCAAAAAAAAGTACCTTTTCCCAAAAAAAGTACCTTTTTCTAAAAAAATTTTCCTTTTCCCAAAAAACATACATTTTTTCAAAAAAATAGCTATTTTCAAAAAAAGTACCTTTTCCAAAAAAAAGTACCTTTTCCCAAAAAAAAGTACCTTTTTCTAAAAAAAATTTCCTTTTCCAAAAGAAGTACCTTTTCCAAAAAAAATACCTTTTTCCAAAAAACATACATTTTTCCAAAAAAAACACCTTTTTAAAAAAAAATACCTTTTCCAAAAAAAGTACAAATAAAGTACTTTGTAGAAACAAAGTATCTTTTTCCAAAAAATTTCGTTTTTCCAAAAAGTACCATTTAAAATAATATATAATTTCAAAAAAAATACTTTTTTTCCTCCCCCCACGGATATCTCCACTAAAACAAGGTTTCTTGATATTCGGCATAGACGTGCGCTAAGACCGGATTTTTGGAAATTCCAACCGGAACGGGCAAAAAGGGGAAAAGTCTCCCCATAAACAGTCTCACAAATTGGAAAAGTGCCTGCCCAAACCACTGGAGGTAAGAAGATGAAATTTGGTATAAAGGTTCCTCCACTGTAGTAGACATCGACTAAGTTTGTATTTTTGGAATTCCCTACAGGATATCCCAAAAGGAAACTCGGTATGTGAGTTCCTCCTTCTGTGTAGGCGTCCGCTTAGACGGAATTTTTGAAATTCCTATCGGGAGGGGAAATAAGGTAAAAGTCTCCTCCTGACGGCTTGCCCAATCCCTTTTGGCCAACCTAAAATTTTAAATATGTATTCCTTGGAGTAGGACTAACTCACCGGCAACGTAATTTTTCTATTTTGGAACAGCAACATAGTAAAAATGGTGGTTGAAAGGGAAAAATGTCCCCACTAACGGCCTGCCCAAACCGCTAAGGCAATGCAGTTGAAATTTGATATGAATGTTCCTCATCCATCGCAGATAGCTGCGAAGATGGAATTTTTGTAAATTCCTAAAGGGAGGGGCAAAAAGAAGAAAAGCCTCACCTTGGGGGCCGGTAAAAACCCCTTCGGCTAGAAACCTGAAGCTTAAAATGTGGGTCCCTGGAGTGAGGGCTAACTTATTAGAAAGATACTTTTTGAATTTTGGACAGGGTCGTTATAAAATGGGAGCTCAAAAAGGGAAAGTTGCCCCTTAACGACCTGTCCAAACTGCTGGAACTAGGAAGCTGAAATTCGGTACTTAAGTTCCTCTCAGCCTGCTCAAACTGCTGGAACTAGGAAGCTGGAATTCCCTGTCGATGGATTTTCGGAAATTCCTACCGACAGGGGCACAAATAGTAAAAGTTGGCTAGAAACCTGAAATGTAAAACATATGTTACTTGGAGTATGTGCTCACTTACCGAGAAGGTGCTTTTTGGACAGGGACATTGCAAAAATGGGGATTAATGAAGAGAAAAGTGCCGCTTAAAGGCCTGCCCAAACCGCTGGAGGTAGGAAGTTGAAATTTGGTATTAAAGTTCCTCCTCTATTGTAGACATCCGCTAAGATGAGATTTTTGGAAATTTCTACAGGTAGGGTCAAAAACAGGAAAAGTCTCCCCCTTAACGGCCTGGCCAAACTGCTGGAACAAGGGATCTTAAATTGGGTTCCTTCTCCAACGTTGACGTCCCCTAAGATGGTAGTTTTGGAAATTCATACCGGGAGGGGTAAAAAGGGAAAAAACTTCCCCCTTGACGGCCTGGCCATAGAGATATAGAGACCTAAAATTATGTATGTAGTAGGTTCCTCCTCCAACGCAGACGTCCTCTAAGACGGAATTTTTTGAAATTCCTACCGGGAGGGGTAAAAACGGAATAATTCTCCCCCTTGATGGCCTAACCGAACCCTTCGGCTAGAAATCTGTAATATATAATATGTTTTCCTTGGAGTATGGGCTAACTTATCGACAAGGAATTTCTAGGACTTTGGACAGGAACGTGGTAAAAATGGTGGTTCAAAAGCGGAAAATTGCACCCCCCCCCCCTTAACGTCTGCGTCTTTAGCTAGAAACCTAAAACTTAAAGAACAAGTGTATATGAAACACTAAAATTAAGAAACTAAATAGGAAACGAGTGGGATTGAAACACTACACAAGTGGAATGAAATGGATATAAACGTTGAACGAGTGGAATTGAAATTATAGACAATGCAAATGGATTGGAAGAGGGAATTACCTGTTCAAACACTATCAACGGAATATGAAACTTATGTAGCATTGAAACATACTCTCGAAAAAGTTAAACAAATTTTCTAAAAGAGAAAAAACCTTAGAAAAGGAATGGAACTTATATATTCCGATATTTAAACTTCATGTAACGAAACACAGGTGGAAGAAACCGACGCAGTAAATTTTCCAACTGAATTTGTGAATTTACTTGAATTGCCAGGTCTACCTTTACATAAACTGGAATTAAAAAAAAACTTTAAGACACGCTAACAACGTAGCTTTGCCCGCTATTTTTAATATTATAAAATGCTTTCCAACCCTGCTTTACGTTATTTATTTTCATTCAAAACACAAATGAACAAAACTACTTACGGGTCTATCTACCTAAGTTCGCACTTTACCAAATTATCTTAACATACACACGTATATTGCAATTTATTATGGATTCATTACTAACAATCCACTTTCATGAGAAAAAGTGATCAAATATTTATTTATTTTAAACCCATTGTTGTGCAGAATTATTTATTTGTGGTGGCTGGGTGAAGGCTTTTATTATAAAAACTGTACTTTAAATAAAAAGCGAATTTAAAAAAAATTGTCGGGGGGAGGGGCGCCCCCCCCCCTAAACCTTAAGGCACGCCAACAACGTAGCGGGCTGCGACCGCTATCTTTAATATTATAAATCGCTTGCCAACCCTGCTTTACGTTTTTTATTTTCATTTAAAACACAAATGAATAAAACTACTTATGGGTCTATCTACCTAAGTTCGCACTTTACCAAATTATCTTGACATACACACGTATATTGCAAATTATTATGGATTCATTACTAACAAACCACTTTCATGAGAAAAAGTGATCAAATATTTATTTATTTTAAACCCATTGTTGTGCAGAATTATTTATTTGTGGTGGCTGGGTGAAGGCTTTAAATAAAAAAACTTTAAATAAAAAACGAATTTAATAAAAATTGTGGGGGGCGCAGCCCCCCCCCCCTTAACCTTTAAGGCACGCTAACAACGTAGAGGGCTGCGCCCGCTAGTATGGTCATAAATGGTAACTCAACTTCAATATTAACTGTATTTCAGAAGCTATTAATTGCATTTCCCAAATTTTAAATGTATTTCAGAAATTATGGAATGTATTTCAGAAATTATTAATTGTATTTCAGAAATAATCAAATATATTTCAAAACTTGTTGATTGTTTATCATAGTTAATAGAGAAAAATTTCTAAATTACATTTCATAATTTCTGAAATACAATTGATAATTTCTGAAATACAGTTTGATAATTTCGGAAATAAAATTAATAATTTCTGAAACAGAATTGATAAAACTGAACTTCAATTGACTAGTTCAGAAATACAATTCATAAATCTGAAAAATAATTGATAAGTTCTGAAATACAATTGATAAAACTGAAATTCAATTGATTATTTCTGAAATACAATTAATAAATCTTAAAAACAATTAATACAATTGAAATGGTGTAGAGCGTTAAAAAGATGTAAATAAAATTATTTTATTCAAAGATTTCAATTTAATAAAAAAATAAATATATAATTTTATAAAAAAATTTATGGAAAAAAAATTTTAATTTTATAAAAAGAAATTCATTTTGTAAAAAAAATGCATATCGAACTCGAGACCTTCTGAGTTTAAACCTTATTTTAACAAAATATTGTAATTTTTATAAAATCAGTGCTCTGAACAGTTGGCAATATATGTCTGGGATCTTATTTAATCCCAAATAAATGGAGATCTTACGTAGTACCAAATATAATGCGGCATCTAATTTTATCTGTCATTTTTATGGATAGTTTTAGATGTCAATCCCCAAATATATTGCTGTTTCTAATTCTATCTGCCATTTTAATACCTAAATAAATTGCTGGATATAATTCGATCTGCAATTTATGGGAAAATTTAAGATTTTACCAAATCACTAAATATATCACTGGATTCAATTCGATCTGCAACTTATTGAAAAAGTTAAGATCTTACGCAATCCCGAAATATATTACTGGATCTAATTTCATCTGTTATTTTTTTCATAAATTTAGATCTTACGTAATCCCCAAATATAATCCTCGATCTTATTCGATCTGCCGTTTTCCAGATAAAGTTAGATACAACTTAATCCTGAAATATATATGTGACCTTCTCCGTGAAAAGGGACCTAGTGTGTGAAAATTAAGTTTTGAGAAGAACGCATTTAAAGTTTCATAACGCATTATCACTTTAAACACACCTTCAGTTGGGAGATGCGATTTGGTATGGTTAGGTGCCTCAACTCATTTCATCTTATTCTACACCCTTTTAGGTACCAGAATCCACTCTTAAGTCCAAACCCGTTTTTTGACATACTAGGTCCCTTTTCTCGGAGAAGGTCACATATACCTAGATCTACTTTTTCGCATAAATTTAGATCCAAGTTTATCCCCATATATATTGCTGGATCTAATTCGATCTGCCATTTTTCGGTTAAATTCAGATCCAAGTTTATGCCCATATATATTGCTGGATCTAATTCGATCTGCCATTTTTCTGATAAATTTAGATCCAAGTTTATCCCCAAATATATTGCGGGATCTAATTCGATCTGCCATTTTTCGGTTAAATTTAGATCCAAGCTTATGCCCATATATATTGCTGGATCTAATTCGATCAGGCATTTTTCTGATAAAGTTAGATCCAAGTTTATCCCTAAATATATTACTGGATCTAATTCGATCTGTCATTTTTCGTATCAAATTAGATCTAAGTTCATCCACAAATATATAGCTGGATCTAATTCGATCTGCCATTTTTCGGATCAAATTAGGTCTTACTAAATCCCAAAATATATTGCTGGATCTAATTTGATCTGCCAATTTTCTATTCAATTTATATCCAGGTTTATCCACAAATATATTGCTCGATCTAATTGGATCTGCCATTTTTCGGATAAATTTAGATCTAAGTTAATCCACAAATATATTGCTGGATCTAATTTGATCTGCCATTTTTCAGATCAATTTATATCTAAGTTTATCCACAAATATATTGCTGGATCTAATTCGATGTGCCATTTTTCGGATCAAATTAGATCTAAGTTTATCCCCAAATATATTGCTAGATCTAATTCGATCTGCCACTTTTTCGGATCAAATTAGATCTAAGTTTATCCACAAATATATTGCTGGATCTAATTCGATCTGCCAAAATTGAGATCAAATTAGATATAAGTTTATCCACAAATATATAGCTGGATCTAATTGGATCCGCCATTTTTCGGATCAAATTAGATCTAAAAACATCCCCAAATATATAGCTGGATCCGCCAATTTTCGGATCAAAATAGATCTAGGTTTATCCCCAAAGATATCATTGGACCTCCCAATTTTGAGATATAACTTGATCTTAGTTTATCCCCATATATACAATTGGATCTAATACGATATGATTGGATACTCCCAATTTTGAGATCTAATTGGATCAGCTAGATATTACAGCAGATCTTAAACAATATCAAATTGGATATGATTAGATATTGCGCGAGATCAATTTTTTTACTCGGGTATATATGCAATAAGATCAACCATGTTATGTAATATATAATTATACTAGCGGGCGCAGCCCGCTACGTTGTTAGCGTGCCTTAAAGATTAAGGGGGGGGGGGGGGGGGCTGCGCCCCCCACAATTTTTATTAAATTCGTTTTTTTATTTAAAGTTTTTTTATTCCAGCCACCACAAATAAATAATTCTGCACAACAATGGGTTTAAAATAAATAAATATTTGATCACTTTTTCTCATGAAAGTAGATTGTTAGTAATGAATCCATAATAAATTGCAATATACGTGTGTATGTTAAGATAATTTGGTAAAGTGCGAACTTAGGTAGATAGACCCGTAAGTAGTTTTGTTCATTTGTGTTTTGAATGAAAATAAATAACTTAAAGCAGGGTTGGAAAGCATTTTATAATATTAAAAATAGCGTGTTGTTAGCGTGTCTTAAAGTTTTTTTTTTAGTTCCAGTTTATGTAAAGGTAGACCTGGCAATTCAAGTACATTCACAAATTCAGTTGGAAAATTTACTGCGTCGGTTTCTTCCACCGGTGCTTCGTTACATGAAGTTTAAATATCGGAATATATAAGTTCCATTCCTTTTCTAAGGTTTTTTCTCTTTTAGAAAATTTGTTTAACTTTTTGGAGAGTAAGTTTCAATGCTACATAAGTTTCATATTCCGTGGATAGTGTTTGAACAGGTCATTCCCTCTTCCAATCCATTTGCATTCTCTATAATTTCAATTCTACTCGTTCAACGTTTATATCCATTTCATTCCACTTGTGTAGTGTTTCATTCCACTCGTTTCCTATTTAGTTTCTTAATTTTAGTGTTTCATATACACTTGTTCTTTAAGTTTTAGGTTTCTAGCTAAAGACGCAGACGTTAAGGGGGGGGGCAATTTTCCCCTTTTGAACCACCATTTTTACCACGTTCCTGTCCAAAGTCCTAGAAATGCCTTGTCGATAAGTTAGCCCATACTCCAAGGAAAACATATTATATATTACAGGTTTCTAGCCGAAGGGTTCGGTTAGGCCATCAAGGGGGAGAATTATTCCGTTTTTACCCCTCCCGGTAGGAATTTCCAAAAATTCCGTCTTAGAGGACGTCTGCGTTGGAGGAGGAACCTACTACATACATAATTTTAGGTCTCTATATCCAGCAGTTTGGCCAGGCGTCAAGGGGGAAGTTTTTTCCCTTTTTACCCCTCCCGGTATGAATTTCCAAAAATCTCATCTTAGCGGATGTCTACAATAGAGGAGGAACTTTAATACCAAATTTCAACTTCCTACCTCCAGCGCTTTGGGCAGGCCTTTAAGCCGCACTTTTCGCTTCATTAATCCCCATTTTTGCAATGTCCCTGTCCAAAAACCACCTTCCCGGTCCAAAAAGCCCATACTCCAAGTAATTTCAGCTTCCTTGTTCCAGCAGTTTGAGCAGGCTGTCAAGGGGGACAGTTTTTCTTTTTTTGTCCCTCCCGGTTGGAATTAGGCTGGAAGAGGAACCTAAGTACCGAATTGCAGCTTCCTAGTTGCAGCAGTTTGGACAGGTCGTTAAGGGGCAACTTTCCCTTTTTGAGCCCCCATTTTATAACGACCCTGTCCAAAATTCAAAAAAGTATCTTTCTAATAAGTTAGCCCTTACTCCAGGGACCCACATTTTAAGCTTCAGGTTTCTAGCCGAAGGGGTTTTTACCGGCCCCCAAGGTGAGGCTTTTCTTCTTTTTGCCCCTCCCTTTAGGAATTTACAAAAATTCCATCTTCGCGGCTATCTGCGATGGATGAGGAACATTCATACCAAATTTCAACTGCATTGCCTAAGCGGTTTGGGCAGGCCGTTATTGGGGACATTTTTCCCTTTCAACCACCATTTTTACTATGTTCCTGTTCCAAAATAGAAAAATTACGTTGCCGGTGAGTTAGTCCTACTCCAAGGAATACATATTTAAAATTTTAGGTTGACCAAAAGGGATTGGGCAAGCCGTCAGGAGGAGACTTTTACCTTATTTCCCCTCCCGATAGGAATTTCAAAAATACCGTCTAAGCGGACGCCTACACAGAAGGAGGAACTCACATACCGAGTTTCCTTTTGGGATATCCTGTAGGGAATTCCAAAAATACAAACTTAGTCGATGTCTACTACAGTGGAGGAACCTTTATACCAAATTTCAACTTCTTACCTCCAGTGGTTTGGGCAGGCACTTTTCCAATTTGTGAGACTGTTTATGTGGAGACTTTTCACCTTTTTGCCCGTTCCGGTAGGCACTTCTATGCCGAATATCAAGAAACCTTGTTTTAGTAGAGATATCCGTGGGGGAGGGAAAAAAGTAGTTTTTTTTTAAATTATATATTATTTTAAATGGTACTTTTTGGAAAAACGAAATTTTTTGGAAAAAGATACTTTTTTTTTACAAAGTACTTTATTTGTACTTTTTTTGGAAAAGGTATTTTTTTAATAAGGTGTTTTTTTTGGAAAAATGTATGTTTTTTGGAAAAAGGTACTTTTTTTGGAAAAGGTACTTCTTTTGGAAAAGGAAAATTTTTTTAGAAAAAGGTACTTTTTTTTGGGAGAAGGTACTTTTTTTTGGAAAAGGTACTTTTTTTGAAAAAGGTATTTTTTTGAAAAAATGTATGTTTTTTGGGAAAAGGAAATTTTTTTTAGAAAAAGGTACTTTTTTGGGAAAAGGTACTTTTTCTTGGAAGAGGTGTTTTTTTTTGAAAAATGTATTTTTTTTGGAAAAATGTATGTTTTTTGGGAAAAGGTACTTTTTTTGGAAAAGGTCCTTTTTTTTTTGGAAAAGGTTCATTTTTTTAGAAAAAGGTAAATTTTTTGGAAAAAGGTACTTTTTTAAAAAAGGTACTTTTTTTTGGAAAAATGTACTTTTTTTGGAAAAAGGTACTTTTTTGGAAAAAGGAATTTTTTTTGGAAAAAGGTACTTTTTTTGGAAAAAGGTACTTTTTTTTGAAAAAGGTACTTTTTTTGGAAAAAGGTACTTTTTTTGTAAAAAGGTACTTTTTTTGGAAAAAGGTACTTTTATTGGAAAAAGTTACTTTTTTTGGAAAAAGGTACTTTTTTTTGGAAAAGGGTACTTTTTTTCGAAATAGGTACTTTTTTTCGAAATAGGTACTTTTTTTGGAAAAAGGTACTTTTTTTGGAAAAAGGTACTTTTTTTTGGAAAAAGGTACTTTTTTTTGAAAAAGGTCCTTTTTTTGGAAAAAGGTACTTTTTTTGGAAAAAGGTACTTTTTTGGAAAAAGGTACTTTTTTTGGAAAAGGTACTTTTTTGGGACAAAGTACTTTTTTCTGGAAAAAGGTACTTTTTTTGGAAAAAGGAATTTTTTTTGGAAAAAGGAATTTTTTTTGGAAAAAGGTACTTTTTTTGGAAAAAGGTACTTTTTTTGGAAAAAGGTACTTTTTTGGAAAAAGGTACTTTTTTTGGAAAAAGGTACTTTTTTTTGGAAAAAGGTACTTTTTTTGGAAAAAGGTAATTTTTTTGGAAAAAGGTACTTTTTTTGGAAAAAGGTTCTTTTTTTGGAAAAGGGTACTTTTTTTTGGAAATAGGTACTTTTTTTGGAAAAAGGTACTTTTTTTGGAAAAAGGTACTTTTTTTGGAAAAAGGTACTTTTTTTGGAAAAAGGTACTTTTTTTTGGAAAAGGGTACTTTGTTTGGAAAAAGGTACTTTTTTTGGAAAAAGGTACTTTTTTTTCCCAAAAGGTACTTTTTTTTGGAAAAAGGTACTTTTTTTGGAAAAAGGTACTTTTTTTGGAAAAAGGTACTTTTTTTGGAAAAAGGTACTTTTTTTGGAAAAAGGAATTTTTTTTGGAAAAAGGTACTTTTTTTTGAAAAAGGTACTTTTTTTTTGAAAAAGGTACTTTTTTTGGAAAAAGGTACTTTTTTTGGAAAAAGGTACTTTTTTTGGAAAAAGGTACTTTTTTTGGAAAAAGATACTTTTTTTGGAAAAAGGTACTTTTTTTTGGAAAAAGGTACTTTTTTTTGGAAAAAGGTACTTTTTCGGAAAAAGGTACTTTTTTGGAAAAAGGTACTTTTTTTGGAAAAAGGTACTTTTTTTGGAAAAAGATACTTTTTTTGGGAAAAGGTACTTTTTTTGGGAAAAGGTACTTTTTTTGGGAAAAGGTACTTTTTTGAAAAAAAGCACTTTTTTTGTCCCCTTTTTGGCCCTCCCGATAAGAATTTCCAAAAATGCCGTCTCAACTGACGTCTACACCGGTCGAGGAACCTACATACCAAATTTCAACTTCATAGCTCCAGCAGTTTGAGCAGGCCGTCAAGGGGGAGACTTTTTCCCCTTTTTGCACGTCCCTGTAAAAATTTACAAAACTCCCGTCTTGGTGGATGTCTACGATAGTGGAGGAACCTTTATACCAAATTTCAACTTCCTACCTCCAGCGGTTTGGGCAGGCCGTCAAGGGGGAGACTTTTTCCCCTTTTTGCCCGTCCCTGTAAAAATTTCCAAAACTCCCGTCTTGGTGGATGTCTACGATAGTGGAGGAACCTTTATACCAAATTTCAACTTCCTACCTCCAGCGGTTTGGGCAGGCCGTCAAGGGGGAGACTTTTTCCCCTTTTTGCCCGTCCCTGTAAAAATTTCCAAAACTCCCGTCTTGGTGGATGTCTACGATAGTGGAGGAACCTACATACCAAATTTCAACTTCATAGCTCCAGCAGTTTGAGCAGGCCGTCAAGGGGGAGACTTTTTCCCCTTTTTGCCCGTCCCTGTAAAAATTTCCAAAACTCCCGTCTTGGTGGATGTCTACGATAGTGGAGGAACCTTTATACCAAATTTCAACTTCCTACCTCCAGCGGTTTGGGCAGGCCGTCAAGGGGGGCCTTTTTCCCCTTTTTGCCCGTCCCTGTAAAAATTTCCAAAACTCCCGTCTTGGTGGATGTCTACGATAGTGGAGGAACCTTTATACCAAATTTCAACTTCCTACCTCCAGCGGTTTGGGCAGGCCGTCAAGGGGGAGACTTTTTGCCCGTCCCTGTAAAAATTTCCAAAACTCCCGTCTTGGTGGATGTCTACGATAGTGGAGGAACCTACATACCAAATTTCAACTTCATAGCTCCAGCAATTTGAGCAGGCCGTCAAGGGGGAGACTTTTTCCCCTTTTTGCCCGTCCCTGTAAAAATTTCCAAAACTCCCGTCTTGGTGGATGTCTACGATAGTGGAGGAACCTTTATACCAAATTTCAACTTCCTACTTCCAGCGGTTTGGGCAGGCCGTCAAGGGGGGCCTTTTTCCCCCATTTTTACAACGTCCCTGTCCAAAATTCTAGAAAGTACTTTCCAGGAAAGTTAGCCCCTACTCCAAGGAACACATATCTTAAATTTCAGCTTTCTAGCCAAAGGGGTTTTGGCAGGCCGTCAAGGGGGACACTTTCCCCCTTTTTGCCCGTTCCGGTAGGAATTTCCAAAAATCCCGTCTTAGTGGACGTCTACCCCGAAAGAGGAACCTACATACCCGAGTAAAAAAAATTATATATAATCATATATGGCATATATTACAATATATAATTATACATGTCGTTATGTATATCCATATATAATTATATATGACGTTTTTTCACAAAATTTTTCCTTATATTATGCCATATATAATTTCATCTAATTAGATATTGGCCTTCATAATATTAGATATGGCATATATAATTATATATTACATGACTTGGTTGATCTTATTGCATATATAGTTATATATAGAACTATATCTTAATATATATGGTGGCATTTTAGCAATATATAATTATATATGGTATCATTTAAACAATATATAATTATATATGGTGACAGTTAAACTCGATATTATCATATATAGTGCCATTTAAACAATATATGGTCATATATGGTACCTCATAAACCAAATCTTTAATTCAGTTCCAGATATGATAATATATGGTACTATATATAGTGCGATATATATTTATATATGGTGTTATTTAAGCTATATATTATCATATATGGTGCCATTCAAACCATATATTATCATATATGGTCCAATTTCAACAATATATGCCCATATATGGTACCTCATGAACAATATTTTTAATACAGTTCCACATATGATAATATATGCTACCATATATAGTGCCATATATATTTATATATGGTGTTATTTAAGCAATATATTACCATATATGGTGCCATTTAAACCATATATTGTCATATATGGTGCCATTTCAACAATATATGCTCATATATGGTACCTGATGAACGACATTTTTAATACAGATGCATATATGATAATATATGCTACCATATATAGTCCCATATATATTGATATATGGTGTCATTTAAACAATATTAATATATAGACGTATATGGTATCATTTAAACAATATATTGTCATATATGGCACAATTTAAACAATATATGGTCAAATTTGGTACCACATCAACATTTTGAATACAATTCCATATATGGTTTAATTTGAATAATGTAAAACTATGTATGGCGCTATAAAAAATATTTTCAGATATGTTACTTCATTAACAATATTTATAATACAGTGTCATATATTGTAATATATGTATATCATTTAATATATATTGATGTATGGTAATGGTACAATAATTCCAATATCAGTTGAGTTACAATTTGTGGGTCCATATCAACAATTTGTTCACGTACATTTAACATATATATATGTACATTTAAGTTATAATTTATAAACACTTTATAAAGTTAAATAGTTCCATAAACCTCGTCTAACTGTATAGAATGTTTATGAATATACGATTTAATATATAATAATTACAACTACAAATTGGTGCCATTATCTAAAATTTAATTTAATGTTAACTTATAATAAAATAAAAATGTATTTCCTAAAAATAAAAATATAGTGTTAATTAATGTTAATACACAATAGGTTTAAGTTTAACATCCCAGACAGAAAAATATAATCGGCACAATGCTGGCAAACCGTTGGCGATGGTCGGTTATGCGTTGGCAGAACGTTGCATTAACTATCTTGGCAAAAAAATAGATTTCAAAAAACATTTTTCAAAAAATTGAGAAAACTTTTTTAATATTTGCTTTTAAAAACATGAAATTTAACCCAGTCCACCAGATTGTCAGCCAAGACCTCTACACTCTAATCTAACGAGACTTGTATAGATGTGTGATAGCTACAAATTAAATGAATGATAAAAGCATTTCGAGCTAACCTATAAGCATCGAAAAAACGTATTCCAGAAATTATTAAATGTATTTTAGAAAATTTTAATTGTATATCACAAAATATTATTTGCACTTCAGAAACTACAATATTACGCAAATTTACTTATTTATTTATTTAGTTGTGTCCAGAAATAATGAAATCTATTTCAGAATTTCATAGCTAATAGAGAAAAATTTCTCAAATACATTTCATAATTTCGGAAATACGATTGATAATTTCTGAAATACAGTTTGATAATTTCTGAAATACAGTTGTGAATTTCGGAAATACAATTAATAATTTCTGAAACACAATTGATAAAACTGAACTTCAATTGACTACACCTTTTGCAACTGTAATTCAGAAAATATCAATTGAAATTCAGAATTTCCATTTGAAATTCAGAAAATATCAATTGAAATTCTATTGATATTTTCTGAATTTCAAATGACGATTTCTGAATTTCAATTGATATTTTCTGAATTTCAATTGATGTTTTCTGAATTTCAATTGATATTTTCTGAATTTAAAATGATATTTTCTGAATTTCAAATGATATTTTCTGAATTTCAATTGACATTTTCTGAATTTCAAATGATATTTTCTGAATTTCAATTGATATTTTCTGAATTTCAAATGACGGTTTCTGAATTTCAATTGATATTTTCTGAATTTCAAATGACGATTTCTGAATTTCAATTGATATTTTCTGAATTTCAATTGATATTTTCTGAATTTCAATTGATGTTTTCTGAATAATAATTGATATTTTCTGAATTTCAAATGATATTTTCTGAATTTCAAATGATATTTTCTGAATTTCAATTGGTATTTTCTGAATTTCAAATGATATTTTCTGAATTTCAATTGATATTTTCTGAATTTCAACTGGAAAATCTGAATTTCAATTGATGTGTTCTGAATTTCAAATGGAAATTCTGAATTTCAATTGATGTTTTCTGAATTTCAAATGGAAATTCTGAATTTCAATTGATATTTTCTGAATTTCAATTGATATTTTCTGAATTACAATTGCAAAAGGTGTAGTTCTGAAATACAATTCATAAATGTGAAAAATAATTGATGAGTTCTGAAACACAATTGATAAAACTGAAATTCAATTGATTATTTCTGAAATACAATTGATAAATCTTAAAACAATTAATACAATTGGAAATGGTGTAGAGCGTCAAAAAGATGTAAATAAAATTATTTTATTCAAAGATTTCAATTTAATAAAAAAATAAATATATAATTTTATAAAAAAATTTATAGAAAAAAAAATTTTAATTTTATAAAAAGAAATTAATTTTGTAAAAGAAATGCATATTGAACTCGTTACCTTCTGAGTTTAAACCTTATTTTAACAAAATATTGTAATTTTTATACAATCAGTGCTCTGCCAGTCTATTATTTTTTGAACAGTTGGCAATATATGTCTGGGATCTTATTTAATCCCAAATAAATGGAGATCTTACGTAGTATCCAAATATAATGCGGCATCTAATTTTATCTGTCAATTTTATGGATACTTTTAGATGTCAATTCCCAAATATATTGCTGTTTCTAATTCGATCTGCCATTTTAATACCGAAATAAATTGCTGGATCTAATTCGATCTGGCATTTTTCGGATAAATTTACATCCAAGTTTATCCCTAAATATATTGCTGGATCTAATTCGATCTGCCACTTTTTCGGATCAAATTAGATCTAAGTTTATCCACAAATATATAGCTGGATCTAATTCGATCTGCCATTTTTTGGATCAAATTAGGTCTTACTAAATCCCAAAATATATTGCTGGATCTAATTTGATCTGCCAATTTTCTATTCAATTTATATCTAAGTTTATCCACAAATATATTGCTGGATCTAATTCGATGTGCCATTTTTCGGATCAAATTAGATCTAAGTTTATCCCCAACTATATAGCTAGATCTAATTCGATCTGCCACTTTTTCGGATCAAATTAGATATACGTTTATCCACAAATATATTGCGGGATCTAATTTGATCTGCCAAAATTGAGATCAAATTAGATCTAAGTTTATCCCCAAATATATAGCTGGATCTAATTGGATCCGCCATTTTTCGGATCAAATTAGATCTAAAAATATCCGCAAATATATAGCTGGATCCGCCAATTTTCGGATCAAAATAGATCCAGGTTTATCCCCAAAGATATCACTGGACCTCCCAATTTTGAGATATAACTTGATCTTAGTTTATCCCCATATATACAATGGGATCTAATACGATATGATTGGATACACCCAATTTTGAGATCTAATTGGATCAGCTAGATATTACAGCAGATCTTAAACAATATCAAATTGGATATAATTAGATATTGCGCGAGATCAATTTTTTTTACTCGGGTAACAAATTTCAACTTCCTAGCTTCAGCGGTTTGGGCTGGGCGATGTTGAGTGAGTCAGTCAGTCAGTCAGTCAGTCAGTCAGTCACGTTATTCTTTTATATATAGAGATATGCCATATCTAATATTATGAAGGCCGATATCTAATTAGATGAAATTATATATGGCATAATATAAGGAAAATTTTTCGGAAAAAACGTCATATATAATTATATATGGATATACATAACCACATGTCTAATTATATATTGTAATATATGCCACATATGATTATATATAATTTTTTTTACTCGGGTGGGCATATATTGTTGAAATTGCACCATATATGATAATATATGGTTTGAATGGCACCATATATGATAATATATAGCTTAAATAACACCATATATAAATATATATCGCACTATATATAGTACCATATATTATCATATCTGGAACTGAATTAAAGATTTGGTTTATGAGGTACCATATATGACCATATATTGTTTAAATGGCACCATATATGATAATATCTAGTTTAACTGTCACCATATATAATTATATATTATTTAAATGATACCATATATAATTATATATTGCTAAAATGCCACCATATATATTAAGATATAGTTCTATATATAACTATATATGCAATAAGATCAACCATGTTATGTAATATATAATTATATATGCCATATCTAATATTATGAAGGCCGATATCTAATTAGATGGAATTATATATGGCATAATATAAGGAAAATTTTTCGGAAAAAACGTCATATATAATTATATATGGATATACATAACCACATGTCTAATTATACATTGTAATATATGCCACATATGATTATATATAATTTTTTTTACTCGGGCTGATATAAAAAATTCTGTAAAAATAGCAAACAAAAAAGGTACTCAAAATTAGTTAAAAGGGGTCCTGCAAAGAAAGCTTTTGAAATTACCCAGTGTAGAAAATCACTACCAGATATGTGGTTATGTAACTACATACTTGGTAATGGTAACTAGTTACTTTTCTTATTACCTTTGTATGGATGATGTCGCGAAAAATAATGAGTTATGCTTACACACCAGCATACGAAAAATCTAAAAATATGTCATTACCTATATGCTTACCAGTACTGACAAAAAGAACGAGTCTGAAAATAGATTTTGAAAAAAAGAAGTTTTATAAAAAAAAATATTTTTTTATTGTAAAATTTTTTTTTTAATAAAATTTTCTAGTGCGGGTATCGAACCTGGGACTCCAGGTTGCCAGTCAATAGCTCTACCATCTGAGCTATATCAACATGTAATGTTTGATAGATAAAAACGTAATTGAACTGCTGCACACAAGTCACCTTACTCGCCAACATACAAAAAATATGTGGTTACATATATCCTTACCAGTGTTAAAAAAAATATTGAGTCTAAAAATAGATTTAAAAAAATTTTCAAAAAAATCTAGAAACCCTATTAAAAAAAATTAATATGGAGCTTTATATGGTAATATATAATTTAATGTGATCCATATACCATTTCATCCGAAAAATGGCCCGATATAATTGTGTCAGTTGGTTATCACTTTTTATCACATTGCATCAGTTTAGATCTTAACTGATTAGATTATATATTAAACAGATGAAATTTTATCTGATTTTTGACCTGATACAAGTTTATGGGTGTATGTCGCATGGTATTAGTTTAGATCCAAATAGATACATTTCTATACAAGCTTATATAGTTATATCTAAATTTTGACCTGATGCAATTATATCTGCTTTAAAACTTTGATACAATTATATAAGGCAAATGTCGGATACAAATATATTTTATTTATATAAAATTGTACCAACTACGATCTAAACATATACCAATAGATATAAAACGTTAAAATTGTATCAGCCCGAGTAAAAAAAATTATATATAATCATATATGGCATATATTACAATATATAATTATACATGTCGTTATGTATATCCATATATAATTATATATGACGTTTTTTCACAAAATTTTTCCTTATATTATGCCATATATAATTTCATCTAATTAGATAATGGCCTTCATAATATTAGATATGGCATATATAATTATATATTACATGACATGGTTGATCTTATTGCATATATAGTTATATATAGAACTATATCTTAATATATATGGTGGCATTTTAGCAATATATAATTATATATGGTATCATTTAAACAATATATAATTATATATGGTGACAGTTAAACTAGATATTATCATATATGGTGCCATTTAAACAATATATGGTCATATATGGTACCTCATAAACCAAATCTTTAATTCAATTCCAGATATGATAATATATGGTACTATATATAGTGCGATATATATTTATATATGGTGTTATTTAAGCTATATATTATCATATATGGTGCCATTCAAACCATATATTATCATATATGGTGCCATTCAAACCATATATTATCATATATGGTGCCATTTAAACCATATATTGTCATATATGGTGCCATTTCAACAATATATGCTCATATATGGTACCTGATGAACGACATTTTTAATACAGATGCAGATATGATAATATATGCTACCATATATAGTCCCATATATATTGATATATGGTGTCAATTAAACAATATTAATATATAGACATATATGGTATCATTTAAACAATATATTGTCATATATGGCACAATTTAAACAATATATGGTCAAATTTGGTACCACCCCAGGTGAAAATGTTCATATATGTTCATATATTGTCATATATGGTTTCATGTATGAGCATATATGGTTTAATGTATGATCATATATGAACATATATGTTATGTATGGAAGCATATATGGGTAAATACATTCAAATGTATGAATCCATATATGATAATATACTGCATTTATTGGTTCATATATTCCATATATCTTCATATATGAATTCATATATTAATCCATATATGGATAATGTTTTAGTTTTTTTTTCATAGGGGTAATAACGTGAGCGGATTCAAAAAATATTGAAATACACTACATTTGATAATTTCTTAAATACAATTGACAATTTCTAAAATACAATTCCCAGTTTCTGAAATACAATTGATAATTTCTGAAATGAAATTGCGAATTTCAGAAATACAATTAATAAATTTCTGAAATACAATTTTCACATTCTGATATACAATTGATAAATACGAAAATCAATTGATAATTTCTGAAAAGCAATTATAAAACTGGAAATAAATTGATTATTTCTGAAATACAATTGGTAAATCTGGAAAACAATTCATAACTTCTACAATACAATTGATAAATCTGAAAAACAATTGATAATTTCTGATGTTTTTTTGTTTACTACTACAATTTAATTTTATTTTCTAATCATTGAAATTTAGCTCAATTATAACTCAAGTTTTATAAATATGTGTATTAAACAGTTTTATTTTTGATGTTCCTATCTTATTTATATTTAGCAAAAATACTCTGATAATTCAGCAGTTTTTCATTTTGAACTAATTTTTAGTAGCTTTAACTAAAATTTTTACACACTTTTTTCTATTAGTTTATAAACAATCATTAAATAATCAAAAACAGTCATAAATATTTTCTAAACTTAAAGTAAAATGTTTATGTCCATTAAAAATTTCATAATTTCTCAATTTCATTCAAATCTACAAATTCATTAGTAACGTATGAATAGAATTTTAATATTTACATTTAATTTGAATAAAAAAGTAATATTTTTATTAAAAAATAAAAAAAAAATTTATATGAACATTCATATATCTCCATATATGACCATATACCCTCAAATTTCGGATCCGAACCCATATATGAACCCATATATGTTGCCATATATGAACATTTTCACCTGGGACATCAACATTTTGAATACAATTCCATATATGGTTTAATTTGAATAATGTAAAACTATGTATGGCGCTATAAAAAATATTATCAGATATCCCGGTGAAAAATGTTCATATACGCTCAAACATGTTCATATATGGTTTATGTATGGACACATATGAACAAATATGGATTTTTTATGAACATATATGGAAGTATATGTGATTCCATATATGGAAAAAATTTCATATACAGACATATGTATATGGAAGCATCTGTTATTTCATATATGGAAATGGCACTCATATATGGACAAATATGAAAGTATATGTTATTCAATTTATGCAAAAGGGACTTGTATATGAACATATTTCGAAGAATACATTTTTCCATATATGTAAAAGGAACTCATAATAAATATGGAATTATATTTAATGCCATGAATTAAAAAAGGAACATATGTAGCGCCCAATGTGAATGTCATACATAAATTTATATCTATCGTACAACCTTATAATAAAGGACAGCAACGTTCGCATGTATTCGCATCTATTTAATAAATGTATAAGTGTAATGTACACTTAGGTGTTACCTCATTTTTCGGATCCATACATATATGGTTGAACCATAAATGTTCATATATGGACATTTTTCACCGGGATGTTACTTCATTAACAATATTTATAATACAGTGTCATATATTGTAATATATGTATATCATTTAATATATATTGATGTATGGTAATGGTACAATAATTCCAATATCAGTTGAGATACAATTTGTGGGTCCATATCAACAATTTAACATATATATATGTACATTTAAGTTATAATTTATAAACACTTAATAAAGTTAAATAGTTCCATAAACCTCGTCTAACTGTATAGAATGTTTATGAATATACGATTTAATATATAATAATTACAACTACAAATTGGTGCCATTATCTAAAATTTAATTTAATGTTAACTTATAATAAAATAAAAATGTATTTCCTAAAAATAAAAATATAGTGTTAATTAATGTTAATATACAATAGGTTTAAGTTTAACATCCCAGACAGAAAAATATAATTCGGCACAATGCTGGCAAACCATTGGCGATGGTCGGTTATGCGTTGGCAGAACGTTGCATTAACTATCTTGGCAAAAAAATAGATTTCAAAAAACATTTTTGAAAAAATTGAGAAAACTTTTTTTAATATTTGCTTTTAAAAACATGAAATTTAACCCAGTCCACCAGATTGTCAGCCAAGACCTCTACACTCTAATCTAACGAGACTTGTTATAGATGTGTGATAGCTACAAATTAAATGAATGATAAAAGCATTTCGAGCTAACTTATAAGCATCGAAAAAAGGTATTCCAGAAATTATTAAATGTATTTTAGAAAATTTTAATTGTATATCACAAAATATTATTTGCACTTCAGAAACTACAATATTACGCAAATTTAATTATTTATTTAGTTGTGTCCAGAAATAATGAAATCTATTTCAGAATTTCATAGCTAATAGAGAAAAATTTCTCAAATACATTTCATAATTTCGGAAATACGATTGATAATTTCTGAAATACAGTTTGATAATTTCTGAAATACAGTTGTGAATTTCGGAAATACAATTATTAATTTCTGAAACACAATTGATAAAACTGAACTTCAATTGACTAGTTCTGAAATACAATTCATAAATGTGAAAAATAATTGACGAGTTCTGAAACACAATTGATAAAACTGAAATTCAATTGATTATTTGTGAAATACAATTGATAAATCTTAAAACAATTAATACAATTGAAAATGGTGTAGAGCGTCAAAAAGATGTAAATAAAATTATTTTATTCAAAGATTTCAATTTAATAAAAAAATAAATATATAATTTTATAAAAAAAATTATAGAAAAAAAAATTTTAATTTTATAAAAAGAAATAAATTTTGTAAAAGAAATGCATATTGAACTCGTTACCTTCTGAGTTTAAACCTTATTTTAACAAAATATTGTAATTTTTATACAATCAGTGCTCTGCCAGTTTATTATTTTTTGAACAGTTGGCAATATATGTCTGGGATCTTATTTAATCCCAAATAAATGGAGATCTTACGTAGTACCAAAATATAATGCGGCATCTAATTTTATCTGTCATTTTTATGGATACTTTTAGATGTCAATCCCCAAATATATTGCTGTTTCTAATTCGATCTGCCATTTTAATACCGAAATAAATTGCTGGATCTAATTCGATCTGCCATTTTTCTGATAAATTTAGATCCAAGTTTATCCCCAAATATATTGCTGGATCTAATTTGATCTGCCATTTTTCGGTTAAATTTAGATCCAAGTTTATCCCCATATATATTGCTGGATCTAATTCGATTAGGAATTTTTCGGATAAATTTAGATCTAAGTTTATCCACATATATATAGCTGGATCTAATTCGATCTGGCATTTTTCGGATAAATTTACATCCAAGTTTATCCCTAAATATATTGCTGGATCTAATTTGATCTGCCACTTTTTCGGATCAGATTAGATCTAAGTTTATCCACAAATATATAGCTGGATCTAATTCGATCTGCCATTTTTTGGATCAAATTAGGTCTTACTAAATCCCAAAATATATTGCTGGATCTAATTTGATCTGCCAATTTTCTATTCAATTTATATCCAAGTTTATCCACAAATATATTGCTGAATCTAATTCGATGTGCCATTTTTCGGATCAAATTAGATCTAAGTTAATCCACAAATATATTGCTGGATCTAATTTGATCTGCCATTTTTCAGATCAATTTATATCTAAGTTTATCCACAAATATATTGCTGGATCTAATTCGATGTGCCATTTTTCGGATCAAATTAGATCTAAGTTTATCCCCAAATATATAGCTAGATCATATTGATCACTTTTTCGGATCAAATTAGATATACGTTTATCCACAAATATATTGCGGGATCTAATTTGATCTGCCAAAATTGAGATCAAATTAGATCTAAGTTTATCCCCAAATATATAGCTGGATCTAATTGGATCCGCCATTTTTCGGATCAAATTAGGTCTAAAAATATCCGCAAATATATAGCTGGATCCGCCAATTTTCGGATCAAAATAGATATAGGTTTATCCCCAAAGATATCACTGGACCTCCCAATTTTGAGATATAACTTGATCTTAGTTTATCCCCATATATACAATGGGATCTAATACGATATGATTGGATACACCCAATTTTGAGATCTAATTGGATCAGCTAGATATTACAGCAGATCTTAAACAATATCAAATTGGATATAATTAGATATTGCGCGAGATCAATTTTTTTTACTCGGGAGGTAAAAAATCGGATATAATTTCATCTGATTAATGTATAATTTTATTAGTTGAGATCTAAACTGATACAATTAGATAAAAACTGATAAACAACTGATACAATTACATCGGGCCATTTTTCGGATGAAACAGTATATTTATACAGATATAACTTAATCGCATTTTATACGAATATATGTAACTGTTTTTACTCGGGAAATTACTTTCTATTTAAAATAATGATAAAAATAAGTCAATATCAGTAACTCATTATTATATGTTTTAAAATAATGCAGAAGCTAAATGGGTGTCATTACTGGTAGTCCATATAATAATGATATGTCATTACCGTTTCTACACTGGGTAGTAAATCCTTTTTGCTAAATATTAGTGAGATAAGAACAGCAAAAATGCTACTGTGAAGTGTACGAAATCTTAGTAATATGTGAGCTAAATTTTGTTTAAGCGAATTGCAAATTTACCTTGCTAATACCGGCAAAGAAATGTTGATGAATATTAGTAGAAATTGTTATATATTCAAAAGTTGATTTATCTTTAAATTTAATTGAGTTAAATACAAATAACAGAAATATTTGCTACTGCTACAAGAAACAGAAATATTTGCTATAAAATAGTAGACTGCTTTCTGCAGTGTAGATTTTTATTCGCATTCAGAAATTAAAAAAAAAAAAAACTAAAAACTTAAAATTGTTTGAAGACTTTTATATTAGTGTATTAACAATTAAAAAAATTTCTCCAATGAACGAGTGAACTAAAAGAACACACTAGTTCAAAAATAAAATTGATTGAAATGATCTGTGAACTATAATGCCCAGTTCTAGTCAATTTTATTCCGAATGTTTGTTTGTACAAAATTTTTAATTTTGTATCTAAATTTCCGGGTGTCCTGATAGTTTTACTCACAATTTCTAAACCGATTTCGACAATTTTTAACACAAAACTGGTTATAACAAACAATTTGAATAAAAAACAGCAACTGATAGTGCGTCTTTGTTACGGGAACTTGATTAAAATTTCAAGAGGACATCAAATTAAAACTTGAGCTAGATTTGAAAAACCCTTGAAGATTTTGTTTTAGCAACAAGTTGACCGCGATGATTATTTTGCAAGGTCTTCTAAAATCGCAGAATCTATTTTTCTTAAATATATTGCAAGAAGCTTATTGGGACAAATCCAAATTTATATATGTATTTAATTTACAGTCACTTCCATAATAAATTTCTTGTTTCTCCTAAAGTACGCTTTTTCATGGACAGTTAATAATTTTAATTTTAAAAAAAATTATAAAAAGCCAACATTATAATGCTTAATTTATCGGGGAAACAAAATTGTAAAATATCAAAATTATGCCAAATTATCACCCTAGAGTACAATTAGATAAAAAAGTTAGTAAAAAAAAAACTTGTAAATAGTTTTCAATCGAACTTTACTATTTACGAGTATGTACTGATTTTTAGTTGCTGATTTCAGCAAAATATAGTACTAGTTTTTCAAAACTGAGTGCGAAACTTAGTAAAAAAATATACTAATTTAACAACAAGTGGATACTTTAAGGAAATTTTATTTACAAGAATTCGTTGCTTTTTTAGAATTCTTATTTAGCTTATATTTGTTGTTATTGATATATTCTTAGTTTGGAAATAAAACTCATTAAATTTTATTTTATCTCTAATTCATAAAAAGGTAATAACTGGAAAACCGTTTGCAATTTTTTCTTCAAATTTTAAATATGTTGAAGTAATTTTATATTTTTTTTTTTTTGTTATTAAATTTGATTTTGATTATTTTTTTTTTAGATTTTACAGTTTGTTTATTTTTAGTACCCTTTTTTTGTTAATTTCAGCAGATTGATTTTATATTGCATTTTACAACAATTTACTGAAATTTAGTAGCGTCTACTAATTATTTATACCAATTTTATTGTACTAAAATTATTGATATTTACCCGACTAAAAAAGTTTTCATATAATCTGATTTGATTTTTTCTGATTTGATATAATTATAAATGTTTATATGTGTGGCTTTATATGACCATATACATTTATATTAACACTTTGGTTTTATAAATATGTTTGATATGACGTTATATATAATCATATGCGATTTGGTCTCCAGGCATATATTAATTGATCTGCAAATATAGTTTATACATAATTATATATAATGGCATATAAGCTTCTCTAAACAATCTTATATCAAAATATATAACAAAGTTAATATAAAATTGTAATAATTTTATCTATAAATTTATCTGACATGATATCTAATTATACAAAATTTTATAAAGTTTAATTGCACTATAAAAATTTAAAAAAAACTCCGAAATTGTGGATCTGGTTTTGAATTTTGCACTTTGACATATAAATAAATGTCTATAATTGAATTAAACATATATTAGTAGTGTAGATATGAGGACTACGAGCAATTACCGCGAAGAAGCATTGCAGCGTTGCCAAATATTTTGAATTCGGGATCCGGAATCCGGGGTCCCGTATCCCCTGTGGGGATTTTGGGATATTTTGTGGGTATTTTTTGGGTATTTCGTGGGGATTTAGAGTTGTCATCTTCGGCGTTGTCATGTTGGGTGTTGCCAGCTTCGGTGCAACACCTTGGAAGTTGCCAGTTGGTCGTAAGAGTGTTGCCATCTTTCGGAGGTTCCAATAGGTGGTTGTAGGCAGATCGTTCGGGTTTGTGTCCTGGATGTTGCCATTAGGGGTGTTGCAAGATTGCTCGGTGACTGTCTCCCGCCCCAGACCCCCGATCACCAGCATGGTTGCCACATCTTGCTTGATACCAAGTGCGTTTAACGTTCAAGTGCGCGATCAAGCAAATGAATGAGAAAGCAGCCAGATTGCTTGGTGAATGTCCCCAGCCCCAGACCCCCATCCCCCCACTCGCAATGTTCCCCAGGCCCCAGATCCCCGTCCCGATCCCCCAGTCGGAATGTTAAAGTCTGGTGTGGCAACTCCAACAGCTGTGCTTGATGATCACTAGTTATCAAGTAATGAAATAAATATGTCTATACATATGTTTTGATTTAAGCAATGACTAATCATAAAGCTTTTTGTTATCGCAATGTTTGTTATTTAAAATATTTCGAGTTGGGTGAAATATTGTATTTGTCAAGAGTCTTGTTATTTGGTCTTACTTTATATTTTTGAAAACGATATACCATTTAATTATTAAAAATGTCGTCTTTACGAGCGGAAATAAATGACTTCATTTATAATTATAATGGATTCATTTGCGGCAAAGATTTGCTATTTATAGAGAAATTCTTGAAAGATCTCCATATTTATGAATACAAAAAACTTGAGGAATCAATTCACGGTGAACATTTTAATGACTGTGAATGGTCGAATGATCTGTGTTTGGAAGGCGTTGACACCTGTAGATGTTTTATTTTCATCTTTAAAAGACGAGCAATTTATAATCTTATAAATTTATATAAAAAATATCTAAATTTTTGAAAAAAAAGCTGAAAAATAAAAGGCCCTATTTGAAATTAAAAGATTATTATTTTTATTTTTATTAATTTCTTTATTTATTAATAAATTAAAAAGCTGAAAAATAAAAGACCCTATTGGAAATGAAAAGACTATTTTTTTTATTTTTTGTTTATTATTTATAAATTTTTTATTTAATTAAAAAAAAAGCTGAAAAATAAAACCCCTATTTGAAATTAAAAGACTATATATTTAATATTTTTTTTATAAATTTTTATTTAAATATAAAAAAATTTTAAATCTAAATATTACTTATTTTAAATTTTACTGCTTTGTCGGCCTCCTTAGACTCCTTTATTAATTTAAAAGTTCCGGATCCCATCGCCGTCACCTCCTCATCACTTAGGTCGTTGTATCTTTGGGGTAAGAATAGTACATTATTCTGAGTCTCGACCAAAACACACATCCCAAAGGGTGTGTTCGTCCTCCTGGCTCGTAGAATCCGGACCTCACCCAGGTACGGTATTTCCTTCAGTTTAAGGATGGGTTTCGCCTCATTTATTTTATTAAAGTTTGATTGCAAAGTTGATGCCATCTTATTTGTTGAATATTGAACTGATATAGAAAATTAGAAAGATCGTCTATTTATATCAAATTATGTTGAAGAAATATATATATATATATATATGCATATGCAAATTTCTTTATTTTTTGCAGAGAGCATTCAAAGCTTATAAAAAGTATACGCTTGCTGATAACAAAGTAGAAAAAAAAGAATAATTATGCAAAGTGAAACATGCTTCTAAACGTTTCCAAATATGCTTTCTATTATCAGCTTTAAATGGGCAACAATAAAATTCGAAATTTATGTAAATACAATAATACACGCATGACAGCTATTCAAGTTCATTGCCATGACTTTTTTTATACCGAATTGTGTTGAAGAAATTGTGGTGGTAATATAATATTATGCACACGCGCTCAAAATGTGTATTTTATTATTAAGCATTTAAAGTTGATAAAAAAAGAATAATTATACAAAGTGAAACATGCTTCTAAACGTTTCCAAATATGCTTTCTATTATCAGCTTTAAATGGGTAACAAAAATTAGTACGCATGACAACTATTCAAGTTCATTGCCATAACTTTTTTATACACACGCGCTCAAAATGTATATTTTATTATTAATCATTTAAAGCAGATAAAAAAAAAGAATAATTATGCAAAGTGAAACATGTTTATAAACTTTTCCAAATATGCTTTTTTTTATCAGCTTTAAATGGGTAATAATAAAATTCGAAATTTATGTAAATATAATGATATATGTATGACTACTGAAGTCAAGTTCATTGTCATACTTTTTTGATGTTGGGTTAGTTTATATTCATCGAAAAATGATGTAAATCACCACACATGTTAATTGATTAAGTTCATTAACATTATTAGCAAAAGACTCATTAGTTATTTTGGAAATATGGTGATTAAATAAACTTAAAGACGGATATGATATTGTAGTAGAGTCTTCAAAGATCTATAAAAAATACAGCGTTTACTGATAAGAAAGTAAAATAATTAAGCAGGGCAAAACATGATTCTAAACATATACAGTTTAAAATTAGTTGTTTTTACAAAATGTATTGACAACAGACATACATATAAATAGTACCCAAAGGGTACTTTTATGTAATTGTTGCTTTCAAAAAGGAGTTGATTTATAGCTGGTTTACCAAATCAGACAGTTCATATACGAAAGTACAAAATTCTCGTCCCGTTGATTTTTTGTACCTTATGTAATGTCTCGGTTTGAGTAAGAAAGTTATCATTTTCTTATTGCGGACAACTGAAGAGTAGAGTGATGTCTACGAAACAATTGTATTGTCTATCATGAAAATGATCAACCCATTTTTGAAACAACAAATAAAAATCTAATATGACAATATCATATTAGAATTTGGACTTGAGGTGGAAGAATATTCTAACTAAATATATGAACATATACAAAAATGTTTTCTGTAATTAGCATAAACTGACTACTAATAAAATTCGAAATTTATTTAAATATAAAGAAACTTGTGTACCTTCCACGCATGGTAAATATTTGAGATCAATGTCATTACTTAAAGCACACATTTAGAAAGTATGGAATGTAATTAAAATGTATACGTATATTTTTTTTTTATTACTTTTTATATAATATGTATTGATAATAAATTGAAATAATACGATTTTTGAAAAATGATTATAAACGGATCTTTATTTAAAATTTCTTGTATGAAATACATTAATGAGATTTTTATATTTCTTTATTAAAGCTTGAATAGATCTTTTTTGCATCCACAAAAATACGCATTCACAGGTGTCTGTCACCAAAAAGTCTGCATCGGTGGAATATCTGCAGTCTCGAAAGTGCTCTCCATGATTTGAATTTATGATTTCTCTCTTTTTATTTGCGTTTGATTTCTCTGTAAAAGCAATAATTTCTTTGAGGTGTTCTTCGAGTATATATATTTTATACTCTTTTATAAATTCTTCTATCTCTTTGATATGCATTTTTATTTTTCATTTTTTTATATAAAAATCGGTAATAATATTTTCAGACAACTTAGTCTTTGCAAGCTACTCCTGATAATAACAATTAAAATAAAAAAATGTCTTCTTTTATTCGTGATATTTGTAAAAATAATTTCGCTAGTGTGAAGGAGTTAAAAACTCACGTCAAAAATCATTGTAGTGCATGCGGTAAGTTATTTTTAACGCAATGTGCTCTAAAAGCGCATAAAAGATCGCACTGTATAATCTATTGCGAAAAGTGCAATGTGGATGTCAAGGCAAATCATTTCTCCTATCATCTCAGAACGGATGGTCATTAGGTTGTCCCGAAAAATTTGTTTTTAGATTTCCCTAACGCAAGACCTCCTAAAATTTGCGTAATTGATCGTAGATAACCAAAATGATTTTAAAAATAAAATGAAACTATATCTTTAGGGTTCTACCGATCTTCAAAGTTTTGAAAAGTAGTTATTTTCATGATTATATTTCGCTATCTTTAATTTCGAAACCTAAACTAAATATCCCAGTGTAGAAACGGTAATGACATATCATTATTTTTTGGAGTACCAGTAATGACACCCACTTACCTTCTGCATTCTTTTAAAATATATAACAATGAGTTACTGATAATGACTTATTTTTATCATTATTTCAGATAGAAAATAATTTTTTAGATTTTTTTGAAATCTATTTTTAGACTCAATATTTTTTAAACACTGGTAAGGATATATGTAACCACATATTTTTGATTTTTTGTATGTTGGCGAGTAAGCTTACTTGTGTGCAGCAGGTCAATTATGTTTTTATCTATTAAATATTACATGTCGATATAGCTCAGATGGTAGAACTGTTGACTGGCAATCTGTAGACCCAGGTTCGATTCCCGCACCAGCAAATTTTATTAAAAAAAAAAATACAATAAAAAATATTTTTTTTTAAATAATTAATTTTGTTGAAAATCTATTTTTAGACTCATTATTTTTGTCAGTACTGGTAAGCACATAGGTAACGATATATTTTTTGATTTTTCGTATGCTGGTGTGTAAAAACAACTCATTATTTTTCGCGACATCGCCATATAAAGGTAATAAGAAATGTAATAACAAAAGTAAGTAGTTACCATTACCAAGTATGTAGTTACATAACCACATATCTGGTAATGATTTTCTACACTGGGATGCCACGACTATATATAAAAACAACACTTTGTCGGCGACTACGAATTTGCTAGACACAGTAGAGTTCGTTTATAACATACACCGTTTATAACAAATTTTTTATAAAAAAAAAAAAAAAATTCCGTAAAAATTTTTTTTCCGGACCCAAAACATTCACTTTCAAATTACATACCAATTATTACGGTTATAGCGAACTCTTGTTTATTACGAACCAGTTTTTAAGTTCCTTTTATAATTACAGCTTACTCCCTAAAATATAGAAACCCTTGAACATGAAATAAAAAAAATTAAAAATCTGGCAACGCTTCAAAATCACCTGTTATATTTATTGATACCAAAATACGTAAACTGGGTTTTCCCCAAAAAAGAAAACTAAAAAACAAAAACAAAACTATTTTATAATACATAAGTCAGTTGCGATAGTTACAGTATTAAGAGCGGTGCTTGTGATTTTAAAAAAATGAGTTCGAGGCGTAGTGCTGCAACTTGTGAAATATTGGGACCATATAAGGGACTTGATGATCGGCAGCTACCAACTATAAGAGACGTCCTTAAATAAATTTTATTTATCAAGTATAACATGAAATTAAAGTATAATGGAAAAGATCCATCAAATTCAGATATATATGCGATTGGTTTTGAAGAGATTGACAATATTTGGACCAAGGCTTCGATTCCAATCGTAACAAAGGAACGAGTTATTCAGTTACTCAAATCCTATTTCGAAAAGTACCTCCATTTAAAAAGATACCCTAAAATTAAACGAAAAAATGGTTTCGAAAACAAACTAAAGTGTTTTTTGGAGTCATCTGAGAAGCTTTTCGACGTTTCTGCTTGCAAATGCACTTCATTTGAATTTTGTTCTTGTTTAAAACCTAAGAAAGTTCCAATCAATGAAAGAAGTTTTTTGTTGGATCAAAGAAATTTCAGAAAAATGGTTATATGTGGAGTTGATAAAAAAGAAACAGCTCGATTAATAAAACGAAAGTAGAGACAAACTGAACAATCCATAAGGGCAGCAAAAACGGAGCGTTCTACTCAAGAAATCAATTCTATCTCGAAAAATTGTGATGAAGTTTCACTGTGTGAATCTTCCCTAGAAACGTATCCGATAACAGAGCCATCTCCCACTAATACACTTTCGACAGACACACCTTCGACTTCAACGACGAATCGGAATACATTGCCGTTGCCAATACTTGCTAAGGTCTGTGATAGATACGGTTTATCGACTCGGTCTGCTGCTGCTGTTGCTTCTGCGGTTTTGACTGACTTCGGCTTAATTTCTACCGAAAATTTAACTCTGGTAATCGATAAAAACAAAATACACAGAGCTGTATCTAAAGTCCGGAAAGAAAATTCAAAAGGCATTGGAGGTATTGTTATTAAAAGCTTTTACTTTGATGGACGAAAAGACTCTGATAAGTGCAAAAATAGGGGATCGTTACCATCGCAAAGTAATTTTAGAAGAACACATCTCAATTTTAGCAGAACCTGAATTAATTTATTTGGGTCACACAACGCCAAGTCGTGGCACTTCAAAGGGCATTCTAACTTCGATCACAACTTTATTAGAAGATAAAGGTTGGAATTTAGATGACGTGATTTGCATTGGATGTGACGGAACTGCAACTAATACCGGTTGGAAGGGTGGTGTTATTCAATATTTGGAGGAGTATTTGAAGAGACCGTTTCAATGATCCATGCCAATGAGTTACCCCTTCGTCATTTATTCTTGACTTTAGATGGTTGCACTTCGGGACCTAGAGAATATTGTGGACTTATTGGAAAACAATTAGCTACTTGTGATAATGAAACAACGGTTTCTTTTTGTGCGGTGGCTGGTAATTTGCCTGACTTGCCGAAAAATGTGGTCGATCAACTAAGTACGGATCAAAAATATCTTTATGAGATACGTAAAGCTGTACAAACTGGTTATTGTAGTCCTGAGCTGGCAAACCGTAAAACTGGAAAAATTGAGCACTCGAGATGGCTTACCTCTGCTAATCGTCTACTCAGAGTTTACGTAAGTACCCTTAATCCATCAGAAAATTTGCAACTGCTTGTCAATTACGTTGTTAAAGTATATGCTCCGATTTGGTTCCTAATCAAACAAAAAACGTCTTTTAAAGAAGGAGCCAAACATATTTTTCATCTGATTATGTACTCTCGTTTTTTACCCCAAAGCATGCGATCAGTTGTGGATTCTGTTATCGAAAGAAATGCCTTTTTTGCTCACCCGGAAAATCTACTTGTCAGTATGCTGTTTGATGATAGAGACCACATTCGGGAGCTAGCATTGCATAGAATAATCAAAGCTAGAGAAGCTGAAAGTAGCACTAAGCACAGAATATTTAAACCACCAAAAATTAACTTCTCTGCTAGAGATTACACCGAAATTATTATATGGCACGAGTGTAGGGTTACAGCACCGCCGGTTCTTCGGCATATTTCTAATGAAGAACTTCAAATTATGGCAAAAGATAACAGCTTGGAAATTGTTGACTTTCCTTGTCACACACAAGCTGCGGAAAGATGTGTTAAACTGGTAACAGAGGCCTCTCAAAGTGTAACTAGCGCTGCTTCTAGAGATGGCCTTATTAGAACCAGGTTGAAATCACGAGCAGAAATGCCAAATTTTTGTCAAAAAAATATGTTTAACTTTTAAGTTTTAGTCATTTATTATAAGTTTTATTTTCTTGTACATTAATTGCAAGTATAAAATATTTTATAAAATAAATTTGTATCTCGTTTTTTTATTATTTTAAGCATACGGTTTAGGTTTGTAAAAACGTTTTCAAAAGTAGAGAACTCAAGATGGCATGTAATTCGATTTTTATTACTTTTACCGTAATCTGTGTAAAATTACGCAAATTTTGATACCTCTTGCGAAAGTGTAGCTCGAAAAAACATTTTTCTCATTCAAGGACGGGACAGCCTAATGGTCATAGGAGTCAGGACAAGGTTATTATTTTAGATGAAAATTTAACATTGAGGGAAAGTAGCTTCCAAGAACGTTTGGAAACTTACACCTATTTAAATCATAATAAGATTGTATTGTTTCCGGAAGAATTTTTTAAAGGTGCTCAAAAATCTATCGTGAATTTACTGGAACATTCTCTAGCGAAACATATTACATACAAGTTTAATATGGAGCTTGTATGTGAATATATGCTGATGTCACAAACTGATAATGATAATAAAAATGATGATAGTGAAAATGATTACGATAGAAGTGAAATTAAATGTCTGAATATGTCGCATATGACAAAGATGAAAATTATCTCGAAAAGTGACAACATCGAACAATTGTACATCACTCAATATGAAGATATATGCAGAAAAATGAGTGAATTTCAAGAGCGTGATAGTGGTGGTCTCTGATGAAGATAAAATATCTTGATATTAATATTAATCAGGTTATGATTATAAGAGGGTGTCAATATATCCCCCTACCTTCTGAAATAAATGAAAGGACTGGGGCATGTCTCAATATTGAAAACGATGATATCTGTTGTTTTAAATGGTGTATTATTGCATCATTTTTTGATAAATCTGAATTGAGTACTAGACGGATGAAAAGCCCTTATTCTTATGGAATACCCAATATTGAGAATGATATAATTCTAGTTTCTGGAATAAGATTAAATTTTATGGATATGAGCTTCCCCTTATCGCTAAAAGAAATCAAAATTTTTGAAAAAAAAACAATGCTGATATCAGTATTAATGTTTTTGGGCTGGATGGGGTACAAATAATTGGACCATATTATTTTACTCAGTCGGAGAAAAAATTTCACATAAATTTACTTTTGCTGACGACTACAGAAAAATCGCATTATGTCTTAATAAAGGATCTTTCAAGGTATACATCGTTCACAATTATTTATAATTTCATTCCTATAGTAATACTATATATTTAGTAACATTTTTGTTTTTTATTATTTTTATTTTTAGATTTGTACGATCCAGCATCACAGATCATAGAAGAAAATTATATCTGTGCAACACTTGCTTGCAATATACACAGACCAAAACGATGTTCGAGACGCATAAAGCATCATGCAATAATATTGTTGCTCATATGTCCAAAGAAGGGAATAGTATATTGAAATTTAGTAATATACACAAGCAGCTGGATGTTCCTTTCGTTGTGTATGCAGATTTTGAGTGTATACTTGAGGAGATGACAGAAGAAGTTTCGCTGAAAACTAGAAATATCCAAAAGCACAAACCATGTGCTTTTGGATATTATATTAAGTGTAAGTTTAACTCTAATTTAGATAAGTATTACTCATATTTTGGTGAAGATTCACCTAAGAAATTTGTTGAACATTTAACCCGAGATACCAAAGAAATTTATAGAGAATATTTAAGTAAAATTATTCCAATGATGCAAATGAATTCAGAAGAAGTCGAATATCATACTCAGACTAAAAACTGTTCAATTTGTGGTGAGGAATTAGGGGTGGATAGAGTAAAAGATCACTGTCATTTGACTGGGAAATATAGAGGACCTGCACATAACAAGTGTAATATTAATTACTTTACCCCAAAGTTCATCCCAATTTTATTCCATAACTTTTCATCGTACGATTGTCATCTCGTTGTGAAAGAGTTAATGAATGATAAGGATGAAAATAAGGGTTACATAAAGGTCATTCCTCTTAATAAAGAGAAATATATATCCCTTTCAAAAGTTATACCAGTTGATGGTGGCTTTATGGAACTTCGTTTTCTGGATTCATGTCGATTTATGGCATCTAGTTTAGATTCATTAGCCAAAAATTTATCTATGAACGATTTTAATGTTGTTCGCAAACGGTTCGAAGAAGATTATAAATTTAATCTAATTCGACGAAAGGGGGTATTTCCATATTCCTTTATTAATATGTTTGAACGTCTTCATGATAGACAACTTCCAAGTCGTGAACAATTCTTTAATATTTTAACCCACAAAAATTGTACACTTGAAGATTATAATCATGCGAAAAAAGTTTGGGAAACTTTTGAATGTAAAAATCTGTTGGAATATATGAAATTATATTTAGAGAGGGACGTACTTCTATTGACAGATGTATTTGAAAATTTTAGAAATATTTGTAAAGATATTTACAATCTGGATCCCTGCCAGTATTATACTGTTCCAGGGTTGTCTTGGGATGCGATGCTAAAAACCACAAAAATCGAATTGCAGCTCCTTACAGATATAAATATGTACAATTTTATTCAAAAGGGTATAAGAGGCGGTTTTGTTCAATGTTCACGGAGATATTCAAAAGCAAATCATAAATACTTGGAAGACTTTGATGAGAGCAAGCCATCAGAGTATCTAATGTATTTGGATGCGCATAATTTGTATGGTTGGGCTATGTCAAGTTATCTTCCATATGGCTTGAAAATGAATCTCCAGAATTTCAAAAAATTTCTAGCTCAGAGATATCTGACTCATCAGAGGTAGGTTATATATTGGAAGTAGATTTAGATTATCCAGATAGTATTCATGATTCACACAATGATCTTCCTTTTTGTCCCGAAAACAAAAAGGCCGGGAAATCGAAAGGTATAAACCTTGTAGCAGATTTCTCTTCAAAATTAAACTATCCCATACATTATATATATTTGAAACAATGGGTCATATGAATAAAACTTAGCAATTACTTCGAAATAATTACTTTGGGCTTAGGAATGGCTTTTAACTCCAAATTTACCAATTGGCTGATAGAATAGCATGAAACGTAAACGAAAATTAAAAAATTAAATTTCTAGTCTACTCCGAAGCAGACTAGATTTGTGAAGTAATTGCTTAAAAAACCCTGTATTTCCCCCTATTAGTAATATCTATTTTTTATTCATATGAGCCAATGTCTCAAAAATGGTTTAATTCTAAAAAAGGTGCATAGAATACTTAAATTCAAACAAAAACCATGGCTAAAAAAGTATATAGATTTAAATACCCTTCACAGAACTAAAGCTAAAAATGATTTTGAGAAAGATTTTTTCAAGCTATTAAACAATAGTGTTTATGGAAAAACGATGGAAAATGTTGACAAGCGAAAAGATGTCTATATTGTTTCAGAGTGGGAAACAACAAATAAAAAACATTTGGGTGTTAGGGCGCTAATTGCTAAACCTAATTTTAAAAGTATAACCCAATTTGATGATAATATATATGCAATACAATTGCAACGGATGTCTACGACATATAATAAACCAATATATTTGGGATTTACGGTTTTAGAATTATCTAAATGGAAGATGTATGACTTCCATTATGGGTACATGAAACCGAAATTTGGGGATAACTTATCTATTAATTATATGGATACGGATTCGTTTGTATATACCATAAAATCCTTAGATTTTTATGAAGACATTCGTGATGATATTCACACACAATTTGATACGTCAGAATATCCAATAAATAATGTTTTTAATTTTCCTTTGTTAAATAAAAAAGTGTTGGGAAAAATGAAAGATGAAAATCATGGTAATATAATGATTGAATTTGTTGGACTGCGGCCAAAAATGTATTCAATCAGTGTGCGTAACATGAAAGAAATAAAAAAATCCAAGGGTGTTAAAAGGTCGGCCTTAGATAAATTAACCATAAGTGATTATAAAAATACATTATTTAATAATAAAACTTTACACACAAAAATTATGTAAAATAGTTTTAAGTTTTGCTGACGACAAACGTCACATATATTCAGATAAAATAAACACTTATGCCTATGGTCACTATAATCTTAGAGAATATGATAATTCTGATAGTAATATTAATGATAATTACTTTTAAGTATTGAATCTGAAAATGATTATGTTAATAATGTAAATGATGATAATCCCACTAGTATTAATTTTATGGATGTAGATTTTTAGGAAATAAAAAATAATAAAAACTTGTATAATAAAATGAAAAATTGTCTTCTTTTATTTAATTTGATATAAATATTAAAAATACTTTTCAGCTATTTATCATTATTTTCAACGCTAAAAGTGTTGTGAAATCTTTCTTCATACACTCTATTACGATGTTCTGTCATCAAAATATTATTTAATAGTACAGCAGTTTGCTGTATTCGAAATCTAAATCGTTCACGATTACGTGCGTACATTATCCAAACGCTTTGGCGAGCAGTCCGGTAAGCAAAATTCCATTTATACATTAAATGTATAGTGGGACTTGTATTAAAATGTACAGTCTTCATCGTTCAAGTATCAATATTAAAATGTTAAATTAATTCACCCACCCCCACCCCCCCTTAATTAAAGTAAATAAAAAGATTTAAATTTGAGTTTACAGAAAATTAAAAAGTTGTGTTTTTATTTTATAATTTGTTTGTGATTATGATATATTATTATTAAGTTTGAAATTAAAATAATTTTGTAACATAAAGGCTTTTTTGAGAGCACAATATTTAGTGGTATGGTTTTCACATCCAGAACAGTAGGGATATTCTTCTTCAAGAGTCTTAAAATTCATACATGCATTGTCTTCAATGCTTAAGACTTCTCTTCCCAGCACATTTTCCAAAAACTCATGTTTCTCACTACCTTTTACGTATATTTTGTATACTGCTGCGGTATTTTGTTGAAGAATTTCATTTAGTTTGGAGTAGGGTACAGTTCCATCTTCCCACCGCAACCCATGAAAGTTTTTAGTCAGCCAGTATGTTAACCTTCTTTTGTCTGCAGATAATTTGGAGATGTGGTATGGTGGTTCCACTATAAAACTAAGGTATTCCTGACCAGCAACCATAGCTACTTCTTTTATTATAAACTAATTGTTATTTCCTCGGAATCCCTGCAAGTCTACGAGAACGCGTTCTGTATGCATTATTTAAATTTTTTATTTTTTGTTGATTTTTTAGATGATTTTTCGCACCAACCCCATCAATGGCGTGTACTCGATTAAGCGATCATGAATTAAAATACAATGAGCTATTGTATTCTCTGGAATATTTTTAGATGTTTCAAATTCGACTTTGATATCAATTGGTCCACTTCAAACTGACTCATTTTGATGAGAGACATCAACAACAATAATTGGGGCTTCATTCTTAAAATCTTGACATGAGAGTAATGGTTGAGGCTCTTTCATGTAGTAGTTTTGTTGAAATTTCACATACATTTCATAGAGAACAGCAAAGCGATCTTTTTCAAAGTTGAGATTTAAATCATCATACGGATATGACTCAGAATTCAAATGTACTTTCAAGTTAGTTAAATCACAATTAATAATTTTATCAGCATTCTGGAAGGCAATCAAAACAAATCGTGGGCGTTCTCTATTCACAGCCAATTTAACATTCCAAATGTGATTAGTTCCTGTTGTTAGTTTGGGATTAAAATGAGAGTCCCAACTGCGAAATGCCAATGGGAGGGATGATCCACTCTTGATAGTTTTCATCATATTTAATTTACTCGTATCGGAGAGGTGGACATGTGGAATTCGCCATGAGATATTTGTGTTTGTTAATTTCGGCTTTTCAGTAGCCATACTTGATGTAACCAATCCGTCATCGCTTTTGGAACGCATAATATTAGTTCATGTTTGCTATTTAGAATGATTTTGTTAAAATCTTCGGCAAATCCGAGAAAACTCTTTAGAGGTACATAAAAGTTAAAGTTTGAATTTGTTAGTGATATGCCATTCCCATTATTCCAACTAGCGTTTTGCATCATTGTACCCTCCATTGAATTCAATGAAACATAGTTTTTTATTGTGCGATCAATTTCAACTCCGTTAAGTTCATAGCGAATATCATCAAATAGATATGGAACAACGTTATTCTTCATTTTGAAAACATTCGCTATAAAACTATTTTTAGAGGCATCTAAAACATTACCTTCGACATAAAGAAAACTTTCGCTGGGCAAGAGATATAAATCCTGATTTTGTACTGAGATTCGAATTTCATCATTGTTGTTAAATGACTGCAAGTATGGGGTATATGTGTGATAATCTTTTTTTATAATGGTATCATCCGCTACAGGTTTTTCCAAGCCATTAATGATGGAACTCATTTTAGTTTAAATTTTAAACTTTTAAGAAACTGTATGTTTGCAGGTGGTAAACGTTTAGATGACTTTAACGATCATGATTCTCCAACTGGTGGGGATATAATGTTTGGATGTGGAGTTATAAGTCCCTTTTTATTTAATCATTATAGCTTTGGTCTCAAATGTATTCGAAGTGTGATTTCTTCTCCACGAAAATTAATTAAATCACCGTCCTGATCAACTATTCGTACGTTTAGTGAACTTATCTCCTTGCAGTTGAGTGGCAAATAAATTAAATTTCGGGGCATCTCATCTATTTCATATCCAGGCGACACTCTTATCCCAAATTCATGTAGCGTGTGAGCATTAGTATTATTAATATAGGTATTGACCACAATGTTGCATTCAATCCGCAATAGATTGATTTTAGATATGTTCACAGGTTGGTCTGAAATATGTTCTATTCCATGCTCCAAAGTATTTGCATCGAATCCTAAAAGTTCTCCAATTGAATTTTCTTTATCAAAGTATATCGGATCATGAGAGCTATATATTACAATTTGCATTGTATTGTTATTTGACTCTATTTCTATCTTCTTATCAAAATTTTCCCGCTCATATTCCTCTGTTATAAAGTCTACAATATCTTGAAGTTCATATGATCCAACAGGTATTTCGATAATATTGTCTCCAATGTGAAACAAATTATTGTATATATCAACATTTGGTATGCTGTTGTATGAATGAAAATCAACCAGTGCAGCTTCATACTCCCCGTTAAGCTCTACTGGGGGAAAGTAGTCAGCTGATAATTCTGACGAGTTGCCACTGTAGAATGAAATAAATAAAAGAATAGCTTTCTATTTTAAATAAGTTTATTTTTTATTTAATATAAATATATATAGATAATATTACAATATTTCATTTTTATTAATCCAAGAATTGTGTTCGTTCGAAAATCCCAACCACTTAACAAATACCTTAACTGCACTAGTTTTTAAAATCTTTTCAACTAAATAAGTATTTGGATAGCGAGTTTTAGCGAGTTCTTCATCATAGAATCCACCTTCAACTGGATTGCCTTGATAATCTTCCGAAATGTATGTTGTGGGGTATGTATTTTTTATTAATTTAATTTTAAATATTTCTGTTGTCCAGTTGGGTGTGTAGCCTTTTTCAAAAATGTGCTTATATTTACTGATGCGTACATGATCGCCGACATGATATTTTGAGGGTGGATGGATTTTTAGATGACTGTAAACTGTATTTAACAATTTTTCCTCATTTGATTTGTTTACTTTTTTCGGCGGCATTTTAATAGTGCGATGAATTTTACTATTGTATACATCAAGCAAATCTTTGTTCATATCAATCCAATGATATGTCCCATTGTAGCTAAACTCTTTCCACATCAAACCTTTCAAAGTTCTATTGAATCGTTCTACAATTGACGCTTTCATAACACTGAATGTAGAGTAATGATTTATTTTATGTTTTTTCATCAGCATGCCAAACGATTTGTTGAAAAACTCTTTACCATCATCAGTCTGCAAGTTTTTTGGAATACGCCCAAATTTAAAAATATTTTCCATAGCTTTGGTCACTTCCATAGAAGTTTTGGTTTTGATTGGAGCAGCCCAAGCAAATTTTGAAAATGTATCGATAACTGTTAGAAGATAGCGATACCCTTTATTATCCGTGGAATAGTTCCCCATTTCAACTAAATCTGCTTGCCATAAATCATCTATACCCTTCATAATAACTCTTCGTCGTTTAAAGATTTTTCGCGCCTGTCTATGTAGTTCGTTGACTAGAGTCCGTTTTTGATCCTTCTCCATTACTGATCATATACTCTACTCTTTTAATATTCTCATCTTCGACATCTTTCTCACCATTTATATACTTAATTATCGGCTTTTCTGACACTTGCCTTTCGCCCAACATTTCCAATTGCGTATTTTCCAGTCGATGAATTGTATTATTCAGCGATTTAATTGCTCCATTCATATACGTCTGTTGTTTCACACTTATTTCACTAATTTTTTCATCAACCACTCTAATTACACTATGCGACAGTCAAAATCGGGATGGGATGAAACCAACGGGAAATGTTATATCGGTCAAAAACAAGTTATACGTGTCCCGGCGTTTCGCTGGGTCAACCCTAGGAATCGAGATATATCTTTTTTTTTTTGACATAATTCGAGAACCACTAGCCCGATTTTGCTCAAACAATTTTAAAAAAATTAAAAATTACAATTCCTTTAATCTGTTCATATAACGTTTTTCTATATACTCAACAGTTTTGCCGGTAAAAATACATGTTTGTTACCGCTACCATAAAAATCAATAACCTTTTGTTTATTACTTTTTTTTAATATTTTATGCAAAAAATATTTTTTTCTTCATACATTTATTTTTACCGGCAAAACTGTTGAGTATATAGAAAAACGTTATATGAACAGATTAAAGGAATTGTAATTTTTAATTTTTTTAAAATTGTTTGAGCAAAATCGGACTAGTGGTTCTCGAGTTATGTCAAAAAAAGACCACCAAAGGTCAAATCGATATAGCTCGATTCCTAGAGGTGACCCAGCGAAACGCCGGGACACGTATAACTTCTTTTTTACCGATATAACTTTCCCCGGTAGTTTGAACCCTTCCCGATCACTGACCCCTACCATTTGTCTCACAGTGTTATCTGACTTATATCCAAGTTTATTTCTTGCTGCACTTTTTGCACTTGTGAGTGCATGAATTCTTTTGCGACGGCGTCTTTTTCATCAGTAGGATAACCAACATTTTTCATTCTTTTATTTTGGATATTAATATTCCTATCCCTATCAACAGCCCATACTTTTAGAAACATGCTTTCTTGATGAATCTGTCTTGTCTTCAGCAAAATGACCAAATTTGTCAACAGGCATCAAACTATTATTATTTTGTTATTAATAAATTTATTCAATTATGTTGGCTTCTTGTAATTCCTCAATGATTGAGGCAATTTCGTTGTTGTGGTTGGTGTGTCCGGCCGCCTGTGATGCGACCAATAGTCTAAGTCGTTCTACCAATTCATTTGGATCGTCCCAGTATAAATAGTTTAATTTCTGGGGATTTAACTGCATCATTCCACTACCTGATTTAAAATCTCTTATCAGATTACTTATTATTTTTTGATATTTGGTAGCTCTTGTACCCTTTATTTGTCCAGCTTCTTTATAGTTACGTCTATACGCATTGGTTTTCTCCAAGATTTACTTGTAGATTTCCAATTCTGTTTTATCATAATTCTTGGGATCATTGTAAAATAATAATTCAAATAGACCATGAGTACGTGCCCAACTCTGATTTCCAATCACTATTTTATCTTCACTCAATTTTAGAGGACTGTTTCCAAACATCCATTCACCATTCGATACATTTTTGTGAGGACCGTAGAGTGTATCCAATATATTTTGTCTACCCAAATCGGATAAATCATTGATGTCGTCATTTTCAACAATATTAGGTTGAGTGTAAAATTTATTATCTTCTGTAGTATTTTTACTAAGCATACTTTCATCAAGTGTCTTGCTTTTATTTTTTACCCTTTTTGGAGTACTTGTCTCCATTTTCATTGAAATGTTGTCAAACGTGTTACTATAATCGTTTGACATTTCATCCTTTAATGTACTTTGCTATTTTTTGGAAATAAGTAGATTTTTGTTCGATCCATCAATTAATTGTTTCAGTGGTCGCGTTATAGGTTTAAAAGTGTCTTCTAATCGATCGAATGTAGCGGCTTCACCCATCTTTATACTACGAAATTTCTTCTTCAACTCATTTCTATTTTTTATTAACTCTTTCAACACTTTTTCACTCATATTTAAATATATTAGTTATCAGATCAGGTATCAGAATAGGTATCAGATCAGGTATTCGATCAGGTATCAGATCAGGGGTGGGTTGTGATAGCTTCAAAGGTAAATCTTTTACTAATATCTATATTCATAATTGGTGGGATTTTATATTTTTATGAATGTATCAAATAATTTTCTATAGCGACCTTCATTCAAACCGTCATCTTGGCTTATCACCAAAAAACCATATTTATCTTTCCAACATTCTCGACACATGGCATAAAACTTTTCAAAATTCATATCCGCTCCAACGTGATCACTATATACATGTTTCATATTCATTTCATCCTGCTTAAACATGATTATTAAATTCGCATTATCACGAATTAAGTGTTTTGGAATTCGAGTATACGTTTGACACAAATAAAATGAATCAACATTTTTATGACGACCCATACAAAAATATTGACGAATATTATTCTGCTTCTTACATGCTACATCATCAAATATCATAATCGAATTTTTTCTAGCTTTTTCAGGCGGTATTACTGTTTCATTATCAGAAAATGTATAATAGCCCATCCCTTTATTGGTGTCACCAATTCTTTCAAATACTCATATTTAGGTTGATAAAGTGATTTGGAATATATGTAAATATTCTCAAATTTTAGTCCATTGGGACTTTCAAGCAATCCAAGCATAACATTAGTCTTTCCACAGTTAGACGGACCCACTATTAAAGCACGAATAGAATTAGGTAATAAAGAACTATGTCTTTTCTCCGCCCCATGGGTGTTGGTGGAAAAATCTAGATTCCTTACTGCAATACTTTTATGTTGTTTTACTAAACGCATTTTGAGAACTGACAATGCATTTATTTATCTCCTAATTTATATTTATAGCATCCGGTTTATAAAATGATTCAACATTATAAAATGCTAATCATTTTTATATGAGAAATCAAATAAAATGGTTGTCCATTATCGAAAAAATGTTAATCGTAAGACAACTGTCTATGGAAAAGGATTAGTAGATCGGTTGATAAACACTTTACCATTCGAATTACACTTACCAGGCTATCAATTTTGCGGACCAGGAACAAAACTACAAAAACGTCTAAGCAGAGGTGACAAAGGCATAAATCCATTAGATTCAGCTTGCAGAGAGCACGATATAATATATTCAAAGCATAAAGACATTAATTCAAGACATCAAGCCGACCAAGTACTTGAAAATAGAGCGTGGGAAAGAATTTTAGCTAAAGACAGCAACCTACAAGAAAAAACAAACGCATACCTAATAACCAACACAATGAAAGCTAAAGTAAAATTCGGTATGGGTGTTGAATCACAAAAAACAAAACGTGTGAAAAAATCATGTGGTAATAAACTTTTCAACAGCGCGATAAAAACAGCCACTAATATTCTAAAAAAACAAAAACCGTAAGATATTAACAATGCCATTAAAATTGCGCGTAAATCTATATACAAATCTTTAAAGCGCAAAATGTCGCAAATAACAATACCACGCATCATTAATGTCCCAAAAATTGGTGGTTTTCTACCACTTATACCCATACTTAGCGTTCTAAGTGCTATGGTGGACTGGCTACCGGAGGAGCTGCCATCGCTAAAACTGTAAATGCCGCAAAAGCAGCCAAACATCAACCCCAGCAGACATAACAAAGTAATAGAGGCGATTGCAATGGGAAAAGGTCTATATCTAAAACCATACAAAAAGGGTTATGGTATTGTATGTACACCTCCAAAAAACTTCTAAATCAGCTACCCAAAAGACCTTTAACAGATGCTGACTTGATGAAATTTAGTGTGAATATTCCACATTTTAGAGGGGTTTTCATGAGAGACTCACTTCTAAAACGCCCCAAAATCTTTGAGACTGGAATAGTGAACCTCGATAACTCAGAAGGCGTCGGCACACATTGGGTAGCGTATTGGAAAAACAAAAATCAAGCAGAATATTTTGATAGTTTTGGAAACTTACAACCTCCTTTGGAAGTTGTGAAATACTTGGGAAATAATATTAAGTATAATTATAACCAACATCAAAATTATAATTCATTTAATTGTGGGCACTTGTGTCTAAAATTTTTACATGAAATTACTAAAAAATAAATAAAGAAAATACACATTTATATGGTCTAATTCATAAACTTTTACAAGAGTCTTATTGCAGGATTTTAAGCTGATTTGTGAAAAACAGTATTCATATTTGCTTAATAATGAAGATAATAATAAAGGCTTATAGTTGGTACTCACTAACTTTAAACCTTTTATAAAGTTTGGAGTGAGGAAGCCACCATTTAATTGCTAATTATTTCATTTTCAGGCATGAAATGATTTATTATAGCCATCCCATCCCTAGAATGTGTGGCTTCTAAAAATTTTGTATCCATAAAATTGAAAAAAACTACAACAATTGCGTAGCCAATGACCTTTTTCGAAAAAATTTAAAAAAAAATGTAAAAATAAAATTAAAAAGAAAAACAAAACAATAGTGATGTGTAGACTGTCAAAACATTATTCCAAATTCGATTACTTTTGTATGCTTTAAATAATATGTTCTAAAAAATTACTTTTTTACACACATTTCCATTGATTTGCTTTATAAATAAAACAAATATATTTTTAATGGCTTTTAAATTTATCTTATCACATCTTTAGTTCTCTAATTTAAGGAAATAAAGTTTTCACTTCCGATTACCGAGTCAATCGTTTACTAAATTTGTAAATCACTTACGACTTATTTGGGAGAAGAGAGAAAATAAACAATAGTGTTGCCAGTATCAAATAAGATTATGAATCAAGATTTCTAATAACTCTTTATTAAGCGAAATATGTACTTTAACTATAGCAAGCTTCAAATACCAAATAAATTTTGTTTATGAATTAGCACAATAAAATTTAATACATCTTTGTTTTATTTGACACGAAAAAAGAATGAAGAAGATTACAATATAATTTCACAAATTCACTTAACTAATATTCATTTTATACGTTTGCTTATATTTTTTTGGTATTCGAAACAGTAAATATTTAGAGATCGTAGATTATAGTTACTAACATATGTGCATCGTACGGTTATAAAGTTCTCATCGTACTCCAATTTAAAATGTCTGTAAAAAGGATGCTCACTTTGAATTATTCCGGCTATTTCCATTTCTTTTAAAATTAATTCTTGCCTGAAGGCTTCAATGGCTTCCTCAACAGAAAAAAATTCTCTGGTTGGTGGTGTTCTCATTGTTGTAGTTGTTGTTGTTGTTAGATTTGCTGATTTCGAAGGTTCATCTCCATAGGGAATGCTGGCTTTAAGTAAATTGAAATTGATTTCAATTTTAACCGTATCGTTATTGGGGAGTTGAAGATCAAATTCAATATTTTTATTATTGGTATCATAGTTGGATAGCTTAATGGGTATGCTTGCCCCAACACTTGAGTTAACGAGATTACAACAACAAGTCACAAATAATATAAAATTTATTATTTTCATTTTTTTTTATATTTTATTCTTTTTTTCTCAATAAAAAAAATACTTCTTGTCAAAACGATGTTCATAAATAAACTAATTCACATTTGCATATTTCGATCGAAAGCGGTAAATGGACATCGTGAATATTTCTTTCGGCTATTCATTTCATCGGCTCCATCGTATGATTGTCCGAGTAAAGTAATATTTCCACCACTCACTTCAATTGAGACATGTTCTCTCGGCTCAAACTCAAAATCTGTCAGCGTGAGAAATTTCGGGATATGATGAAATTGTCTGATATCTAGAAGTGGTTTTGCTAAACCATTGTAACACTGCATATAAATTTTTATCGGAGAATATGTGGCATATATGTCAACAATTTTGAAACATTTCCATACATCGTTACATATACAATACTTTTGCGTTGCATCTACTTGCTGTATAAGAAACATTTTGACAAACTATTTCTCGAACTCTCTATTTTATACCAAATAATTTCATCAGCTTTCCATCATCTAGTTGTTCCTTATTATCTTTTTTATTGCCACCGATTTCATCAAAATCGGAAAATGGACACGTTAAATGATAATCATCCAAAATTCTTGTTTGTGATGAGACAACATGAGATGCACCAATCAAGGTTATTTTTCCACCTACTACCTCAATTTTTACATGCTCCTTTGGTGAAAACTCAAATTTTGATGTAAGCAAATATTCTAGAGGGTCACACCTTCTGGGGAGCTCTAGGAGTTTTCTCCTAGTTCCATCATAATTTTGTATATAAATTTACAAATATTCTCGCTCTGCCTGCAAATTTATAATTTTAAAGTATCGCCAAGAGTCTTGACAAATACAATATTTCATCCAACTCGAAATATTTTGAATAACAAACATTGTGATAACAAAACGCTTTATGATTAATTATTACTCAAATCCCACTTATGTATACATATACAGTCAAATTCTACCACACATCCTCATGACGGCGTATTTTAATATTGAATTCTACAATATAAAACCTCTACAAAATTGTGAAATTATATTATTAGTTCCAGAAATCATAGTAATCTCCAAATAAAACTGTTTGCTTTCTTTGACTTGATGAGTCAGCAGCACGTTGAAATTCAAGATTTGCTTTTTAATAAGGAATATATAATTCTAAGCGCCCGAAAAGAATTATCGCACGATGGAACGCTGCCCAGATTATTGTTGGAGCTACCTGGAATGATTCTGTCACTACCTCAGCGGTATATAATTATAACGGACGAATTGATGGAAGAACTAAATACCCAACAGTATTCCATAAGGAAGCAAGAATTTGTTGGACATTTATTTTTCCTCTAAGTGCAGGAAAATAATGCGGGGTTGCCGATTGTGTTGGAACAAATAAAAAATAATAAGATTAGTATTAATAAAAACATGAAAAATAAATAAAAACTTTTAAATAGAAAAAAATAGATATAGTCTTCTCATTTAAAATAGAAACTGACTTGGGGATCGGGACGGGGATCTGGGGCCTGGGGAACATTGCTAGTGGGGGGATCGGGGGTCTGGGGCTAGGGGTCTGGGGCTGGGGACATTCACCAAGCAATCTGGCTGCTTTCTCATTCATTTGCTTGATTGCGCAACTGGCAACTTCCAAGGTGGCAACACCCAACATGACAACGCCGAATGTGGAAACTCGAAATACCCACAAAATATCCCAAAATCCCCACAGGGGATCCGAGACCCCGGATTCCGGATCCCGAATCCCAACAATCTGGCAACGCTGCAATACTTCTTCGCGGTAATTGCTCGTAGTCCTCATATCTACACTACTTATATTTTCCAAATAGTTAGCGAAATACTATTTATTAAACTCAAAGTTATTTTAAAGAAATAAATAAAGGACATTTTTTTTATTGTGGAATAAAAGGTCGAAATAATTATTTTTACTTTTAAATTTAAAAATTAGACCAACATACGTTGAAATAAATATGGTTTAAGTTCATTTATTTTTCCGTAAAAAAAAAATTAATTGTGAAAGTTAATTTTTTATCATGTTGGTTTTTAATTTTTATTTAAAATAATATAATTTGTTTTTTTCGACCTTTTTAATTCATTAATTAGAAATTTATTAATTCAGTACGAGGACTATTTCCTTATTATGAATTAACATAATAAGTACTTTTTCAAAAACTGTTTTTTTCTCTTCATCAGGATACTCTCCTGACAAATACTTCACAGAGTTTTTGCTTTCAAAAAACCTCTACACTTCCAGGAATGAAAAGAGGATCGTTTCGGGGATTTTCATCAGTTTTCTTTAGAAAGTGGTGGCGTAATCCCCGAAACGATCGTCTTTTCATTCCTGAAAGTGTAGAGGTTTTTTGAAAGCAGAAACTCTGTGCAGTATTTGTCAGGAGAGTATCCTGAAGAAGAAAAATAGCAGTTTTTGAAAAAAGTACTTATTATATTAATTCATAACAAGGAAATTGGCCTAGAACTGAATTAATAAATTTCTAATTAGTAAATTCAGCTACAGGGTCCGTCATCTAACGTTTTTTTTTCAACTAGTGCTTATTTCGTGAATGGTAACACTTAGCTCATGTCTGATTTGACAGATAATCAGTTTTATCCTTCCGCTGAACGAATATGGTTGTATATACGCTTGAACAATGCGTTTTCGCTTCGCTAAGTGGGCCTGCGATCGACTTACAGAAGATGCCGATTTTGCCAAAAAAAATCATCTTTTCAGATGAAGCTCATTTTGATCTTGGCGGGTATGTAAACAAGCAAAATTGTCGCATTTGCGGCATAGAAAACCCGCGCGCATACATTGAAAAGCCGGTGCACCCAAAAAGAGTCACTGTTTGGTGCGGATTTGGTCCAGAGGCATAATTGGGCCATTTTTCTTCGAAAATGAGCAAGGAGTGGCCGTTAAAGTCAATGGCGATCGTTATCGGGCCATGTTGAAAGAATTTTTGTTTTTTTTTGAGAGCTGATGTCGTTTGGCCACCTCGGAGCTGCGATTTGACACCGTTGGACTATTATTTGTGGGGTGCCGTCAAAGATAAGTGTTATGCCGACAAGCCAGAGACAATTGACGCTTTAAAGGACAATATTCGTGAAGCCATTGGTGAAATACAGCTGCACACAATCGATAATGTGCTTAAAAATTGGGCCGATCGTGTAGGCTACTGCATGGCCAGCCGAGGCAGCCATATGAATGAAATTATTTTCCATTATTAACCGGAAGGATTGTATTTTCAAATAAAAAAAGAAATTTGAGAAAATATTCAGTAATTTTTTTTTTATAGCATTTTCAAAAAAAAAAGTTATTTGGCGGACCCTGTATTTTATAAGAAAGATAAAAACTCTAACCTAGAAAAAGTTGTTCCGACAAATTTTTGTAATGTTTTATTTTGTCACCTATTTCGAAGTTTATTAGCAAAAATTGTTCTAAACATTAAGCATTAGATTTATAGTGGGATTCTCTAACTTTTTAACGACAAAATTCGGTTGTTAAGTTGTCAGTTTACTATGAAAACTTGTCAAGTTAACAACCGAATTTTATCGTTAAAAAGTTACAGAATTGCCCCTTTAATATGAATGAAATAAGTGATCTCAATAATATTTACTAAAATTTTCTTTTAAAATCTTCATTAAATTATATGTATTTATATATAATTTGATGCAGTTAGATAGACCCATTTTTCGGATCAAATTGTATCAGGTGAGATAACATGCTTATCTCGCTTGATATAATTATATATTCCAATATTCGGATCAAATTAGATATGGACGTACATATATATTGGTTTATATATGGTGATATATGATTATATAACAACTTTTTTAGTCGGGTAGTAAATTTTTTAACTTATTTTAGCAAATCGATTATGAAATGCAGTTTACAACAATTTTTCTAAAATTTATATAAAATCAGTAGACATATATTGCTAAAATTATCAAAAAATACCGCTGGACTCAAAACAGTTACATTTCCCATAATAACAGCATAATTTTCAGTAGCCATTACAGACTTTTTTTGGTTGAGTGTAATAGTTTGTGCCTACAAGCAGGAAACCTGTGATTTTTAAGGAAAATCAAAGGTTAATTTATCAATTTTATGTTTAAACGAGTAAAAAGGTTAAAGTCGGGCATGCCGACTATACAATACCCTACACCAGTCTGGGTAAAAGCCAACTAATGTTTGGATCCGAAATTCGAATGGGTTAAAATGGGGCTTGTGTCAAAATTTTCTATAATGTGAGTCACCGCACCAAATTTCATTTAAATATCTTAATATTTGCGATATGCAGTTTGTAACCAAGCCAATTTTGGGGGGACCTTATATATGCGCACTAGGTCTAAAGATGGACCGATGTTCACCACAATCAATAGGCTTCGTCCTTGGGCTGATATAGGTCGGTATACCAAATTTCATCAAAATATCTTAATATTTGCGACCTGCAGTTTGTAACCAAGCCAATTTTGGGGGGACCCTTATATGGGCACTAGGTCTAAACATGGACCGGTGTTAACCAAAATCAATAGGCTTCGTCCTTGGGCTGCTATAGGTCGGTGTACCAAATTTCATTAAAATATCTTAATATTTGCGACCTGCAGCGTATAAACCATATAATTTTAGTAGGACCCTTATATGGGCACTAGGTCTAGGTTCACCAAAATAAATAGGCTTCGTCCTTGGGCCGACATAAGTCGGTGTACCAAATTTCATCAAAATATCTTAATATTTGCGACCTGCAGCGTATAAACCCTATAATTTTGGTAGGACCCTTATATGGGCACTAGGTCTAAACATGGACCGATGTTCACCAAAATCAATAGGCTTCGTCCTTGGGCCGACATAAGTCGGAGTACCATATTTCATCAAAATATCTTAATATTTGCGACCTGCAGCGTATAAACAATATAATTTTGGTAGGACCCTTATATGGGCACTAGGTCTAAACATGGACCGATGTTCACCAAAATCAATAGGCGTCGTCCTTGGGCCGACATAAGTCGGTGTACAAAGTTTCATCAAAATATCTTAATATTTGCGACCTGTAGAGTGCGCACAAGAATGCATGGACAGACAGACGGACGGACGGACTGACGGACGGACTGACAGAAGGACTGACAGACGGACATCGTTAAATCGAAATAAAAAAAATTCTGAGCCGATCGGTATACTATAAGGTGGGTCTAGGACCAATATTTTTTGGTGTTGCAAACATCAGCACAAACTTATAATACCCTGACCACATAGTGGTGTAGGGTATAATTATAACAAATATGACGAAAACTATTAGTAGTAACAATAAAAAATAGCCACTTATCAATTAAAAGATGCGAAAAAAACTTCAGTTTCCTATTTGCAGGCACATTTTATAAAATTTTTTTCAGTAAATTGGAGGATTGCATTCTCTTTATTTTCTAACATCTTTGATTATGCCTAGCACACATAACTATTAAGGCTTTTTACAAAAACGTCTTTATCAAAAAAATTTTTTAGAAAAGAGTTTTCGCAATTGGATTTCGAGTCTATTTTATTTATAAAAACTTCAGAAATTTGGCCACTTGCTATTTGATTTCAATTAAAAATAAATATTTTTTATTAAATGTTTTGAAAAACATTGTTATTTTCGACGTATTTTGTTAAGTTTTAAATTTGTCAAATCATTTCGGGGGAGGCTCGAGCCCCCAAGCTACGTGCCTGGAGAGTAGTAAGTGTAGTAAAAATGTTATATAGGAAAAAAATTTGAAATCTTTTTTTTTAAACAAAAGAAAAAAAGTTTGCGTAAGTTTGCGCCATGATTTTTGGCGATTTTCTGAAAATTTCATCTTTTTCAATTTTTGTTCATCAGGCACTTTTTCTCATATTTTTTTGTCAGTCATAAACTTTTGTTTGGGGATTAAGACAGCCTATTAACTTTACAATGGTTTTTTGCCTTGTAAATGTAATTGAATGAAAAATTATTTTCATCAATGGATTTTATTGGGCGAATAATTAATTATATAAAGCTGATGTACAAGTCCACCATTCGGTAGGTATCTCTCTCAGGTGCTGTGGATGTGTTGATCATGTTTTCTTGACGGGTTTCTAGGGCATATTTGAATATTGTCAAATTAATGGTGACGTCTATTCATTGGTTTTTTCGTGTGGTTTTGTGTAAGTTTATGAGGTGTAGGTTTCTGACATTTTAGTTTTATATCTTAAACTAAATATTAAATAAATATTATCGTTTTTTCTCGCGAGTGTGTGGTATGGTGCGCGGATGTTATGGGCAGTAGCTATTGTATCTGTGATACTGGAGTGGACTTTGTAAATTTGTTCTCTGTTTTTTTTTTAATTTATGGTTCTCTGTTTTTTGAATTTATGGTTTTGTGATCATTTGAGATTTGGTTTGTTATATTTGACTATTGTGGTAATTTTTCGGGATGATGTTGATATGCATGCCAGAGGGGTTCTATGGAACCAGTAGGTTAATTCCGCTGATGAGTCCCTTTGGCAGGGGACGAAAGTGCTTCAGGAATTGCCCAAGTGTCTGCACGGCTATGTTTTTGTATGGATGGTGGGTTTGGTTACTCTGTTTTTGTTTTCTGGTTTAGTTTTTTTTTGGGGGAGTTTTGTTTTTATTTGCGGTGGTAAGTTGTAGCGATGAATGGAAAAACCGATAAGTTTGATATTTTAGGGCGCTTTTTCCCCTAATTGTTTTTCCACAGGATTACCGTATTGGCGGACTATTAGGAGAACATATATCGTCGATGCCCAAGTAGGGAACTGGCCACCAAAAGAATGGTCTCTAGGCCAGGGAAACAAGTAGATAAAAATAATCGGCGGTGGCGGCGCAATAAAAAAATCGGCGGCGGCGGCAGCGATTAAGGTTGAGCCGGATAAAAATCGGCGGCGGCGGCGGCTTGATCGGCTTGATAGAACATTATACACGTATTTTAAAGATGTTTAAGGTTTTTTCCAAAATATAGCAGTAGTAAATTGTGCAAAAAATTTGGAATTATCAAATAAAAAATAATTTTAAGTTAAATTCATCGATAAAAATTACAAATTTTTAGTTTTTGAACGGAGCTAGAAGGAGAGATAGTTGGGCTTTCCAAATATATACATATGTTTATATATTCAACAAAAGTGTGTGGAAATATTTTCAAATAAAACTGATTTTCTTAATTTTTTCTTATTTTGTTTAATTTTGGCGGCTTTTAATTGCAATATTTTGTTTAAAAAAAAAACTAATTTTTATCTAATTTATTCTTTATTCAGGGCAAAATGAAGTTCTATTTTAATCGCTTTAAAATTTTCAAAGTTATACATTTTTTTATAAACATGGAATCTCTGCATTTATAAGAAAATTGAAAATATTAACCTTAATGATTGTGCAAACAAGAACCTCGAGTTGCTGAAATTAAATGTTTAGAAAAATTACGATAACTTTTTCAATTTTCAATTAATTTAAATAAAAGAATCTGATTTTACTAAGAACTAAACCCACTTTCAGAATGAATTACAATAGTAAAGAATTGTTTAATACTGTAAAAAAGCCGTCAAAGTATACAAATTTAAAAAAAATTAATTTTAATATTTAAAACGAGTAAAAAGGTTAAACTCGGGCATGCCGACTATACAATACCCTACACCAGTCTGGGTAAAAGCCAACTAATGTTTGGATCCGAAATTCGAATGGGTTAAAAGGGGCTTGTGTCAAAATTTTCTATAATGTGAGTCAGCGCACCAAATTTCATTAAAATATCTTAACATTTGCGATCTGCAGTTTGTAACCAAGCCAATTTTGGGGGGACCCTTATATGGGCACTAGGTCTAAACATGGACCGCTGTTAACTAAAATCAATAGGCTTTGTTCTTGGGCTGATATAGGTCGGTGTACCAAATTTCATCAAAATGTCTGAATATTTGCGACCAGCAGCGTATAAACAATATAATTTTGGGGGACCCTTATATGGGCACTAGGTCTAAACATGGACCGGTGTTAACCAAAATCAATAGGCTTCGTCCTTTGGCTGACATAGGTCGGTGTACCAAATTTCATCACAATATCTTAATATTTGCGACCTGCAGCGTATAAACAATATAATTTTGGTAGGACCCTTATATGGGCACTAGGTCTAAACATGGACCGATTTTAACCAAAATCAATAGGCGTCGTCTTTGGGCCGAGAAAGGTCGGTGTACCAAGTTTCATCAAAATATCTTAATATTTGCGACCTGTAGAGTGCGCACAAGAATGCATGGACAGACAGACGGACGGACGGACAGACAGACGGGCATCGTTAAATCGAAATAAAAAAAATTCTGAGCCGATCGGTATACTATAAGGTGGGTCTAGGACCAATATTTTTTGGTATTACAAACATCAGAACAAACTTATAATACCACATAGTGGTGTAGGGTATAAAAAAACTGTCAACATATTTCAGTTACAAATAAGTAATTCTATATATATTTGGAAAGCTAAATTTTTTGTCTTTCCAAAAACGTTACAATATTCAAAATCGGTAGAAAAATTGCTGAATTTTAAATTGTTAAGTGCTATCACCCCTGTTCTGAATTCCGAAACTTTTTAATTAGAGTGGTTTTGTAAAACACACAAAATTCAAAATGTCGGAAATTGACTGTTTCAACAAATTTTAAAATAAATTTTAACATATTAATTTTTGCAACAAAATATTCCTTTTACTTTCACTAAACTTTTCCAACACGAAATAAAACGAAGAAAATAATTCGGATGTGGATCACAGAACAGCAAAAAAAATTCGGAATGTTTCACTTTAGAATTTTTTATGTGGATTCGGAACTTAGAAATAAACAAACTCTATTTTCACTCAAAATTAAATGTCTTTTTAGAATAAACTAGAAAAAAATATGGTTCGAAAAAAATTATGCTCGAAAAGATGTTAAAGTTGAAAAACTTAGAAGAAAAGTTAAAAAATTGAGATATTCACCCCTGTTCTTAATTAGAGTTGATTTGTTAAATCACACGGAATTAAAAATTTCGAAAATTTGTTGTTTCTACCAAATTTTAATATTCATAGACTAATTTTAAAATAAATTATTATATAATAATTTTTGTTAAAAAATATATATTCGTTTCACTATCATCAAGCTTTTTCTACACGAAATAAAAAATAAAATGGATCACGGAACAGCAAAAAAATTCGGAATGTTTCACTTTAGAATTTTTTTGTGGATGCGGAACTCAGAACAGCGTCGATTATTGTAAATATCTTCGTCCGCAATGTCTTAAAAATGTGTCTTTTGATAATAATTTCAGGTGTACTGAAATTTCTGAAAAATGTGATGTGATCTACTTAACCAAACCTACGACCATATATTCGAATGAATTAATTCTTTAATTCACTTTTGGACTTTTAATTAAAATTTACTAATATATCTTACGTTTATACCATTCCTTATGAATTCATTCACTGGCTTCATTCTTTTAATTTTCATGCATAGTGAATGAATTCTTTCGTGAATTCATTCTTTCATGTTTCATTCGGTTTGTAAAAGTTTAAAACAAATGTTGCGTTTTTAATTATTTTTATGGGTTGTGTATATGATATCAATATTAAATCCCTAAAATAAGCCACATTTTTATTTAATTTGTAATTATAAACTAAAGTGTTGTCAGAATCATTAGTATATTCATGCCTTAGATCTTTTACTGATTGAATAAAATGACAATTTTGATAAGCCATTTTGTAAAAGATTAGAATTAATGAAAAAATTAATTATTTAAATTGATTGTAATTCTATAAGGAATGTATTCAACATAAGAATGCATTCTATTTAATATTAAAATTTGGGAATGAAACCTATGAATTAATTATAAAGGAATGTTTTGATGGAATGATATATATTCAATTTCTAAAGCTGAATTTGGTTCAGGTTGAATTAATTTGGTTGAATTAATTCTTTCGAAGCTCTGCCTACAATCTACACTTGGTCATTTGAAAAGTATATATGGGTGATATCAAAATATGTGATAAAAACCGTGTAACCACCTATTTTCTAATGCATGGATTACATTTGAGTTACATATTACGATATATATCAGCGCATTGTCACCTGTTTTACAAAATTTATAACAATCTGACCAATTTTTGGTTAGTACATAAAATTTGTGACCAATTTTATAGGCCAAATGTAAACTCCGTAACGAGTAACTCATAAGGTTTTTTAACTTTAATGGCTTATATTTTAATAACCAATAAAGCTAAACACTAACTGTAAGAATTTTTATGAAGAGGAAAAGTGCCGTTTTTAATAAAAATTAATACATTTTACAAACTTTTTCGTATATCTTAGCTATCATAACTGCAACTCTGTAACGATTTTTCGTCATAATTTTTGATAAAAATGAATATACCAGAATTTTGGAGTTATCTATTATTTATATTCCGAAAAGTATAATGTTATTTATACTCAAATGATCGTTGGACTGTAAGTAATCATCCAGTATAACAGACTTGAAGCTTTTCTGCAGCATGTAACATTCTCGAGATGAAAAAGGATGTATTTAATAAGATTTGAAAAAATGTTGTAAACTCTGTTCCTAATTTTTACACCAAACTATTTAACGAGTAAGAAAAACAATGTCATATTTTGATTCACTTTGTAAGCATCATGCGATTTCGTTTCGGAAAAAAAAATTCTGACAAAGCGTTTCTGAAAGAAAACGAAAAAAGTAACCAAATGTAAACTCCGTAACTGTAAACTCCGTAACCACAATTGTTTGCATCAGATTTCATTCAAATAAATGTAGATAAATGTTTAAAATATTTTAAAATAACCATAAACAGAGGTGATTCAACTAATATTTATGCGTCAAAAGACGATTCAACTAATGATTTTGCGCTAAATCAAAAAAAGTTATCAGTTTTTTACCCTAAGCTGCTGGAGCGAAAAACGATTGATTTTTCATTTCATTGGTTTTGAATCGATATTTCGAGTCATTTCTGACATTAGTTTGACAAATTAAATTTGTTTCACACAATTTAAGAATTTTTTGATCGCGAAATGTTATGTTTTTAATATATTATTTTGTAACTGCGCAACCGCTGTTTGGATTTTAAAAAATTTTATATTTTTGAAAAGCATTTAAAAGGACCAAAAATTAAAAAAAAAAAATTTTTTTCGCGGAATGAATTGTATTTTTATTCGCGAAACCGCCAATTTGATAAACACAAATTATATATCATTGGAAAGCAAATTGAAAACCCAAATACGAAAAACTAATAAATTGAAGAAAATTCGTACGCAATTTTTTTTGTTATATCTTTTGCTTGCAGAAATGTAAACTCCGTTACAACAAAAAATATTAAAATTGTGCAAAAAAAGTTATTGCGACAACTTGTAGAAGAGATTTTTTGCAATTAGGTTTATAATGACTAAACTTACTGATTCCATTAAGAAAAAACCGAAATATTAACACTTTTTGCTTCTCACAAAATTGGCCCAAAAATTTATCACATTTTTTGATTTCACCCATATGTATATTGTTCATTTGGATTCTCTCCTCTATTGCATATCCAAATTTCAGCGAAATCTGTCAGAAGTTTTCAAGCAAAACTTCCAACTTAACAAATATTTATGACAAAAATCCTTCTTAGCTCTGACTATAAAACTGGTTCTTTTATTTTTTTTTTTAACTAAAAAAAAATACTCTTGATGGTTCAGGAAATGATGAAGTAGAAAATTTGTTTTAAAAATGACATTTCCTTTTAATTTTTTTATTTTGGAAAATTGATACTTCCAGCCAAAATGAGCCAAAAAAATCGGCGGCGGCGGCTGAGGCAAAAATGACCGGCGGCGGCGGCTTAAACGGCTTACGGCGGCTGGCTTGTTTCTCTGCTCTAGGCACCTTAGGTGTACGGTGGGGTCTGCAATGCTAAATTGAGGGAGTTATCTACATGATATTAAAGAGTTATTGCGATGGGGAAGGTCATTAACATTTGTGCAGAAAACTCTCTGTATGCAGCTTTTTACCTATTTGAACAATATTTTTTAATAAATATTAAAAATTAATTTAAATATATTTAAAAAAAAACTTTAAAATATGTAGAGATTTGTTATACAAAAAATACAAAATTTTAGTTTTGAAAAAACCTTGATTAGTTCCGAAGATACAGCATGTTAAAGTTTGAACTTTAGTTCCAAATATTTCCACTAGGGGGCGTTGCAAAGGCACAAAATTAATGTAAAATACTTTATTTATGTGTATCCATGTTTCTTAAAACTTTGGTCGAAAAAGGATTCAAATACAAAAAAAATTGGAAACTCGCATTCTTCTGCGAAGTACGAGTAAGCGTGGGATCACAAAAAAATACTAACCCTCCAAAAATTCGCCGCTGGATTCTTTTTATCAAATTAAACCCAAAGCTGTCAAAACCCCCGAAGATTTAGTTAAAAAAACACGTTTAATAATTTTGGCCAGCTTTTCGGGTCAAATACTCCTCTGTGCAATGAGTAAATTTGGTGTTAAAAGTCATTCCTAAGCCAAAAGTAATTGCTTCGAAGCACGGATGGTAACCGAAACGATGCGGTTATCGGTAAGGGTAAAGCTATTTTAGATTATTTCGGTAACGGTATTTTAAGGGTAACGCTATTTCATTAATTTCGGTATCGGTATTTTAAGGATAACGGTTTTTTAGTTATTTCGGTAACGGTGTTTTAAGGATGACGGTTTTTTGGTTATTTCGGTAATGGTATTTTAAGGTTAGCGGTATTTCGGTTATTTCGGTAAGGGTATTTTAAGGATAACGGTAGTCAGTTTTTTCGATTTTTTTTTTACCAAAAACAAACGAGATTCAAAACAGAACCAATTTACCAACTTAATGTACGAAAAATACTCAATAATCCAGTACAATTGCCAAAAACAGGATATTAAAAATATCGGTAACGGTATTTTAGGGGTAACGGTATTTCATTTATATCGGTAAGGGTATTTTAAGGGTATCGATATTTAATTTATTTCGGTATCGGTATTTTAAGGGTGACGGTATTTCAGTTATTTCGGTAACGGTATTTTAAAGATAGCGGTATTTCGGTAACGGTATTTTTGGGGTAACGGTAGTCAGTTGAAAGGGTTTTGAATCGATAACGGTATTTTAGCGGTATTGCCTGCCAACCCTGCTTCGAAGTAATTGCTAAGTTTTATTCATATGACCAAATGTTTTAAAAATTCGAATGTTTCAAGAACTTTTTCGTTCTAAAACTCCCTGAACGTCATAAAATGTGTACAAAAACCGAAAATAAATAGAGCATCCATTTTCCAAAAATAATATTTTATGGTAGCCTTACGTAGTATTTATTTGATTTTGTTCACTGCAGAAGATAGGTTTTGCAAAACTTTCAATATCGCGGAAATATTTTTGAGTTTAATTAATTTATTTGTTTGCTCAGTACCCCCCAAATTCGAACGAAGCTAATAAAGAAAATTTCAGAAAAGACCATTTTAATGTGAGCGATAGAGTTGTGTCGTTCGTCAACGAACTAGTTCAATTGATCTAATCTCTACATTGTACTAGTGAGCTAGTTCGTAATCTTCAGCTCTCTTAGATCTTTCGCTGTTTTAGTTCTTCTTGGTCATTTGCTATATTTCTTTTTTTGTTGCCTTTTAGTTTGATTTTTTCTTTTTGTTCTCATGTCAGCTGTTTGTTAATATTGCCAGCTCAATTCGTATTGTGTTCAATCATGAAAATAAAGTCATTGGTAGCATTCCACATAGAAACCGGTGACTTGTAGCGCTTTGTGATTACTTACTCTGCTGAACGATGTTTTCTTTGTTTTGTTTTTAGATACATTTTTTCTATATTTTCCTTTGATTTTTTAAATTTTTTTGTTTTTGAATTATATTTGTATGTTTTTATTTGTCAATCATACAAAACAAAAAGATTTTAAAAACAACAACAACAAATGTATCACTATTTGATCAAAAGTAGCAAACATTTTTTACGCTACCAAAATATGACAGCGCTACCTGAGCGCTCAGACTGAGCGGTTAGTGATCAGGTCGTTCAGCAGATAGTTGCACAACTGTTGTAGAACTGTTGACTGTCAAATTGTATCTGCCCATTGTTGTTCATAGTTGCCAGAATAGATTTTTTTGACATTCCATTTTATTTAAAATGGAGACATTATTCATTTTGAAAATTTTTTACCTCGTTCGTTGAAAAAGAGAAGCTTTTCTTAATTTTTATAAGAAATTTAATTAAAATTAAAAAAATGTCTGCAAAACGTAAACGCAGTGACATACGGCTTCATTTTGCTGAAGACAGTGATCAAAGAGCTAAATGTAAATTTAGGATCAAATGGAAACTTAAGCCGACATTTAAGGGTAATTCAACCGAAAACACCAAAAATGGAACGTCAAACAAATCTAAATTTAACAACCATCAATTTGGATGGTGGTTCTGCAGAAAAATGACAACCTTCAACAAGCACTCAAATCAGGGCACAACCGCAACAAAGTATAACCCAATTCCTTCGTAGACCTCTCCCAATCCGAAAAGCTGAGCAAATTGACAACCAAGTGTTAAAATTTATAATAAAAGGAGATAATGCTTTGAGAATTGTTGATGAACCCGAATTTAAAAAACTTATTGAGGTGGTATGGAATTGTCCAGGATATAATTTGCGAACCAGAAAAAGGCTGTCAAATAACCTTTTACCGAGTATCCAAAATAAAATTTTAAATAACGTGAAGGAAAGGATAAAATTAGCTACAGCTATTTGCCTCACAACTGATGGTTGGACATCCAAGCAATGTAACAGCACATTACATTGATGAATATTCAAAGCTTCAATCTCATTTAATATCTTGTGATATGTAAATTTTTCGAGTTTTTTGAAAATTATGTCGGATTTGGAAATTAATAATAAAATTACAGAGGTGGTAAGTGACAATGTACCAAATATTACAGCAGTCATCCGACAATGGCAGTGGAGAAAAATTGGGTGTTACGCACATTCTTTAAATCTGCACCCAGAAAACAGTCTCAGCTGTGGCCACCGAATTTGTTGCCAATCGAATTGGTGCGGTTACGACGACTATCGTTATATTAAATAAATAATATTTTTCGTCATGAAAGCCAATACTCTGTTGTCTAGTTCAATATTATGTTCCACATAAATGTTATTATGATCCACAAAATTTTATTGAAATTAAAAACCTCTTTTTGAATTTTCTGGTGTTGAACCCGGTCATTCAGGTTAATAGTTCACACTCTTACCCACTGCGCCACAACTACTTTTAGTTTTCTTAGCCATATTTACTGTTTATACAAATGCATATTTTATTTTAATTAAAAAAATATCTAAATTTTTGTTATTTCCGGGATTCGAACCCGGAAATCCGGCGTACTAGGCCAACTCCTCACCCACTACACAAACACTTATTAATTTTAATGTCTAATTTTGAATTTATGTGTTTTATTTGGAAAACAAATACGGTATGAAATTCGTTTACCAATACCAATTAATAGTTCAATCCACAATTTGGTTGGTTCTACAGAAACTCGACTTTAAGGTCATATTTGATTAGGATACCCGTATTTGTAGTAACCACTTTCAAATATTGAAGTTCTTATAATAAAAGTTATAGATAACACCACTTTTCTTGTATACCCGAGTAAAAAAAATTATATATAATCATATATGGCATATATTACAATATATAATTAGACATGTCGTTATGTATATCCATATATAATTATACATGACGTCTTTTTCCAAAATTTTTCCTTATATTATGCCATATATAATTTCATCTAATTAGATATCGGCCTTTATAATGTTAGATATGGTATATATGATTATATATTACATAGCATGGCTGATCTTATTGCATATATAGTTGTATATAGAGCTATATCTTAATATATATGGTGGCATTTAAGCAATATATAATTATATATGTTATCATTTAAACAATATATAACTATATATGGTGCCAGTTAAACTAGATATTTTCATATATGGTGGCATTTAAACAATATATGGTCATACTAGCGGGCACAGCCCGTTACGTTGTTAGCGTGCCCAGACAATTTTTTTAAAATTCGCTTTTTATTTAAAGTACAGTTTTTATATAGTAAAAGCCTTCACCCAGTCACCACAAATAAATAATTCTGCACAACAATGGGTTTAAAATAAATAAATAAATATTTGATCACTTTTTCTCATGAAAGTGGTTTGTTAGTAATGAATCCATAATAAATTGCAATATACGTGTGTATGTTAAGATAATTTGGTAGAGTGCGAACTTAGGTAGATAGACCCGTAAGTAGTTTTGTTCATTTGTGTTTTGAATGAAAATAAATAACGTAAAGCAGGGTTGTTAGCGTGCCTTAAAGTTTTTTTTTTTAATTCCAGTTTATGTAAAGGTAGAGCTGGCAATTCAAGTAAATTCACAAATTCAGTTGGAAAATTTACTGCGTCGGTTTCTTCCACCGGTGCTTCGTTACATGAAGTTTAAATATCGGAATATATAAGTTCCATTCCTTTTCTAAGGGTTTTTCTCTTTCAGAAAATTTGTTTAACTTTTTTGGGAGTATGTTTCAATGCTACATAAGTTTCATATTCCGTGGATAGTGTTTGAACAGGTAATTCCCTCTTCCATTGTCTATAATTTCAATTCCACTCGTTCAACGTTTATATCCATTTCATTGCACTTCTGTAGTGTTTCAATTCCACTCGTTTCCTATTTAGTTTCTTAATTTTAGTGCTCCATATACACTTGTTCTTTAAGTTTTAGGTTTCTAGCTAAAGACGCAGACATTAAGGGTGGGGGGCAATTTTCCCCTTTTGAACCACTATTTTTACCACGTTCCTGTCTAAAGTCCTAGAGATGCCTTGTCGATAAGTTAGACCATACTCCAAGGAAAACATATTATATATTACAGGTTTTTAGCCGAAAGGTTCGGTTAGGCCATCAAGGGGGAGAATTATTCCGTTTTTACCCCTCCCGGTAGGAATTTCCAAAAATTCCGTTTTAGAGGACGTCTGCGTTGGAGGAAGAACCTACTACATACATAATTTTAGGTCTCTATATCCAGCAGTTTGGCCAGGCTATCAAGGGGGAAGTTTTTTCCCTTTTTACCCCTCCCGGTATGAATTTCCAAAAATACCATCTTAGGGGACGTCTACGTTGGAGAAGGAACCCAAATACCGAATTTAAGCTCCCTAGATCCAGCAGTTTGGCCAGGCCGTTAAGGGGGAGACTTTTCCTTTTTTTGACCCTACCTGTGGAAATTTCCAAAAATCTCATCTTAGTGGATGTCTACAATAGAGGAGGAACTTTAATACCAAATTTCAACTTCCTACCTCCAGCGGTTTGGGCAGGCCTTTAAGCGGCACTTTTCGCTTCATTAATCCCCATTTTTGCAATGTCCCTGTCCAAAAAGCACCTTCCCGGTAAGTGAGCCCATACTCCAAGTAACATATGTTTTACATTTCAGGTTTCTAGCCAACTTTTACTATTTGTGCCCCTCTCGGTAGGAATTTCCGAAAATCCATCGACAGGGAATTTCAGCTTCCTAGTTCCAGCAGTTTGAGCACGCTGTCAAGGGGGACACTTTTTCTTTTTTTGTCCCTCCCGGTTGGAATTAGGCTGGAAGAGGAACCTAAGTACCGAATTTCAGCTTCCTAGTTCCAGCAGTTCGGACAGGTCGTTAAGGGGCAACTTTCCACTTTTATAACGATCCTGTCCAAAATTCAAAAAAGTATCTTTCTAATAAGTTAGCCCTTACTCCAGGGACCCACATTTTAAGCTTCAGGTTTCTAGCCGAAGGGGTTTTTACCGGCCCCCAAGGTGAGGCTTTTCTTCTTTTTGCCCCTCCCTTTAGGAATTTACAAAAATTCCATCTTCGCGGCTATCTGCGATGGATGAGGAACATTCATACCAAATTTCAACTGCATTGCATAAGCAGTTTGGGCAGGCCGTTAGTGGGGACATTTTTCCCTTTCAACCACCATTTTTACTATGTTCCTGTTCCAAAATAGAAAAATTACGTTGCCGGTGAGTTAGTCCTACTCCAAGGAATACATATTTAAAATTTTAGGTTGGCCAAAAGGGATTGGGCAAGCCGTCAGGAGGAGACTTTTACCTTATTTCCCCTCCCGATAGGAATTTCAAAAATTCCGTCTAAGCGGATGCCTACACAGAAGGAGGAACTCACATACCGAGTTTCCTTTTGGGATATCCTGTAGGGAATTCCAAAAATACAAACTTAGTCGATGTCTACTACAGTGGAGGAACCTTTATACCAAATTTCAACTTCTTACCTCCAGTGGTTTGGCAGGCACTTTTCCAATTTGTGAGACTGTTTATGGAGAGACTTTTCCCCTTTTTGCCCGTTCCGGTAGGAATTTCCAAAATCCCGTCTTAGCGTACGTCTATGCCGAATATCAAGAAACCTTGTTTTAGTGGAGATATCCGTGGGGGGAGGAAAAAATGTAGTTTTTTTGAAATTATATATTATTTTAAATGGTACTTTTTGGAAAAACGAAATTTTTTGGAAAAAGATACTTTGTTTTTACAAAGTACTTTATTTGTACTTTTTTTGAAAAAATGTATGTTTTTTGGGAAAAGGAACATTTTTTTAGAAAAAGGTACTTTTTTTTTGGAAAAGGTACTTTTTTTGGAAAAAGGTACTTTTTTTGGAAAAAGGTACATTTTGGCATATGTGGTGCCATTTAAACCATATATTATTATATATGTTGCCAATTAAACAATGTATGGTCATTAGAGTGGGCCGAACTTTGCCGAATTGCGAATTTCAAAAACGGGGGGTGGGGAAAAGTTGCGTATGCATCCAGTAACCAGTAAAAAATAAAAATTTTGAAAATCGGTTCAGGTTCAAGGTCCCCGTAAAGCAGTTGAAATTTCGGAAAGTTAAAAAAAAATCCTTAAATTTTGTTAAAAAATATTTGTTGTTGTGATATATTATTTCTAATAAATTATAGTTCGCTGAATCCAAAAAAAAATAAAAATTTTTTAATCGGCCCAAGGGGTTCTGAAATATTGCTACTTGAATTTTAATGAAAAACACGTTTTTTCATTTTTCAGTCGAGCCTTCAAAAAGTTAGTCTAAAAATGTTTTTAATTTTTTTCATTTTTAAATCTACTATAAAATTGTCTTTCATTTGAGGGTAAAAAAGTTTAAAAATGTTGAAGGGTATTCCAAGGACGCTGCAACAAAAGTTGTAAAAATTTTCACAGTCAAAAGTGATTGTTTTTTGTGATCACTGTTTTTTTATTAAGTGACAGAGATTTTACCCATTTATTGTTTTGAATCAAAATAAAATAACATTTTTATGGCTGGTCCATCTTTTTTAATAATTTTGAGTATTTTGATAATAAATATAAAATAGTGTGATCAGATCTCGAGATTTCGGACACAATGCTCGAAAAGTATCCTCTTTTTTGTCCACACAATGTTCGAAAAGTACCTATCCCACTTTATATTTTTTGTTGTATAAAAAGAATATTTTAGCATAAAATTAAATACCTAAAAGTTTTTTTTTTAAGTTTTGAAAAATATTTTATACACTGTGCGACAAAAGTATATATAAAAAAATATAATTGAATAGAACTTAAAAAATGTCTGATCACTTAATAAAAAAACAGTGATCACAAAAAAGAATCACTTTTGACTGTGAAAAATTTACAACTTTTGTCGCAGCGTCCTTGGAATACCCTTCAACATTTTTAAACTTTTTTACCCTCAAATGAAAGACAATTTTATATAGATAGTAGATTTAAAAATTAAAAAAATTAAAAACATTTTTAGACTAACTTTTTGAAGTCTCGACTTAAAAATTAAAAAAAATTGTTTTTCAGCAAAATTCAAGTAGCAATATTTCAGAACCCCTTCGGCCGATTAAAAAATTTTTATTTTTTTGGATTCAGCGAACTATTATTTATTAAAAATAATATATCACAACAACAAATATTTTTTAACAAAATTTAAGGATTTTTTTTTAACTTTCCGAAATTTCGAAATTTCAACCGCTTTGCTGGGACCTTGAACCTGATCCGATTTTCAAAATTTTTATTTTTTACTGGTTACTGGACGCATACGCAACTTTTCCGCACCCCCCGTTTTTGAAATTCGCAATTCGGCTAACTTCGGCCCACTCTAATGGTCATATATGGTACCTCATGATCAAAATTTTTAATATAGTTCCAGATATGATAATATAAGAAAATATGTATAGTGCCATATATATTTATGTATGGTGTTATTTAAGCAATATATTACCATATATGGTGCCATTTAAACCATATATTATCATATATGGTGCCATTTCAACAATATATGCTCATATATGGGACCTCATGAACAACATTTTCAATACAGTTCCAGATATGATAATATATGCTACTATATATAGTACCATATACTTTGATATATCGTATCATTTAAACAATCTATTTGCACCTAAACCAATAAAATTGTATCAGGTCAAAAATCAGATCGTTGGCTTAGTCGGCAAACCTGTCAAGTCCGTTTTTTTTAATATTTCAGGAGAGACAAAAAACTGTCTAACTTTTTTTTGTGTTAACTTTTTTTAAATCTGTAAACGCAGTTTTCTTCTTCAGTTCATCTTGTTTAACCACAAAAAATCATAGAATTCCAAAATAAAAGTTTGCAGACTTAAAGGCTCTTTTTGGACTTAGCAGATTTGCTCTTTATAATTTTCTATTTTAAATGTGGACTTACCACTTTTCAACTTTGTGGACTTAGCAGATTTTCTTTTTTTTATTTTATTTTTATTTATGTCAGCAGGATTCATGACAATCGCCTAATAAAATTTATAAATTATCAATGTTTTTCCTGAAAAAATTTATAAGTAATAGTTACCCAGCCAACATTTTTCTGAGTGCTCAGAAATTATGACTCATAAAAGACTCTGAAAGACGAACATTTTCAGAGTGCTCAAATCTTAGAGTCATAAATGAAACATAATAGACTCTTATTTATGAGCGTATTCAAAATTTTTTCAATGCTCATAAATTATTCAAAAATTTGTAACAAATGACTCATAAATAGCTCAGAAAATTCAAAATTTTCCAGCAATGCTCATAATTTGGAGTCTTTTATGAGTCATAAAAGTGCGCTCAAAAGAGGCTTCATCGGTGAAGAAAAACACCCTCATATATCTACACACAGAAAACAGTCTCAGTTGTGGCCACCGAATTTGTTACCAATCGAATTCGTGCGGTTACGACAACTATCTTTATATTAAATTATATTTTTCGTCGTGAAAGCCAATATTCGGTTGTCTAATTCAATATTATGTTCCACATAAATATTATTATGTTCTACAAAATTTTATTGAAATTAAAAAACTTTTTTTGAATTTTCTGGTATTGAACCCGGCCCTTCAGGTTAATAGTTCACACTTTTACCCACTGCACCACAACTACTTTTAAATTTGTTAGCCATATTTACTGTTTATACATATGAATATTTTATTTTAATTAAAAAAAACATCTAAATTATTGTCTTTTCCGGGATTCGAACCCGGAAATCCGGCGTGCTAGGCCAACTCCTCACCCACTACACCACAAACATTTAATAATTTTAATGACTAATTTTGAATTTATGTGTTTTATTAATACAGTATAAAACTCGTTTATCATTACCAATTAATAGTTGTGTGTGTTATCAATACAATCCACAATTCGGTTGGTTCTACAGAAACTTGAATTTAAGGTCATATTTGATTAGGATTCCCGTATTTGTAGTTACCACTTTCGAATATTAAAATTTTTTTAAAAAAGGTTATAGATAACACCAATTTTCTTGTATATTCACTAAATAAATGGCTGCTTCTACTGCATAGAATTACTAAACTGATACTAATTTTAAAATTGATTGGAGATACCAATAATTTGTTAAAAGGATTGTTTTTTAGTTCATTTTCCCTATTTTTAATACCTAGTAAAATATTTTTGATGTAGTATTCAATTATAGGTAATTCCAAATAAAATAAAGTCCTGGCAAATTCATTTTAATGGTTTTGACCGAAAGCCAACCAATCTTTTTCCTGGGTGTATGATTTCAGAAGGTCTAAGAGCTCTTTTATGAGTCTTTTCGGACTCCAATTGTACACTGGGTACCTTAAAAGTTAAAATAACTAAATAATTATTTAGTTAATCTTTAAATAAACAAAAGTCGCATTTAATTATATTGAAGGAATTTGTTGAAACAAAATGTGTGTTGTTTTCAGCTGGACTTAGCATGTGGTTTTCGATGTTTTGTTTGTTTTTTTGGACTTGACAGAATTGCTTACCACTGCATAACAACAAGAAAAAACAACATAATGGCATTTTTTTTTTGTAAATGATTTGTTTTGAGTTACACTAGCATACTACATCAAAAACTCAATTTGCATAAAAATTGGACTTGACAGGTTTGCCGACTAAGCCAACGAGATACAATTTCATCTGATTAACACATAATTTAATCAGGTCAGATCTAAACTGATGCAATTAGATAAAAACTGATAAACAACTGATACAATTTTATCTGGCCATTTTCCGGATCAAATGGTACATGGATGACTCTAAGTTATATATTACCATATAAAGCTCCATGTTGTTTTTTTTAATAGGGAACATACCATTTAAACAATATATTGTCATATATGGTGCCATTTAAACAATATATGGTCATATATGGTAACTCATCAGCAACTACAATATTAACTGTATTTCAGAAGCTATTAAGTGTATTTCAGAAATTTTAAATGTACCTATTTCAGAAATTATCAACTGTATTACAGAAATTATTAATTGTATTTCAGAAATAATCAAATCTATTTCAGAACTTGTTGATTGTATTTCATAATTAATATAGAAAAATTTCTGAAATACATTTCATAATTTCTGAAATACAATTGATAATTTCTGAAATACAGTTTGATCATTTCTGAAACACAGTTGTGAATTTCGGAAATACAATTAATAATTTCTGAAATACAACCGATAAAACTGAAATTCAATTGACTAGTTTTGAAATACAATTCATAAATCTGAAAAATAATTGATAAGTTCTGAAATACAATTGATAAAACTGAAATTCAATTGATTATTTCTGAAATACAATTGATAAATCGTAAAAACAATTGATACAATTGGAAATGGTGTAGAGCGTTAAAAAGATGTAAATAAAATTATTTTTTTAAAAAAATTCAATTTAATAGAAAAAAATATAATTATAATTTATAAAAAGGAAATTCATTTTATAAAAAAAAATGCATAGCCGTGAACGGTATCGAACTTGAGACCTTCTGAGTTTAAACCTTATTTTAACAAAATATTGTAATTTTTATGAAATCAATATTTGTCTGGGATCTTATTTAATCCCAAATAAATGGAGATCTTACGTAGTACCAAAATATAATGCGGGATCTAATTTTATCTGTCATTTTTCTGGATAGTTTTAGATGTCAATCCCCAAATATATTGCTGTTTCTAATCCGATCTGCCATTTTAATACCGAAATAATTGCTGGATCTAATTCAATCTGCAATTTATGGGATAAATTAAGATCCTGCCAAATCCCCAAATATATCACTGGATTTAATTCCATCTGCAATTTATCGGAAAAGTTAATATCTTACGCAATTCCGAAATATATTACTGGATCTAATTTGATCTGTCATTTTTTGGATAAATTTAGATCTTACTTAATCCCCAAATATATTGCTGGATCTAATTCGATCTGCCATTTTTCGGATCAAATTAGATCTAAGTTTATACACAAATATATTGCTGGATCTAATTCCATCTGCCATTTTTTGGATTAATTTAGATCCAAGTTTATCCACAAATATATTGCTGGATCTAATTCGATCTGCCACTTTTTCGGATCAAATTAGATCTACTTTTAACCACAAATATATTGCTGGATCTAATTCGATCTGCCAAAATTGAGATCAAATTAGTCTAAGTTTATCCACAAATATATAGCTGGATCGAATTCGATCCGCCATTTTTCGGATCAAATTAGATCTAAATTTATCCACAAATATATAGCTGGATCTAATTGGATCCGCCATTTTTCGGATCAAATTAGATCTAGGTTTATCCCCAAAGATATCATTGGACCTCCCAATTTTGAGATAAAACTTTATCTTTGTTTATCCCCATATATACAATGGGATCTAATACGATATCATTGGATACACCCAATTTTGAGATCTAATTGGATCAGCTAGATATTACAGCAGATCTTAGATAATTTTTTTTACTCGGGTATTCACTAAGTAAATGGCTGCTTCTACTGCATGGAATTAGTAAACTGATACGAATTTTAAAATTGATTGGATATACCAATAATTTGTTAAAAGGATTGTTTTTTAGTTCATTTTCCCTATTTTTAATACCTTATGAAATATTTTTGGTGTAGTATTCAATTATAGGTAACTCCAAAAAAATAACGTCCTGGCAAATTCATTTTAGTGGTTTTGATCTAATTCCAACCAATCTTTTTCCTGGGTGTGATTGTTCAATCAGCATTAGAAGAAGTTAGTGAAACAGTTGATAAAATTAAAAGAATTGTGGAGTATTTTCACAAAAGCACACAAGGCTTAAAAAAATAAGAAAAAACACAGAGACAGATGCAGCTGCCCGAATTAAAACTTAAACAAGACGTGGTTACACGTTGGAATAGTACATACGAAATGCTGCAAGGAGCAGTTGATCTACACCCAGAAAACAAATTCGTTGCCCTAACCGAATTTGTTGCCAATTGAATTTATGCGGTTACATGTACTACCACATAATTCTATTGTACTTTCTTTTCTTACTACAGAATTTTATTTAAAGGTACTTATACTTAGCGTTAGAATTCCTTGTTATAACAGAAAATATTAGTTGAAGCAACGGAAAATCAAAAAGTATTATCGGTTCTATCAAAGAGTATACATAATAAAGAGATTGGGGGACTCTTTATCACTGAGAAAGCATTTGTTCTATTATGTGCCTTGGAACAGGAACATACTCAAACCAATATCAACCAGCAAACATGGCAATACGAAGAAGATTCTCCGAATCTTCTTCGATATCTGATAGAAGATATCGTTTTAATATCTTCTTGGAAGGTATCTTTTATATGTTTGCATGGTCATTATGTGCGCTCTTTGTATGACTCAAAACAGCGATTGTAACCAGGGATGGAAAATAATAATTTAGTTATAAAAATCAAGAATGGAACTATACTATGGAATTATTCTATTCCAACAGTATTATAGCCCTAGATAATGAATTGTAAAAAACCATACGTAAAAAATTGCAAAATAATATCGGAATTTACATTCTACAAACGATGCCAAAATTTTCTTTTTTTGCAACTAACCACCAAACTTTGTTTTATGAAATGGGCCTTATACTCTGCAGATTATAAATTTAAAAAATCGCACTTAAAAAATTGCAAAATAATAGAGGAACGCGAAAGAGACTTTGTGGTAGAAAAAAATAATTAAAAAACTCAATCAGCGATTAACAATCTGCAAATGAATACAATGACGCAAAAATTTTCGTTTTTGCAAATATTTTTTTCGCGATTTTTTTTTTTTTTTGGCAATCTAAGCACCAAACTTTTGTGTATAAAATTGGTACTATAGACCCTAGATTATAAATTTTAAAAAACCACACTTAAAAAATTGCAAAACAATCGCGGAAAGCGAAAAAAGGCTTTATCGTACAAAAAATTAATTAAAAAACTTAATAAGCGATTTACATTCTGCAAACAAATATATTGATGAAAAAATTTATCCTCTTTGCAAATTTTATTTTTCGAGATTTTTTTTTGCAACTAGCCACCGCACTTTGTTGTATGAAATGTGTATTATAGTCCCTAGATTATAAATTAAAAAGAAACGTACTTAAAAAATTGCAAAATAAAAGCGGAACGCGAAAAAAGACTTTATGGTACAAAAAATTAATTAGGAAACGTAATCAGCGATTTAGATTCTGCAAACAAATATATTGATGCAAAAATTTTCCTTTTTGCAAATTTTATTTTTCGCGATTTTTTTTGCAACTAGCCACCAAACTTTGTTGTATGAAATGTGTATTATAGCCCCTAGATTATAAACTAAAAAAAAAATGGACGTAAAGAATTGGAAAATAATAGCGGAATTTGAAAAAAGACTTTATGGTACAAAAATTTAATCCCTAGGTTATATATTTAAAAAAACCGCACTTAAAAATTGCAAAATAACGGCGGGATTCGAAAAAGGCTTTATGGTACAGAAAATGAATTAAAAGAGGTAATAAGCGATCGACATTCTGCAAGCGAATATATTGTTGCAAAAATTTCGCTTTTTGCAAATGTTTTTTTTTTTTGCAATTTGTGCTAATATTTGCTAATATCTAAATATTTAATTTTTATGTTTTTTAACGAGCCAAAGAGGAAGGTATTTTTTAGTTACTTACATTTTTAAATGTGTAAGAGCGATCTAACATTTTTTGGTATAAGAGCCCGATTAAGTGTGTCTTTTCCATCCCTGATTAACCAGTCGGAGTTCGTTCCTGTTCCAAGCCGCCTAATATTTTTTCAAATAAAAAATATTGAGAGAGTTGCAAGGCCATTGGTTGTATGCATTGACATAAAATATACAACATCATATTGGTAATTACAACCTCTTTAATACACATTCAGTATTAATAAAAATGCCAATATTTTTTAAACCATTTACCTTTTTATTAGTTGTAAAAGAGAATATATCGCGGAAAAGGGGAAATTATATAAACATAATTTTTTTTTTAAATTTTTTCTTTAAAAATAAAAACATAAAACCAAAAATATTAAAAACAAATATTATATAATCAATTTTGCTGTCAAGGGCAATTTTTCACCTGCAGTTTCGAAACAATAACACATTATTTTTTCTATATTATAAAATATCCATGTATCGTGTAGATTTGGCCGCGAAATAGCATTGCATAGTTTGTACATACATATGGGCATTTCCACCGAAAGGTCCACCGAGACTAAAATATTAAAAGTTCTTGAAAACACTTTGTTTTATAATATTTTCATAGGGAAACAATCAAATTTAAATAACGTAAAAAGATTTCGCATTTATTCATAACCCATTTCGAGGTATTCGAATGCAAAGTCGCACAAGCGCATCTTTTCTTATTTGGATATTTCTATTGCACATTTTGTTTTGATAAAAGTTTTTAAACAGAGACGTTATGCATTGACTTTTGCTTTCTAAAATATTTCTAAAGGTACAAAGAGTCATAAAAGAATGCATAATAAACAATGCAATTGAAAATAACTGTAAGTTTTTGATTTGAATTGTCGCATATTTCGATGTCCCGTGCGACATTGAAAAACGACATTTGTTATCAGTGCGTCGAAAGTACACGCAGAAAGCTCATCAAATATTGATTACAAACAGAGATTTTTTATACAATTAAAATAAAAAAAACCTACCTGAAAAATAAGAAGAATTGTGATCATGGTACTTATTCACAGTTGGTCACGTGCGACATCGTAAGTGTGAAATTTAAAAATTTTTAATTTTTTTTCTTATGTAAATGTTTTATTTATATAAATACTTACTTTTAAATTTTTTTAAAATTGGCATGCACCATGGTCAAGAAGTAAAAGCAGCTAGGACTGCCTATTCTAAAAAAAAACTGTTTTTTATATTTTCATATAAATAAATACTTCCCAGCAAAAGTTTTTTGAACTGGTTGCCTCTGAATCTGTTCTAGAACAGATGTTTTTACCACCGGTTACGTGGAACAGGTTCTAGAACTGATTTCTGGGAGTCAAAATGGAAGGTTTCACTGTCGCGGAACCAGTTCTATAACTGGTTCTAGAACCGGTTCCAAAGTAACCTGTTCTAGTTTGGAGGAAAAGAAACTGTTGCTTTTGGGACAAACTCAAACAAAAATCACCGATGATAGAACATAAATTATAACAGGTTGCATGCACGTACAAATTGTTCTACAATGGGTTCTTTCCATCCGACAATTTTGCTGGGTTAATTCATACTACATATTTCTTTTAAGTTTGTTTTTGGTTATTATATTAAAATAAATACCTTGAATACTTCTGTCGATTTAAAAAGCATTTTTACTAAGCTTGTTTATATATAATTTTGTAAAAAGAGCAACAGAAACAACATAAATCTCATGATGGAAAAAAATGTCCCGTGCGACATGTCACGTGCGACAGTGAATAAAATTAAATTAAAAAAATAATATGAATCGTTTTTGGGTAAAATTACAACCAGTTTTAAAAGACATCAATGCATAACAGTGTAAAATTAGTCACATTGAAATATTGCTTCAGGTTTCGCTGAAATCGGCATTTTAATTGTTAGCCGCGAAAACCACTTCTCTTTTTGTCCCGTGCGAATGCCTTGTTTTTTTACAATTATCTTGAAAACGAAAAATTGCTAAAAATCAACCTCAGCACCAATTGTAGGGCTAATAAAAAGATATAAGTAAAGCCTATTGTCAAAATAAAAATCCATTTTATTTTGACTTTTTTTCACTTTAAAGGTGTACGACGGTCCCGTTCGACATGATGGAAATGCCCATATGTATATTTTTTGGGCTTTTTTTATTTCACGATTAACACAAAATCCATTCCAATTACATTATCGGGATACGTATATAATACTGTTTAGGGTTCTATAAATCGACTTTCGACTAATCGATTAATCGACTTTTTGCGGAAATTTTCGACTTTTTGAAAGTCGACTTTCTTGTGATGCAAAAGTCGAAAAGTCGACTTTTGCTTTCGACTTTTCGACTTTTTTACTTATTACCATATGGCTTAAAAGTAAATTTTGTTTTTGCTGATATAAAGCGGCGAATACATTAAGGAACATTGAGTAGGGAACAAAAAATTTTGTAAACACGAATTGCACGAATGTCAACACGAACATTAACATACACAAATCAACATTCGTAAAAAAATGGCCATTTTTTCACGAATGTTCCTTAGTGTATTCCCCGCTTAACACAATAGAAAAAAATTCAGCAAGTGTTGCTAATTCTATTGGAAAACAAAACAGTGAAATATGACATAAAAAACGACACACAGTGGTTGTAAACTAAGAAAAGTGGTAATACATACACAACTTCTAAACTAATGGTCCGATTTGGACAAAATTTATAGAATATTGTAGAGTAGGAATAAAGCTTTTGGAAAAATTTGTAGTCACCCTCTTTTATTAATAGGGCACCTATTTAGCACCAGCGTGCCAAAGTAGACCACCTCGAGTGTAAACAAGCTTTCGGGACCTTTAGCTTCTTAAATTGTCGGCCGATTTCAATGACTTTGGACTTTTTGAATTATACCTAGGGGAGACTAACTTTTTTCGAATGTAAGCATGGTTAAACGTTAGCCACAGATACTTGAGGTTCAAAACTATGTTTATTTTGGGATAAGTTAACAGGTCTTAATTAACAATTTTTCAACAAAACTTTTCGTTAATTTCATTAGGATAGAATATTATTGACATTTACCTAAGTTTAACTTATAACAAAAAATTTATAGAAATACTACACCCAAAATAATACATAGTTGCTGATTACTACATTTTTCACTATGTCATAGGTGAAATAACCCTCACTATCACATAGTGAATATGAAATAGTGGAGTACAACTACATTCAATTGAAATATAGAATTCAACTATGGATAAAGTCAATGCCAACGATAGTGTGGTTAAAGTAATATACTTTTTTAAAGGTAGTAAGTGTCAACTATGGGCAATTCAAAAATAGTGAATATAAACCATGTAACTTGCCATTTTACGTTATTTTCCCCAAAAAAAAAAAAAAAAAACAACTTCAACCTTTCATAAAAATTTATTAACATTTACAATATTTACATAATTATTATACTACTACTCCTTTGCTTTCTGCTTCTTCCACATATTGCAAAAACTGGCTTTTGCTAGTTATGTTATTTTAAAAATTTGCGTGAAGTCTTCATCTGTAAAATGTTAGAAAATTTTGAGATATTTTGTAATTAAAGCCATAAATATATTTACTTACATATGCACATATTTTATTTTTTGTTATTGAAAGAAATAATATTTTGAAGTTTTAGATCACAGGGCAACCTAAAAACAATTTTTTCGACTTTGTTCATAGTTGTTCATAATTAAGATAGTTGATTTTTATAAAATATAAATTTACTATGGATTTTATTGACTATACCACTAGGTATTTTTTTCGGTGTAGTTTTTTCTTTATGTGTTTTGTCTACTAATATTGAGATAATTTTTTTCCTAATATGAAAAGGGTAAGTTCTAATTTAAAACGAACTAAAATATAACCCAAATATATACAGCTGAAATTTTGTAGAGTTTACAGTTTTGTTTTTTCTGTTTTATCTAACTAAAATTTACTAAACAGATTCGACATCTTTTTTTACAGGGCCATTTTTAACTAATTTTTAACATCTTTTTCTGCTATTTGCACAGATTTATTTCTATCAGTGTATTAATATTGCTGGAGTAAGCCATAAAATCAGAGTAAAATTTAAACAAGATGTAAGCTTTGACTTTGATTTCACTTAAATTTTTGTAGCGCTTATTGGGTACAGCTTAAAACATAACTTGTCAGAATAGGTATCTGCCGATAGCACAGATGATCGTAAACAAACCAGAGGTCCCAAAAATTTAAAAGACCTATAAAACTTTACGATACTTTTTTCAATAAATTTTAAAAAACAAATTTTTATAAGGGGCCCCCTAGAAAAATGGTCTAGCTACGCTGGTGTATGCAATCTAGGCTCAGCATTTGTCGAAAGCGAGAAAAGTTTTGAACCTAATTTTAAGTTTTCACAGGTACGTAAAATACAGCACCCCAATTTCATTAGACAGAAAAATTATTGTACTTGTTTGCAATTAATCCAACTTTTTAACCTTCATCGATTAAACACGCATTTTTTGTCAGTTAAAAGATTAACTTGGCAGTTAAAAGTTTAACTCTGCCAGTTTAAAATACCAAGGTGACACTCACGCTGTAATAAAATGAGGTGACTACAAAATTATTTTTGTAAAAGCCTTAACCCTTAAATGAATGATCTCTTCAATTTTAACCATTTTTTTATATATGATTTCCTAAAGTCGTGTACATTTCAAGAAAAATAATATGGTGCCAATTCTACATTCCGAATCTAGTTTAACTGACCCCCAAATAAGCTAAAAAATATGATTTTTTGCTATTTAGAAATTTTCATATAAAAAGTCGATTAATCGACTTTTCCCTATTAAAAGTCGAAAAGTCAAAAAGTCGACTTTTCAAAATTTGAAAAAATCGAAAAGTCGAAAAGTCGACTTTTTGTTGCAACTATATAACCCTAATACTGTTATGTAAAATACTGTTTAGACAAAATACTGGTCAAAAAAATTTTAAAAATCCTGCTTTTCATAATACTGTTTTGCAAAATACTGGATTTCACAATACTGTTTTGCAAAATTCTGTGAAGTCAATATGCTAGTTTACAAAATTTATTTTATTAAAAATAACTTCAACAAAAGTATATAATTTTCAAAAATTAACAAAAACATTTAACAAAAAATTAATTTCAATGTATTTTATAAACTTAAATTAGTACAAGATTTTTTGCAATTCGCTTTAGGTAGTCTGTATGGCTTAATTCACACCTTTTTCTTATAACTCTTTTAATGTTTGTGTACGCTTTTCTTTTCTTTAAATTTATGTAACGTCTTTCACCATTCGCGCGTTTTGAAATGGTATTTACAGCTACCACGACCTCATTACCCAAACGCCTGATAAGGTAGTACAATCCTGACTTTCTACACCCAACAACAGCTTTCAGTCTTCTAAGCCAAGCTTCCCCACTATTTTGAGTTCTTGGGTAGGATTTCTTACTGTCATCGTAAACCGACCAAAAGGTTCCAGGACACTTTGGATGATATGAGCCCTTGACGTAGTTTCTTTCAAACCACTCGCACAGTTTAAGTAAATCTTCATCTTCATATTAAAGCGCTCGCTTTTTTCCTTTATTTTTACAAAAATTTTCGCCATATAGTAAAATAGGATTTTGTAAAATAGTATTGTGTTATACAGTATTTTGTAAAACAGTATTACGAAAAGCAGGATTTTGAAAACAGGATTTTGAAAACAGAATTTTGTTATACACAGGATTTCGACCCGAACCCTACATTTTCAATATCGCTCTAGATTTTTTGGATTTTTATCGCATGGAAAGACCACAACAATTGACTACTTTCAGTAGTCGAAATCTTTTATCTGCTTTATTGCAATGCTAAATCAATTTTTTTATATTTATTATGAAAATTTTTATTTATATATTTTATTTATTTGAAAATGTCAAATAACAAACATTTTTTTTGATGTAGTAGAACTATTTGATAACTTTTTGAAATAACAATTAGGTTATTCACAAGGGGTGTGCTATCTGTTGTATCGTCCTAACAAAAAACAGAGTTGTTAAAATTTTTATTTTACTTTAACAACGATTTTCTATTGGGTTTTCTTTTTGTTAGCACACTCAAACATAGGACAATAAACATACGTAAAAATATTGTATCGTTCTATTCTCAAATGTAGTATTTTTTCAATTTAAATTCTTACCAATCCGGTTTTTGTTAGGGCGATTTGCATTATTTCCTTTCGGTAACAAATACCAAAACCGGTTAAAATAAGGAATTTTGTCACTATAACCGAAAATTAATTTGAAATACCAATTTTTTGTATCTTAAGAATTAAAAATTCGTTGTCATAACTGAACACAAAAGTTTGATTTGAAATGTGTTGTTACGACCAAATTATTTGTGATTGTGACCAACATTTGGGATTTATTCATATTATGGTGTACTAAAATTAGTTATCATTGAATCGGTCTATTAATTTGTTTATACACACAGAAAACGGATTCGTTGTGTCAACCGAATTTGATGCCAACCGAAATTTGGTAGTTGCATGAACTATCGTTTAATTCGGTTGCAGATATACACTCACAATATATTTTCCATAACCGATTGAGGTTTATTTAAAAAGTAATAGGTAAAGTTTGTTTTCAATTGAAGAATCAATTAAAATACATTGAAACATATTGTTTAACTTTTTTTGTCAACCAATAAAAAACAAACAAGAAAAAAATAGGTATCGTCTGTAGGAGTTGTTATTTTCAGTCAAATAATCTATTTTTAGATTTCTATTTTTATAAAAAATTATTTAAATAATTTCGTTGTTTTCTGTTGTAAAACAAAAAATTCAAATATTTTCGGTTTTCTTTTTTGTTAAAATAGTTTGTTTATATACAAAATTATTTCAATTCAAATTACAAGAAATTCTTTACTCATACACACAAACATAGCCAATAAAAATATGAACGTGTCTGTTGTGTATGGTGTAGTGTTTTGAAAATCGAAACAAAAAAAAAAACTTTCAAATATGAAAAAACAAACCACAAAATCGTTTTTTTTACGTTTTGTCAGTTAAAAAATTGATGATTGTTTTAATAGACTTTTTAATTATTTTTATTTCTTTTCTGGATTGTTTAAACAATGTTTGAAAATAAATGGCAAAATGGTTTGAATATAATGAAAAATCAGTAGTCCTTTTTTTAATAGTGTTTTCAATTAATTTAATATGTATTTTAGGTTGTTTTTAAGGATAAAATATTGTGAGTGTACATATAGGCCTATAGGCATATAGGCCTAGTACTTATATTTCAATTTTAGGAAATATGAATTAATTCGTAATACATTTTCCTTCAGTTTAGTTTAAATATATACCTGATAGACTAAAAATGGTCATTTAACCTTATTTTTCTTACCTCGAAGTTATATTTTAACTAATATCTAGTAATTTTTCCTAATGTGTTCGGCAGTAATTGTCGAACTAACAGCGTGCACTTTTTACTTGATTCTGATAAAAAGGTAACGCATTGTTAACTGAAAATAAGTTCAACCTGCCGATTTTTAGTTAAATACTTTTCACTTTAGTTTACCTATACTTAATTTAAAGCAATATTTCTTGAAAACAAAAACCATTTTGACAACTCACTAAACTAAATTTTTGCAATTTTTAAATTTTTTAGTTCAAATTTATTCCCGTATAATAAATTTTTGGACTAAATTCTTGTTCATTTAACTTAAATTTGATAAAAAAGGAACGCATGGCAAACTAGAAGTAAGTACACATAACCCAACTTTTAGTAAAATTTGGTTTCATTTTAGTTTATATATACTTATTTTTATGGAATATTTCTTAAAACTTAGAACTAATTTGCCAATACATTAAACTAAATTTTTGGGATTTTTAAAATTTTTTAGTTCAACTTTATTCCCGTATAATAAATTTTTGGACTAAATATTGATAAAAATGTGATAAAAAAGGAATGCATGGTAAACTGAAAATAAGTACAAATAACCCAACTTTTAGTAAAATTAGGTTTCATTTTAGTTTATATATACTTAATTTTATGCAATATTTCTTAAAACTTAGAACTAATTTGACAATACATTAAACTAAATTTTTGGGATTTTTAAAATTTTTTAGTTCAATTTTATTCCCGCATAATAAACTTTAAGTTAGTTTTACTAAATGAATACCAACATCAAGTTTAATAAGTTTCCTTTTAGTAAGTAAAATCATGAACTTGTTCGTAGTTAAAATGGCTTTAGCACTAAATCATTATCAGTTTTCCTCATTTTTAGTTCAAATTCGTCATTTTTAGTACATCTTTTTTTTGAGTGTATATATGCAAATATAAAATTTGCTCTAAACGAATTGATTTGGTAAACCCGACCAAATTTATTTATGTAATAAAAACACTGTTTCCAGCTATTTTTTTTATTAGTAAAAACATTTTCAGAAAAAGTGAAAAAATTTATTTTTGGATAAAAGAAAATATATAGAGAACATAAAGATGAAAATATACATATATACTGATAACAAAGATGTAAAGTTAGGGTTTCAATCCATGTTAAAAAGATAATCTAAACATTTTTATTTGAAAAATATTCCACTTTGGAGCTCGTTTTCATAGCAAAAACTTTAGAGTAACAGAAATTTTTTCTCTACAAAATTTCAGTTTCTGAGGACAATTTTCTTCTTTTAAGAACACTCATATTCTTCTAGCTTTTCCTTATGAAAAATACAGGACTTTTAAAACACTTTTCTACACACAGAAAACAGTCTCAGTTGTGGCCACCGAATTTGTTGCCAATCGAATTCGTGCGGTTACGACAACTATCTTTATATTAAATTATATTTTTCGTCGTGAAAGCCAATATTCGGTTGTCTAATTCAATATTATGTTCCACATAAATATTATTATGTTCTACAAAATTTTATTGAAATTAAAATTTTTTTTTGAATTTTCTGGTATTTAACCCGGCCCTTCAGGTTAATAGTTCACACTTTTACCCACTGCACCACAACTACTTTTAAAATTCTTAGCCATATTTACTGTTTATACATATAAATATTTTATTTTAATTAAAAAAAAAACAACTAAATGTTTGTCTTTTCCGGGATTCGAACCTGGAAATCCGGCGTACTAGGCCAACTCCTCACCCACTACACCACAAACACTTAATAATTTAAATGGCTAATTTTGAATTTATGTGTTTTATTAACCCTCTAACCGGCCTAAGCTTTTTTGCAATAAAATTTATACCATGTGTTCCTCACGAAAAATAAACATTAAATTCTTCTACAACATTTTTTTTCGTTGTCTATTTTAGGCGATATGGGCTAAAATAGGTTAAGAGGGAATCTAGAAAACTAGCTCATAAAAATTACTAGGTTTAAGCATAAATTATTTCTCTTACCAAGATGTAATTACAATAAAAAAATTACATTTTTTGTGCTGTTATTTAAGAGGATGTAGCGAATTTCGTTTTTCGAAAAATGCAAAATTGAGCGAAAACGCACCACAACTTCAATATATTTTATTCAACATTATAAGCTTTTCTACTTGTGCCAAATATATTATTTCTACGAAATTTCAGAAAATTGCATCCATTCGTTTTTAAGTTAAGGCAATGTCCTTTAAAGGTATCCTTATGGAATCCTGTGTGACCTTTGACCAAAGTAAGAAGTTTTGTGAGTACCCTAAGCATCAATCTCTCTCTCTGTGGTAATTTTCTAATTGTTTTAGTCAATTTGAATATGTTTTAAGACTTTGGAAAATTCTGTTTGTTTTAAAATATTTATTTTTCGAAATTTTACGAAATTTTATTTTTGACACTTTCTCGCTTCCAAACCGTGCACTGTATACAAAAAAATTCTTCACGAAAAATTTAATAAATTTTGTTTTCTATTGAAAAGGCTTAATTTCTTATTATAAAATACTCATTTGGCACATTTGTGGTCAATTTAATATACCCCGCCTGGAGGCGGGCTTGCCGGTTAGAGAGTTAATACAGTATAAAATTCGTTTATCAATACCAATTAATAGTTGTGTGTGTTATCAATACAATCCACAATTCGGTTGGTTCTACAGAAACTTGAATTTAAGGTCATATTTGATTAGGATACCCGTATTTGTAGTTACCACTTTCGAATATTGAAATTTTTTTAAAAAAGGTTATAGATAACACCAATTTTCTTGTATATTCACTAAATAAATGGCTGCTTCTACTGCATAGAATTACTAAACTGATACTAATTTTAAAATTGATTGGAGATACCAATAATTTGTTAAAAAGGATTGTTTTTTAGTTCATTTTCCCTATTTTTAATACCTAAAATATTTTTGATGTAGTATTCAATTATAGGTAATTCCAAATAAAATAAAGTCCTGGCAAATTCATTTTAATGGTTTTGATTGAAAGCCAACCAATCTTTTTCCTGGGTGTACACACAGGAAAAAAAATTGCCAACCGAATTGCTAAACCTATTTTGGTTGCTACAACCAATAAATTCGGTTAGTGGAACCATATTGGAATGTGATTCCCAAACATTTTGGGTATTGCAACTAAAATTCAGTTGTATAAACCGAATTTTATTGTGATAACCAATATTCAGTTGCACCAACCTATTTTAGTAGATGTAACCGAATTTCAGTTGGAAAATGGCATATTTTTTCTCTGTGTGTATGCATTCGTTCTTTACAAGACTCATTATTGTGTATTCGATCGCCGGTTATAGGTACTTAATCGCTGTTTTCCAAGTTTGCTAATACTCCAAAATTCCATACTTCCAATGCGGAATATCACATATAATTTCTGCTAAAAGTTTTCATCTATATTAAAAAATAACAATTAGTAAACATAACGTACTAACATATTATCTTTTTTACTCACCTTTTTTTCATATTTCGTTATTAGAAATTTTATTTTGTTTTTATTTTTGCACTTCAATTTTTTTGACATTTAAGTTGAATTGACATTAAAAGAGTCGACTTTCAGTTATGTCGGTGTTTTTTTGGTTATGGTAACCAAAAGTATTAGAAACCATTTTTGTATTTTTTAAATTTTTGCACCACTACAGAAAATCTATCACAAAACTTTTTTTAAAACGGTATACATAATCATCATTCGGTAGAAAATAATTAGTAACACATTAGTAACAACTATTACTATAACATTGATTGTTACAACTAAAATATAATTGTTGTTTTAATTACACATTATATGTTTTTAAAATAGTTGTCACGATCGAATGAAATTATGAATTTTAATTTGTGTATGAATTGGTGGGGAGAACTGATTACACTATGGAACATTTTTGGGATTATTGTCTGGGGGGTGAGAAATTCCAAGTCAGGGTGATGGTACTAGGTCAGTATAGTAAAACCCTCAAAGGGTTTGGCGTTCGTATGTGTCATTTTTTTTTATGACCTTTTAAATTTTTTCCTTATCTTGATGTTTTTTCGCTTAGTTGTAACTCGAGAACCACTTGTCCGATTTTGATGAAACAAATTTAGAAAAATTTAGAATTACAATTTCTTTAATCCGTTCATATAACATTTTTCTTTATAATCAACAGTTTTGCCGGTAAAAATAAATTTGTGGAGAAAAAAAAATATTTTTTTGCCTAAAAATTAAAATTTTTTATGAATTTAAAAAAAAAAAATTTTAATTTTTTGGCAAAAAAATATTTTTTTTTCTCAACAAATTTATTTTTACCGGCAAAACTGTTGATTATAAAGAAAAATGTTATATGAACGGATTAAAGAAATTGTAATTCTAAATTTTTCTAAATTTGTTTCATCAAAATCGGACAAGTGGTTCTCGAGTTACAACTAAGCGAAAAAACATCAAGATAAGGAAAAAATTTAAAAGGTCATAAAAAAAATGACACATACGAACGCCAAACCCTTTGAGGGTTTTACTATACTGACCTAGTACCATCACCCTGACTTGGAATTTCTCACCCCCCAGATTGGCTGTTGTACTGTGTTATTAAGCATATAAAACGTTTATACACCCAGAAAACAATCTCAGTTGTGGCCACCGAATTTGTTGCCAATCGAATTCGTGCGGTTACGATAACTATCTTTATATTAAATAATATTTTTCGTCGTGAAAGCCAATATTCGGTTGTCTTATTCAATATTATGTTCCACATAAATATTATCATGTTCCACAAAATTTTATTGAAATTAAAAAACTTTTTTTGAATTTTCTGGTATTGAACCCGGCCTTTCAGGTTAATAGTTCACATTCTTATCCACTGCACCACAACTACTTTTAATTTTCTTAGCCATATTTACTGTTTATACATATGAGTATTTTATTTTAATTAAAAAAAAAACATAAATTTTTGTCTTGTCCGGGATTTGAACTCGGAAATCCGGCGTACTAGGCCAACTCCCTACTGACTACACCACAAACACTTATTAATTTTGAAGTCAAATTTTGAATTTATATGTTTTGCTTGGAAAACAAATATAATAAAAAATTCGTTTACCAATACCAATCAATAGTTGTGTGTGTTATCAGTACAATCCACAATTCGGTTGGTTCTACAGAAACTCAACTTTATGGTCATATTTGATTAGGATACCCGTATTTGTAGTTACCACTTTCGAATATTGAAATTTTTTTAATAAAGGTTATCGGTAACACCAATTTTCTTGTATATGCACTAAATAAATGGCTGCTTCTACTGCATAAAATTACTAAACTGATACTAATTTTAAAATTGATTGGAGATACCAATAATTTGTTAAAAGGATTGTTTTTTAATTCATTTTCCCTATTTTTAATACCTAGTAAAATATTTCTGGTGTAGTATTCACTTATAGGCAACTGCAAATAAAATAACGTCCTGGTAAATTCATTTTAATGGTTTTGATCGAATTCCAACCAATCTTTTTCCTGGGTGTACTATATGAAATGACTACTTCTTATCTACTAGTATTTTAACCAAACGGTAAGGCCAGACAACAATGTTGCTGCAGATATTAGGGAGTTTGATAAGTATTTGAGCGAAGAATGTAAATGAATTAAATTTTTTTAACTCGAAAATCTTTATGTTCTATATAATTTTTTAAATTTAATTCCTTTTACGATTTTAAAATCATTTAAAAGCCTAAACCACATAAACGCAGTGTTGTCAGTTTTTTACCGCAGTGCGACGCTTTGTCGATAAAGCAGATTTTTTATTTTCTTTATTTCTCGCTATCGAGAAATTATAAAAATTTCTAAATAAACAAGAGCTGCTTTCAAACCAAATTTAATAACAAATTTTGTAAAAATAGTGAATAGTTTTCGAGAAATTCAAGAAACAAATTTAACAGCACTGCTGCTGCTCACTGGCACTGTGAGTATCGGGATTGGGCTAAAGTTTCAAATTCAAATTTTAAATAAGACTGAATTGTTAAGCGTTGTTGTTTTTAATCACCTGGATTTAGAATTTTTCATACAAAAAGTGGATTTATTAAATCCAAAACCAAGTTTGATTTATTTATCTGGTTCTACACACAGCAAAAAAAATAAAATATATGAAACAGCCTATTAATTTAATGCCAGAAAAAAAATAAAAGGTTTTTCTTAAAATGAAATAGTAATTGCAATTTTTCACTCTACTGTAAGTAATTTAATTAAATCCAATTAGTGAATATCAAATATTGCAATATTGCAATGGTGCTCCTGATATCCAAATCTGATAATAAATAGCGGAGATACGGGGAAGTCTAACCCGAAATAGAGGTCTCCGACAAAAAAAAAATTGTTACTATTCAGCCGAAGAAGTACTATACGTTGAAAAAAATCTTAGCTGTGCACCAGAGATACAAGCCAGCCGATCTTAGCCGGTCAGCCGCCGACAACAATCGACTGAGCCGACAAAAAAATAAAAAAAAAAATTTTTTTAATTTAATTTTTATTTAATTTTTTATAAATTCGTTTAAATCTAATTATTTGAAAAGTAAAATTTTTTTACGATATCATTGCTTTTAAAAATGTTTTTGCATCAAACTGGCGGTAGCACAACTAAGCGGTTTTGTTGATACAACAATTCTACGGGTATAATTATATTAATATTTTTGAGTAAGTTAACGATTAGAAACCAGAGCTTCGAAGAATCAATTTCTTAATTCAATTTGTGAGTTCTGAATAGTGAATTTAATTAATTAGTTCACAAATACTCTACATTAAATGAAATAAATTCAATTTTGGCACCGTTCAATTTCTTTTTTGGCGAATGAATTCAATTGCTACTATAGTTCTTTTTATTAAATGAAATGAATAAATTCACCTGTAAACGCGTTCAATTCAATGAATCAAACGGATAAAAATTTAATTAATACCCACTGAATTAACTCACTATCGAATTTATTAAAATTTCAATTTCGTTCAATGTACTAAAAATTGTTTTTTTTTTTCATTCAAAAAAATTGCGTTCACTAAATTAAAAACCGAAAATTATATTCACTGAATTCAAAACTGTTTTCTGCCGTTCAGTACACACAGAAAACAGTCTCAGTTGTGGCCACCGAATTTGTTGCCAATCGAATTCGTGCGGTTACGACAACTATCTTTATATTAAATTATATTTTTCGTCGTGAAAGCCATATTCGGTTGTCTAATTCAATATTACGTTACACATAAATATTATTATGTTCCACAAAATTTCATTGAAATTAAAAAAAAGCTTTTTTCGAATTTTCTGGTATTGAACCCGACCACTCAGGTTAATAGTTCACACTCTTACCCACTGCCCCACAACTACTTTTAATTTTCTTAGCCATATTTACTGTTTATACATATGAATATTTTATTTTAATTAAAAAAAAACATCTAAATTTTTGTCTTTTCCGGGATTCGAACCCGGAAATCTGGCGTACAAAGCCAACTCCTTACCCACTACACCACAAACACTTAATAATTTTAATGACTAATTTTGAATTTATGTGTTTTATTAATACAGTATAAAATTCGTTTATCAATACCAATTAATAGTTGTGTGTGTTATCAATATAATCCACAATTCGGTTGGTTCTACAGAAACTTGAATTTAAGGTCATATTTGATTAGGATACCCGTATTTGTAGTTACCACTTTCGAATATTGAAATTTTTTTAAAAAAGGTTATAGATAATACCAATTTTCTTGTATATTCACTAAATAAATGGCTGCTTCTACTGCATAGAATTACTAAACTGATACTAATTTTAAAATTGATTGGAGATACCAATAATTTGTTAAAAGGATTGTTTTTTAGTTCATTTTCCCTATTTTTAATACCTAGTAAAATATTTTTGATGTAGTATTCAATTATAGGTAATTCCAAATAAAATAAAGTCCTGGCAAATTCATTTTAATGGTTTTGATCGAAAGCCAACCAATCTTTTTCCTGGGTGTAGACTTACAAAAATTGCATTACAATGACGTCATTAAACTTTTCTTTAAGTTTTATACTACATTTAAGTTGCATTTACATCTACACCCAAATCCCGAGTTTTCCATTTAAATTGAGATTTCAATGAAAATCTCATATGAAACCACGAGATTCCCCATAAAAACAAAATCGCGTATATTCCCGAGATTTGTAAGAAACCTCACGAAAATCTCACAAATTTGGAGACTTTTTTTTATAACATAACACTGCGTATAAAATTAAATAAAAACTTACAAAAAATACGCAATAGTTAAAGATTTCTGTTCAAGTTAATTTAATGAAAAAATTTTATTCGGATTAGAAATTTTCTCACCAAACTCCGTAAATATATATAGAGTCTAGGGATGCCAATCAGGATTGGTTTTTGAAAATCCAGGGATTAGGGATTTCAAAATTAAAAAAACGGGATCCCGAATTTTTTCGGAATTTCGTGAATTTTTGCCATTTTGGGAATTTTTTATTTAAAAAAATGTGTTAAAACTTAAAATTTATGGCTCCTTTATGAATCTTTTCGGATTCTAATTGTACACTGGGATGCTATTTAATTAATTATTTTAATCAGCTAAAGTATTTATTAAAAACCGACTTATTTTTGTCGGTTTTCGGTTTCGGTTTTGAGGCCTGAAAAACCGCGGTTTCGGTTTCGATTAAAACCGAACATCAAACTCTAATTTATAGTGCATACACCGGATGCAACAATATTTGATTTTCTATAAGTTTGTACCATTTGAGCTATAATTTTATACCACTATATAAAGTCTGATCAAATTATATCGCGCCTTTACTCGGATACATTTATATATAATATTATCAAATTATAACTGAATTGATGCAAACTTATGAAATTATATGGGCATATTTCTCGGATAAAATTGTATAAAGACTCATGTTAAATTACATATGACTGTATAAACTCCTATATCAATTTTTTTTAATCGGGATGTTTTTAATATATTAATTTAATATATTTTGTAACTTCGCAACCGCTGATTGGATTTTAAAAATTTTATATTTTTGAAAAGCATTTACAAGGACCAAAAATAAAAAACTAAAAAAAAAAATTTCGTGGTATTTTGTATTTTTATTCGCGAAACCGCCAATTTGGTAAATACAAATTCTATATTATTGAAAAGCATGCTGAAAACCCAAATACAAAAACTAAATTGAATAAAATTCTTACGCAATTTTTTTTGTTATATCTTTTGCTTGCGGAAATGTAAACTCCGTTACCATAAAAAAAATTAAAATTGTGCAAAGAAAATTATTGCTACAACTTGTAGAATAGATTTTTTGCAATCAGGTTTATAATGATTAGACTTACTGATTCCATTAAGAAAAAACCGAAATATTAACACTTTTTGTTTCTTACAAATTTGGCCCAGAAACTTATCGCATTTTTTTATTTCACCCATATATACTTATGTAGTATATACGTAAACAGGCACGTAGCTAGCTATTTCTTTCTTGGTAAAAATTTTTTTGTTTAATTTGTCCCGTGGTTTTTTTTTGTACGAGTATACTAGGGAAAACTATGTTCACAGAAAACAATTTATAACCGTTACAAAAAAACTCGTTATTTTAAGTTAAGTGTGCTCCTTTACTTTTTGTGTAAAGTTCATTAAAATGAGAGTAAGCACAAAATCCTCTCTCTAAATGACAAATTGAACAAAAGCACGGAAACGCACAAAATTACTTTTCTAGCCCAAAATTTTATTTAAAAGAAAAAAATTAAAATGCGTATGATTATAGTTTGAAAATTCGCACAGATACAAATTATGTGGTTACAAGGATGTGAAAAGTAATGTGTCTAAAAATAGATTTTCATTAAAAAAAATTTATTTAACCTTAAACTACGGAGGTGGTGGTAAATTTCTCTCCTTACATTTTTTTGATTTACTCTTTTACGCTGCGCTCCATAAATTGCATTCCCTTAGTATCTTCTTATAATATTATTATTAATATTCAGTCAGTGATGTTAGACGTGTCAATTTGTTAGTACACATACCATTTTTCAGGGTCTTGTACCATGTACCAACTAAAAATTGTGTTGGTACGCAATAATACCAACTTCTATAACTTATGATTTCAATTTTGTTTTTTATTAAAAGTGTAAAGGAAGAAACGAAAACAGCTGCTTTACTGACATTTTAACCGCCACAAAACTTGAAATACTATTCCCAAGTGTGGCGCCAAGGCACAATCTAATTTTTTATACATTTTGTTTAAAAAAAACAATAAAGGTATTCATTTAAAGTATTTACGCCTCGAATACTGTGTATATGTTGTAAGTTTACTCAATTAATGTCAGAACTAGTTTACGAGCCCTCGTAAATATACGCTAACATTTTTATGTGTAAACTTTTTCGTACACTCACAATATTTTATCGTTAAAAACAATCTAAAATACATATCAAATTAATTGAAAACACAATTAAAAAAAGGACTACTGATTTTTCATTATATTCAAACCATTTTGCTATTTATTTTCAAACATTGTTTAAACAATCCATAAAAGAAATAAAAATAATTGAAAAGTCTGTTAAAACAATCATCAATTTTTAACTGACAAAACGTAAAAAAAAACGATTTTTTGGTTTGTTTTTTCATATTCGAAAGTTTTTTTTTTGTTTCAATTTTCAAAACACTGCACACATAACACACACGTTCTTTGTTTATTTAATTTCTCTTTAATTTAATTTTCTTTTGTTTTAATTTTAAAGCAATTTTGTTTTGTTCCAACACCAGACACGATTCGAACCAACGACCTTTGGTTTAGAAGTTCATCGCCTTACCCCTTGAGCCAAACTATATTGATACAAATAGTTTCATAAACATTTTTTTATAATTCAAATTGTTTTTATTTTATTTGAATCTATCTTTTTAAATTTCAAATTACCCATCACACATAAATATAATAGTTAAAAGAAATGCCTTAAATGTAACAACGAACATGCTGCTCTTTTCAAATTTTTGGTATATAAATTTAATGCTTAATGCAGAAAGGCCCTAACTGGAATTAATAATCCATTAGAGGAAATGGAAATCTGAAAAACTTAGATTATACTTTTTTTTTTATTGTTTTTGTATTAATATAAAGTTTCATTCTGAGAAACAATATTTCCACCGCTTTTATATTTTTGTTGCCTTCCCCTCTATAGAAATTAAGAATAAATGTACATTGAGAGAATTATCTGCATGATATTAATGAATTTTTGAATAAAATCGATAAAGTTTCACACAAACTCATCCATTGATACTTTTCATTGAATAAATGGAATTTTTCATAAAATATCAAAAATTTCATTTTATTTGCTTAAAGTTTCATACGCTCCATGAAAAAGTTTCACTAAAACTATATTCATAAAATATACGAAGCTTTTTCATCGAATTTCACAAATTTTTCATTTATATTGTGAAGAAAACTTCAACAGTTTACTGAAAAATTTCACTAAAACTCGTCCAGCAAAATTCTCTCTGTGTAGCGTCTTTCTTTATTAAGCCATCGATATTAAACTTTGGAGCAAAATTGCACAAAAATATTTTTATCATAAAATTATTTAAGATTTTAAAATCATCCTGTTTGACGACAATTATCTTAAAAGTGACAATACTCTCTGAATTAGATGAGAATAAGATTAGTCGAATGACTAGAAATACCAATTTACATAAATCAAAGTCCCTAGAATTTAATGTTTAACTTCAGTTATAAAATTTAATTTTAATTAAGAAGAACTTGCGTTATTTTTACTTTTTTTGGTTTTTAAGTTAAATTTTCATTTGAATAAAATTTATAACCCTGTATTTATTTAATTTCTGACATGCATACAACTTTTTGAGAATAAAAAAAAATTCATAAAATATAAAATCTTTCGTTTTTACTTCCACACAAAATTAAAAATAAAAACTCTGTAAAAAAATTCCCCTCAAAGGGCATTATAAAAAAGCTTGTTTTTAAATTTTATTTTAGTATTTTATATTTTTAGTTTTTATAACGATTTGTATGGTGAACATTTAAAACGATTTGTATGGTAAATATTTTAGTCGTATATGCCGACCCTATTGCTAGCAGCTGACATCATCGAGATCTCTTCACAGTTTTACAACCCGGCAACCCCGTGATTATCAAATCAATTTAAACATTTTTACTAACAATTCAAATAAATTTGGCAATCAATTTCGATAATTTCGTTATCGTAAACACCGATTGAATTCATATTATTTAATATTCAACTATTTTAAGTTAAAACAAACAAAAGAATTTAGATATAAAACGAAGTTCAGTTTTTCTAGTCGTGCGATAGATTAAAATTATTTTTATAAATTCAAATTGTGTGTTGGGTACATTTGTTTGTTTAAATTTCTTTTTGTTGTATAAATAAATATTTCAAAATATTTTAAATTCAAATTTAATTTATACAATCTTCAAATCGGTTGTGGTGTAGATGTCTGGAAGGTCAGGCATTGACAAAATTTAAATTTTTGAGGGTGGTGGTTCAAATCTCATCCCAAAAATTTTTTTTTTTTTATTTTTTCTATAACTATGTATACACTTAAAATATTTTATCGTTAAAAACCACCTAAAATATATATTAAATTAATTGAAAACACAATTAAAAAATGAAAGGATAATTGAAAAGTCTGTTAAAACAATCGTCAATTTTTAACTGAAAACCGAAAATATATGATTTTTTTGTTTTAAAACAGAAAACAACGAAATTATTTAAATTATTTTTTCTAAAAATAGAAATCTAGAAATAGATTATTTGACTGAAAATATCAACTCCTACAGACGATAAATATTTCTTGTAGTTTGTTTTTTATTGACGAATATAAAAAGTTAAACAATATGTTTCAATGTATTTTAATTGATTCTTCAATTGAAAACAAACTTTACCTATTACTTTTCAAATAAACCTCAATCGGTTATGGAAAATATATTGTGAGTGTATTTATACACACATTTGAATATTGTCAAAAATAAAATTATTTTGTATTGTTTGGTTTGTTGTTTTTTATTTTCTGTTTTATTTGTTTTTAAATGCTGCAAATTTAAAAAATTCTGTGTTTAATTTATGAAAAGATCAAAAAAGTGGCTAAATGCAAAATTGAAATGTAAATAGTTTTAAAATGTGCGTTCATTCAAATAAACAGGTAAAGTTACAAATATACGCGATTACAAAAATACACGGTTTACGAGGGAATAAATCTTGTTAGATGAATACCACTAATATATTATATCATACAAAATACAATTAGGTAGTTCACAAGGGGTGTGTTATCTGTTGTATCGTTGTATCGTCCTAACAAAAAACAGAGTTGTTAAAATTTTTATTTGACTTTAACAACGAGTTTCTATTGGGTTTTCTATCTGTTAGCACACTCAAACATAGGACACTAAACATACGTAAAAATGTTGTATCGTGCTATTCTCAAATGTCGTATTTTTCAATTTAAAATCTAACAACTCTGTTTTTTGTTAGGACGATACAACGATACAAGAAATAGCACACCCCTTGTGAAAAACCTTAATATATTTGTAGTTTTAGCGTACCGACTTAACTATGACTTATATCCCATTTTTTGTCGTAGATTTTTTCCTTTTGTGAGGAAATTTTTGTTAAAAGGACGCTCACTACTGTTATTGCAGATTATAATGTCATCAACAGATGAAGAAAAAGAAAATGAAGACTCTGATGGCCCATCAATGCATAAAAAATTCGTGTCGGTAGTGGTGATACTATACGTGAAAAACCAAAACACCGGAAGCAAAACTAACGCTCTGAATGGGAGCAAGATCCCCTTTGTTCTCCTTGGTATAATATAATATTAAACATATGTTGTGCGTATACAAATTTTTTGTTTTAGCTTTTAGCGACATCTATTCCAGTTTTTTTTGGCCACTATCTAACATCACTGCAGTGTTGCCATTTCAGTGTTTTTCGGGTATTTTTTGGTGCTTTTTTCCTTCCCGTACCCGGTGATTTTTTTACAAATACCCGTTTAAAAAAAGCGGGTATTTACAGTGCTTTTTCAGATTTCTGGCAGTGCTTTTAGTGCTTTTTGTACATTTTATATTTTTAGTATTTGTTCTCGTTTTTTAAAATTTTTCTTCAATTTTCTGTCAAAGTTGAAAAAATAATACGAACTAAACAAAAAATACATTTTTTCACAATGTTTGTAGTACAATTTTAAATAGCAACATCGATATATTTAAACTTCAAAATTTTGAAATATTAGTTTGGTGCTTTTTTACCCCTTTTTGGTTATTTTTTGAACATTTTTTACACGATTATACAAAGCTAAAATGTGTTTTTAAATTCTTGACTTAAATTTTTGAAAAAATTAATATCGTGCTTTTTTACCCCATTTTTAGTAAATTTTTACCCTTTTTACCCATTTTCACAATGCTCACGATGCTTTCCTGCCTTCAATAGTTGGCAACACTGCATCACTATTCAGTTGTGTTTTGGCTGCAGTCGGTAGTGCGTAAGAGGAGAAATGCTGGTGCTGGTGTAAAAATTACCACTCGTCAGCGTTTATGTTAGTTTTTCTTGGAAAATATTTTACCACCACATCAAAGATAGCGTAAGTATTTAATTTAAAAAAAATTTCCATTCATCAGGTTTAACGTTGGGTTGTTATAGAATTATTTTGACCACTCGTAAGGTTTATTGCAATTTATGTTTGTAGATCATGTCGAATTCAAAAAAACTTAGCTAAATTTCTTGAAGACGATGACGAACTCAGCAAAGTCGACGATGAAATTGTCGACCCGGATATCTGTATTGAACAAAGTGATACAGATGATGAAATATGCATTGAATGTGGTACATGCAGTGAATCCGATGGAAATAATGAAATTATTGGTGAAGAAATTTATGGTAAAAATGGAAGAGAAGAAAATAAAGAAAACGTAAGTGAATCTGCAGTAAAATATTATTATGGTAAAAAGGGTTTTAAGTGGTTAGCGTTAGAACCAACACGCTGCGTTAAAACTCCACTGCATAACATTGTACACTTACCAGTGGCTTTACAGTTAAATTCGGAAGAATATTTATGTGAATATTTTTTTCAAGATTTTTTGATAGCGATATTGAAACAGAATTTTAGAGCATACAAATACAAAATTAAAAGCTAAATTTGATCTGTTTGGAAGAAGTGAAGCAAAAATTCTTGATAAAATTCAACTACGAGCATTTTTCGGTATATTAATCTATATGTTTTGTCAAATCTAACCACGAGGACAAAAAATTTATTTTTTCTACTCCCGAGTAAAAAAAATTGATCTCGCGCAATATCTAATCATATCCAATTTGATATTGTTTAAGATCTGCTGTAATATCTAGCTGATCCAATTAGATCTCAAAATTGGGTGTATCCAATCATATCGTATTAGATCCCATTGTATATATGGGGATAAACTAAGATCAAGTTATATCTCAAAATTGGGAGGTCCAATGATATCTTTGGGGATAAACCTAGATCTATTTTGATCCGAAAATTGGCGGATCCAGCTATATATTTGCGGATATTTTTAGATCTAATTTGATCCGAAAAATGGCGGATCCAATTAGATCCAGCTATATATTTGTGGATAAACTTATATCTAATTTGATCTCAATTTTGGCAGATCGAATTAGATCCAGCAATATATTTGTGGATAAACTTAGATCTAATTTGATCCGAAAAAGTGGCAGATCGAATTAGATCTAGCAATATATTTGGGGATAAATTTAGATCTAATTTGATCCGAAAAATGGCACATCGAATTAGATCCAGCAATATATTTGTGGATAAACTTAGATATAAATTGATCTGAAAAATGGCAGATCCAATTAGATCCAGCAATATATTGGTGGATAAACCTGGATATAAATTGAATAGAAAATTGGCAGATGAAATTAGATCCAGCAATATATTTTGGGATTTAGTAAGACCTAATTTGATCCGAAAAATGGCAGATCGAATTAGATCCAGCTATATATTTGTGGATGAACTTAGATCTAATTTGATACGAAAAATGACAGATCGAATTAGATCCAGTAATATATTTAGGGATAAACTTGGATCTAACTTTATCAGAAAAATGCCTGATCGAATTAGATCCAGCAATATATTTGGGGATAAACTTGGATATAAATTGATCCGAAAAAGTGGCAGATCAAATTAGATTTATTTGGGGATAAACTTGGATCTAAATTTATCAGAAAAATTGCAGATCCAGCAATATATATGGGGATAAACTTGGATCTAAATTTATACGAAAAAGTAGATCTAGGTAAATGTGACCTTCTCCGAGAAAAGGGACCTAGTGTTTCAAAAAACGGGTTTGGACTTAAGAGTGAATTCTCGTACCTAAAAGGGTGTAGAATAAGATGAAATGAGTTGAGGCACCTAACCATACCAAATCGCATCTCCCAACTGAAGGTGTGTTTAAAGTGATAATGCGTTATGAAACTTTAAATGCGTTCTTCTCAAAACTTAATTTTCACACACTAGGTCCCTTTTCTCGGAGAAGGTCACATATATATTTTAGGATTAAGTTGTATCTAACTTTATCTGGAAAACGGCAGATCGAATAAGATCGAGGATTATATTTGGGGATTACGTAAGATCTAAATTTATGAAAAAAATAACAGATGAAATTAGATCCAGTAATATATTTCGGGATTGCGTAAGATCTTAACTTTTTCAATAAGTTGCAGATCGAATTGAATCCAGTGATATATTTAGTGATTTGGTAAAATCTTAATTTTTCCCATAAATTGCAGATCGAATTAGATCCAGCAATTTATTTAGGTATTAAAATGGCAGATAGAATTAGAAACAGCAATATATTTGGGGATTGACATCTAAAACTATCCATAAAAATGACAGATAAAATTAGATGCCGTATTATATTTGGTACTACGTAAGATCTCCATTTATTTGGGATTAAATAAGATCCCAGACATATATAGCCAACTGTTCAAAAAATAATACACTGGCAGAGCACTGATTTTATAAAAATTACAATATTTTGTTAAAATAAGGTTTAAACTCAGAAGGTCTCGAGTTCGATATGCATTTTTTTTACAAAATGAATTTCTTTTTATAAAATTTAAATTTTTTTTTCTATAAATTTTTTTATAAAATTATATATTTATTTTTTATTAAATTGAATAAAATAATTTTATTTACATCTTTTTAACGCTCTACACCATTTCAATTGTATTAATTGTTTTTAAGATTTATTAATTGTATTTCAGAAATAATCAATTGAATTTCAGTTTTATCAATTGTATTTCAGAACTTATCAATTATTTTTCAGATTTATGAATTGTATTTCAGAACTAGTCAATTGAAGTTCAGTTTTATCAATTCTGTTTCAGAAATTATTAATTGTATTTCCGAAATTATCAAACTGTATTTCAGAAATTATCAATTGTATTTCAGAAATTTAGAAATTTTTCTCTATTAACTATGATAAACAATCAACAAGTTTTGAAATAGATTTGATTATTTCTGAAATACAATTAATAATTTCTGAAATACATTCCATAATTTCTGAAATACATTTAAAATTTGTGAAATGCAATTAATACCTTCTGAAATACAGTTAATATTGTAGTTGAGTTACCATTTATGACCATATATTGTTTAAATGGCACCATATATGACAATATACTGTTTAAATGGCACCATATATGGTATGTTCCCTATTAAAAAAAATAATATGGAGCTTTATATGGTAATATATAACTTAGTCATCCATGTACCATTTGATCCGAAAAATGGCCCGATAAAATTGTATCAGTTGTTTATCAGTTTTTAACTTATTGTATCAGTTTAGATCTGACCTGATTAAATTATGTGTTAATCAGATGAAATTGTATCTGATTTTTGACCTGATACAATTTTATTGGTTTATATCACATGGTATCAGTTTAGGTCCAAATAGATATATTTGTATACAAAATTATATAGTTATATCCCAATTTTGTCAGTTTAAAACTTTAATACAATTGTATAAGGTAAATGTCGGATACAATTATATTTTATTTATATAAAATTGAACCAATTACGATCAAACCTGACACCATTACATATAAACCGATAAAATTGCATCAAGTCAAAAATCGGATACAATTTCATCTGATTAACACATAATTAATTCCTTAAAAACAAAAATTAAGAAGCAAGAAAATAAAAACGTAGCATGTGAATTGCGTCTAAATGAAATTCCGTACAGAGACAATGAAAATTTATTTTTGGTATTTGAGAAAATATGCAAGACCATTAATGTATCTGTTCCTGCTGTAAAAACTATCTATCGCTTGCAAAACCTCAATAACAAAAACAAAAATAATTCGAAAGATGCGGTGATAATTGTTAAGATGTGGTCTCCGTATGATAAAAACTTTTTCCTAAAATCATACGCGAACTATCGGAAAATGAATAGAGGCTTTCATTTTTGTTTAAAACATATTGGAGAATCTTCCGACAATAAATTTTTTGTTAATAAAAACCTTACGTCCACTAACTTCAACATTCTACGTGACGCGATTAAACTTAAAAAGGAAAATCGTATTTATAGTGCCTTTAGTATGCGTGGTTTAGTTTATATAAAAAAGACTGCCAATAGCAACGTAATACGCATTGATGAGATTGAACATCTGTACGAGTTATTTCGAGGGCCCGAACCTCCGCTTGATGCTGACGGGTTTGATGATTATTCAGCCAATGAAAATCACGCAGTGTATGAAGTTATGTAATCCATGTCTAATTAAATTTTTATATTTTATTTTAGTCATTATATGTACTTTAGTCATTATATGTATGTCATTTTATGCCATTTTAATTTCGATATTTAATACATATTTATTTCCTATATTTTTTCTATTAATAATTCAGTTCAAAATTATGTTTATATATAATAACAGTTTAGTGAGATTTTATGTTTCGTGCGTTACTCGTGCATTATTTTTTCAATTATTTAATGGACAATGGCAATAGAGTTCGTTCCAGAGATAGTGTTGCGAATATGGTCAAAGTTCTTGCTAAACAAAAGGAAGGTATCAAAATATGTCATATAAATGCTCAAAGCTTAAAAAGTAAGATTGATGAATTTAGATTTATTTTTGAAAACTCCAGTATTGATTTTATTTGTGTGTCGGAAACCTGGTTTGATTCTGACATAACAGACTTCTCTATTTCATTAAGTGGATATAATATACGTAGAGTTGATAGAAAAGACGGATACGGTGGTGTGGCTATATACATTAGGAATGGTATAACTTTTAGCATCAAATGCACATCTAAAGAAAGTGGCGATTTTGAAGATGTTGCTAATGAGGATCCCGTAAACTTGGTTGAGTATCTATTTATAGAGGTTAATAATGAGGGAAGAAAATTACTAGTGGGCAGTGTTTATAGACCCAATAAAAACGTTAGTATCAGACGGTTTATCCAAACTTTGGAGACGGAAACAGCTACGTATGATGATGTTATAATAGCTGGTGACTTCAACTCAAACTTTCTAGTAGATTGTAGTCTATCTGACGAGTGCGCCTCATTTGGTGTAACGTCACCAAACACCACAACTGCTACACATTTCACAGCGACGAATAATACACTTTTGGATTTGTTTCTAGTTAGTAATGAATCTAAAACACTTCTGTATGACCAACTATCTGCGCCATGTTTCTCTAAACATGATTTAATTTTCATGACCTACAATTTTCAATTAATTGTGCCAGTCCAGAAAATTACTTTTCGCGATTTTAAGAACATCGATTACAGATTTCTTGAGGATGAGTTCTGTAAAATTGATTGGAATCTCTTATATTATTTAAGTTCTGTTGATGATCAGCTCTCATTTCTAGAGGACAATCTGAATCATCTTTTTAATCTAACGGTTCCCTTGATAACAAAAGTTATTGGCCAAAGACAAAAACCCTGGATCTCATCGGATATAAAAGAAGCCATCTATCAAAGAGATTTTGCGTATGCACGATGGAAGAGATTTAAAACGACACAATTACATGAAGATTATCGAACTGCTAAACGGAAAACAAATAAACTTATAAAAAAGGCCAAATCTGAATTCTATGCTGAGAAGTTCTCTTCCGCAATTGGCTCAAAAAAAACGTGGCAAACAATACGTGAAATCGGTGTTGGCAATTCCGTTAATAAAGAACCCTGCTTAATTGATGCCGATGTTATCAATGAAAAGTTTTTGAATATTCCAATGGTTGCAGCTGATCGGAGTTATTATAACTACAATCATCTTAGCAACAACTCTGAATTTGTTTTTTCTTTCGCTGCTGTAGACCAATGTGACGTTTTATCAAGTCTATTATCGATAAAATCTAACTCGGTAGGAGTGGATGGGATTCATCCAAAGTTTCTTAAAATTCTTTTACCTCAATTGCTTCCTTTAATAACGTATTTCTTCAACAAAATACTTACCTCAAGTTGCTTTCCTTCCAAATGGAAAATTGCTAAAATCATACCAATACATAAAACCGGTTCTGATTATAGACCAATAGCCATTCTACCATTTCTCTCTAAAGTTTTCGAAAGAATTATGCATAACCAAATTTCTGTCTTCCTGGATAACAACAATTTGCTTACAGATCGTCAATCCGGATTCAGAAAAAAACACAGTTGTATAACAGCCCTAGTCGATGTGACTGAGGAGATTAGAAAAGAGCTCGATAACGGTAAGACTACTCTTTTGGTGCTTTTGGATCATTCTAAAGCGTTTGATACCGTGGATCATAACATTCTTTGTTACAAACTTGATATGTTTAATTTTTCTTCGACTGCTACCCGATTAATATCGACATATCTATGTAACAGGTATCAGTATGTTGAAACCCAGATTAGAAGATCGAAAACACTGCCTGTAACAAGAGGGGTTCCTCAGGGATCTATACTTGGGCCACTCTTGTTTTCAATGTATTCTAACGATCTCCCAAGCATAATAACTAACTGTAATGTTAGAATGTATGCAGACGACGTTCAACTTTACACTAGTTGCAGTAATGATTTGATTGACCAGTGCATCATCTCCCTAAATCAGCAACTCCATCGTATTTACACCTGGGCATCGGCTAATGGTCTTGGGATCAATCCTAAAAAATCCAAATGCATTGTAATTCAAAAACGTCTAAATAAATTAAATATTCTACCGAATATATTCATAGATAATCAGCCCATTGAAATAGTAAAATCAGCAAAAAATCTTGGTATCGTTTTCAACAACACCCTGACGTGGTCAGATCACATCAACCATGCTTCTGGTCGTATTTTTTCAATGATACGAACACTTTGGCAAACTCAGCATTGCACACCCATTAAAATAAGAATTATACTTGCCAAAACTTATTTAATACCTGTTTTACTATACGGATGTGAGATGTTTGCCAAATGTGATACAAAAAGTAAAGGAAAATTGAATGTTGCATTTAATAATATCATACGTTATGTATATGGTCTGCATAGACGTTCAAGAGTATCAATGTTTTCAAAAAAGTTATATGGCATTTCTTTTGATAATTTACTCAACATAAGAGTTTTGATTTTCCTTCATAAAATAATATATACCCAGCAGCCTGATTATCTTTACAACAAACTTTGTTTTTCGGATCTCAGGGGCAAAAGAATAAAATCTTTTGGATACAAGAGTTTGATATCTAAATGGCATTTCTATATATTCGCTATATCTCTGTGGAACTCCATTTCTTATAATGTGCAACTTTTAAGTAACGCACGTCTATTTAAAGAAAACATTATTAAACTTTTCTCACTCTAGTCGGTTGCTAAAAACTATTTGAAAATAACCTTTTTCTTTTTTCAATAATTTATTTTTCTTTTAATTTTTATTTTTATTTTTTTAAATTCCTTGTGCTTAATTTGCTGACTAATTCTTTATGATATTATTTTTACAACAAATTTTTATACCTTTTTCTTATACTTTTTTATAATAATTTTCATAATTTTGTAATTAGTTATTAAGTTACTTATCATTATTATTCTATAATTTGATGTTTTTAAATTTGGCAAATATTCAGTTCCATACTGCAAAATAAGACTTTTAGTCTTGTGTATGGAACTTCCAAATGATGATACCATATATCAATATATATTCCACCATATATAGTAGCATATATTATTATATCTGAAACTGTATTAAAAATGTTGTTCATGAAGTCCCATATATGAGCATATATTGTTGAAATGGCACCATATATGATAATATATGGTTTGAATGTCACCGTATATGATAATATATTGCTTAAATAGCACCATATATAAATATATATCGCACTATATATAGTAC